>PRKT01000091.1:768216-810817 GCA_003671525.1 Saccostrea glomerata | reverse complement strand
TGGGTGGTAGAAGTTAACTTTTTCTCAGTGTCAACTACTTTTAGTACCAATTCTAATACTACATTTTCGGTACTTAACTCAAAGTCTGAGACTGGGGGGGGGGGTCAACCAAGTTTTCAATTAACATTTCCTACAGTATAAGTAAGGTTGGGAAAAAAGTGGGGGGGCCAGGCCCCTCCTGGCCCCTCCTCTTGCTACGCCCCTGCATGCAGTTTCTGATATGCGAGGTAAGATATTGGGATAAAACGCATTCATGTATAATTACAGGGTTCTCTTTTCTCCACGTTATACGCCTTTCCTTATGCCTATTTAAAGTCTGCATAGCTACATGTAAGTATTCAGCGCTCATGAAACCCGTGATAATTTAAAAGTGTATGTGTTTAGTCCATACGATAAACACTTGTGTGACTTTATCTATACACATGGAATTTAAGCATTATCGATGAAAATCGGATGGCTAAGCAAAATTATATTTACGATCATATAATATATTCTGGTAAATGTTATAATTGAACTTGATAAAAACTTGTTGGTGCGATCTATACCTCTGTAAACAATTATATTCTATCGTGCATTATTTTTTTTCTTTACCGAGATAAAAATTCAAGGTTGTTCACGGCAAAAATGTGGGGAATACCTTATTCTTCAAAAGTTTTCATCTTACTTCTACACAGTTTTTGTTAAAAAAATCTTTTTGAGGAAAATAACAAAAGCACGTGTTAGGTTTTTGTTCTTTTAAAATATGTTTTGTGGTGTGTAAAAATGCTGTTGTCTGATTGGACAGAAAAAAAATTACGTGTACCTGATGTACATTTATAGCAACTTTCGGTTATCGTTCTTGACTTCCATATTTAGAAATCGTCCAGACCTGATTATCTAAGCTATAAGATTTGTAAAGAAAATTCATTTTTTCAAAAAATACTAAACAAGCAAGGATAATATATTTAGATTTGGTTTTGTTGCCTCCTTATTGCAAGTACCAAAAATAGATAAATGACACAAAATTGTAGTACTTCTTCAATATATAAAATTGTAGCACACTTTCAAATCTATGTAAACAAAATAATGTTTTGAAAAAGAACATTATATCATGTAGGGGAAGTTTGTCATGCAAAAGATATTCTAGGCATTGCGGATGGTCCAATTGGTCATACCAGAGACCCCAAAATTGTGCCACACAAACGACGTTATAAACGCTATACAAACGCTATACCGTTATTACTTCGTATGTACGAGGGTCGTTCAATAAATCATGTAGCATGCAATATATCTTTATATAATGTAAAATATTTAATTTTCATTTTTTTACTGTCGAAAAGTTCTATTAAAGAGATCCTGATTACTAAAATCCCTGTGATTTTTTCCCTATTATTCTCCTAAAAAAAATAAATTTCAAAGTAAGCATGGTCACTGCACTGAGCTGAAAACTGATATCTGCCCAGAAGTTCAAAATGGGAGCGTCTATGAAAACTATTCTTCTAGTAGAAGAACTTATATTAAAGATATATTTATACGCGGAGAGAAAAGTCTTTAGTGCTGTGTAGTTTTCAGATGGATTCTGTAATTCAAAAATAAAAGAGGAGAATTCAAATATGCTAGTCAAACTAGTCGATTAAATTCGGTAGGTGCACCAAAATATATCAAAGCTGTGTAATATACTAGTATATGAAAATGCCAATTTACACAAGAAATTGCTAAGATACTAAACATTTCATCATTAATATATTTCATGGAGTTCTGACAAACAAAATTACTACCATATTTCTATCAATAAGTCCCCTATTTGCTTACAAATACCTAAGACAAAGCAGACGTTAAACATGTTAAACACTGTTAAATGTACCCACAGCTTATTACAAATACAAAATAGAAAATTTTATAAACTTGTTTGATTGATGAGGGTACATGGGAACTCTTTGTACAGCCATAAAGAAGATCAATAATAAAATCAGGGATATAAAAAAAAATGTTTTACTACTATTATAAAGAGAAGCTATAGTCCAAACATGTTCTAATGGTTTAATTTTTTTCCAATAAAACATATACATTCGCCCAAATGAAGGACCATCTATAGAAATATATTTATGTTCAAATTCTACTTTTGAGAAATACAAATGTAAATAGATTCGCTGCGAACGGAGCAAAGTATCAGTATCCATGGTTATTTTCCTTCACCTGACAACTCAAAAGAAGATTGTACAATATCAGATAAAAATGTTATAGAAGGTAATTTCATCAGTGCCTTTGGGACATTCAATAGGATGATTATGCTACGGTTCTCTGGTCATGGGTACAAATACCAAAGACAAGTGCAACGTTTAACTGATGATGATTTGAAGAATTGAAAATATTAAGAATATTTATTGAGTACTTTTCTTACTTAAAAACGACTTTTTACATTATTTATTGAAAAATCCTTGTGTATAATAATAACAATCTCAATATAAAACAGTAAAGTTTCGTTATTTTTTCCCTTTTTTTTTTACTGATTTCGAATATAAATTATCTCATACATCTTTTTCCCACTCTAGATATTCAGCAGACTATTTTGATTTTTTATATGAAACATAACACGTGTTTCAAAAGTTACTTCATCTTTTTCATTATAGATAATAAATACGATAGGTAGAATGACAAAGTGTGCATAAAGTGTCCCTTGGTTTCATCTACAATAAGCTCTAGGTATTGATTGATCGGATAATCAAAATATCCTCAGTCATAATACAGTTGTTAATTACTGATTCCTGATGGGCGTGGCCACAATAACAAGAGTGGGCGTAGGTAAAGTACTCATTTTGACTGATACTGTAGATTCCTTATTATACGCGATGAATTAATTATTGCGTAATTTCGCGAGAAGCAACACTCGCGAAATAAAATTCCTCTCTTTTATTTTTATGGTGCTGAAACTCATATAAATTTTATTAATCAAGCGTTCATTCGCGAATTATTATTCTCGCAATTTGACTTTAGAAAGCCCTCTCGCGATAATAAGTACTCGCGAAAATAAGGAATCTACAGTAGTTTAATTGTTCGTTGTTTGCAAATAATGAGCCCTTAGTCAGGATTAGGTAAAAATATAGTGCGGTGTGGAAATAATTACATATATTGACGTACATATTTCTTTTAAACAAAAACATATATTTATAAAAAGTAACTTACATACAAATTACATATAAAGAATAAATTTTATAAGCATTTAAAAAGAAAAATATCAATTCTAAATTTTTTATACAACTCTATTCTTTATTTTAGACAATAAATTAAATAATTGTTGAAATTAGACTCATTAATAACATATTACAGTGTAGTGCTAAGATTGTTGATTATTCGCTATGTAACTTTATAATTTGAAGATCGTTGTTCCTAGAAATTAAATATTTGTGCTGGAGGTCAGAAAAAGAGGCGTGAATGCATTATATTTTAATCATTAGCAAAAATGGCAAGGGTCAAATATGAATTTCATTTAGATAATAATGACATCTGCATTTTTGACTAGTGATTATGAAATGCTCTGATTACAAAAAATACTACATTACCCGAATAAGAAATATTTGCATATTCTCTGACATGTTGACCTTGAATTCATTTAATTTATTCAAAATATTGATAGTATATAAACTACTTTAACACAGCATTCGGTATCAGCGCTAACTACACTGATCAACAAGGTAAGATTTCAACATTGCTTGTGAATAGTTGATCTTTCTTTCCAAAAGTATGTTTATTGTTGCCTTTATCAAAAAAAGGGGCTGAAACTCGTTTATAAATTCATAAAGGATGTAAATTCATGGCTGAAAGGCTTTATCTTTAATTTCCTAGAATATTAAATCATCACGACTTTTTTTTATTTCACAATAAATCAAAAAATACTTTTTATCGAATTTAGATCGTTAATTCATTAAGTACACTCCATTTAATTATGTTTAGTTTCTCAATAAGTAGATTTCAGAGAGATAAATTTTCTTTCACAAGTTCTATAATTTTTGAAGTATTAAGCAGAGAGCATTTGTTGTCGATGTTCATCAACAAATTTATAGTAAGAAATCAAAGGTTCTTAAGCAGCTCTGATGTCTTTTTTAAAAGTATACTCAGGATGCAGTTTTCCCTGACTCTGTTCGTTTTCTTGGTCCTGCTGGTTCTGGCCATTTCTATGTTTACCACGACAGAGGCACGGCGTTACTGGCCAAGACGATGGAGATCTGATTCCTGGGAATACTCCAGAGACTCAAGAGACTGGTGGGATTGAAACAAAATGGTAACTCATTATTTTTTTCTGTTGATTACTTTTATATCATATTTTTAAATTAAATGTACGTTAAACGTAAGTATATATTTATTTATCGCTTTAATTTTACCTTTGAAAAAAAAGTAAACAAACCCCATTAAAAATCTTATTCAGATTTTTTTTTTAATTACAGGTCTTTGCCAGTCGCTGGTCGTCAGTGTGAAAGTCTACATTTTGTAAATATCTGAATGGATAAAAAAAATAATCATATATTAAATTGAATAAAATTTGATGAATCCAGAATCTCCTTTTTTGATTTTAAAAAGGATGAACATATTGGATGATGTCATGAAGGAAGTAAAAATATATATACATGTACATGTAATTATATATATATAAGCTATCAACAGTAGTTTCTTTTAAGACTAATAATCCATGATTCCATGACGATTCATGGATACATTTCAAGTTTTGGGTGTTTTCTCCGCAATGATACCTGATCCTTCTAACGTTTTTAGAGGTCTGTGTTTGCTCTTCGTCCAATTTGTATTGTATAATAAAGTTTTGAGTTCATACACAGTACTCTACCTTCTTCGTTCAATAAAAGAAATATATATTTCTTGTAGTCACAAAGTAAGTGCAACGATGATATACAATATATATAAGACTAACAAGTAGTATGAAAGACTTCAATCAAACTAGGTCCCAATGAAATATATTATTGAAATACCTGTTTGATCAACTAATCTGTCAGTAGGCTGCTTTGGCTTGAAGGTTCATTTTACTCAGACCGTGCTCTTGAGTTGCGAATAAGTTAAAAGAGAGATAATCACCATACACAGCCCTAAAATTACTGCATAAATAATAAAATCTGAAAATTGAAAAGCTGTGTATACAATTTGCTTGTATATGATTTAGTTTTAGAGAAACTTTACCATAGGTTTGCTTTATTGGTACTTTTTTTTAATATAAATTACAGTTTCAACACCACAATGTCGTTCGTTCTATAATAGCTTTCTCTGAGATGGTAAATTTGTATACTATTAATTTCTTATATTAACTGTTATCCTGATTTTCGTTTGTTCATTTATGTCTTTTTTCTACTTTTAAGAATAAATTCTAAATATACTGTTTGCATATTTGAAACTTATAGTTGAAAAAATGTTTTTGATATTTACAAAGTGATAAAACTAAAGTTTCCACACAAAATTTAACATTATCATCGTCGTCATAGGTGATAATGGAAAAAGATGAATGAGTTTTTCAGAATCTGATTCTCTGAAAATGTTTCCTAAATTCCAGGTTCCTAAATGCCACTAAGGTTTTCGAAAAAAAAAAAAAGTTTTCAGTT
The DNA here is from genome assembly GCA_003671525.1 of Saccostrea glomerata. Taxonomy (NCBI): domain Eukaryota; kingdom Metazoa; phylum Mollusca; class Bivalvia; order Ostreida; family Ostreidae; genus Saccostrea; species Saccostrea glomerata. Next base: position 805,238 of record PRKT01000091.1, on the reverse strand, counting down.
ATTAATTTCTCTTTCCATTTACTTTGTCAACAATTGCTGAAAATATGTTTTATATGTACAAATCTAAAATGACATTCAACGTAATATTGTGACGTCGCTATATGATTGAAAAATTCTCGATTAAGGATTAGTAACTAGAAAATCATCACCTAATGTTGATGAGTTGGCCTGTAATTCCAAAACAGAAACTGAAAGTATCTTTAATGATAATTGATATGGCTTGTTAAAATCTATTGATTCGATATCTATCATGTATGATTTTTTTAGCATTGAAAAATTCAGTACAATACAAACTCAAACGATTTTTTAGATACACTTATATAATATTATACGAGAAGGAATAAAAGGTACTTGAAAAAATGATATACATGATTTGCAACTCTATCACTTCTTTGTTTGAGTGGATTTTTTTGCTAATGTTTTCATCATTTTAGGATCATTTATCGCTGGATGTTGTTCCATTGTATTGAAGGTCAGATAAAGGAACTTACTGTAAAGCGTATTCTTTTCATCATTAATAAAATGTTGAAAGTACAAACCACGAAGGTCCGTTAAAGTGTGTGACATCCGCATTATTTGGACAATAAAATTGATGTTTTCGTTCAAATAGCTAAAATATTGCATTGCCTGAAAGCCCTTCTTCTGACATATTTGACATTTAATTTATTTTTTTCAACATATATATTTCATTGAGAGTATATTAATTGTTAAAACGTATCTTTCGGTATCACAGCTTAATACCTGATCAACAAAGTAAGATGTTTTACTTGTGAAATAATTGTTATTGTCTTTTTTTTATTTTGCGCGTGTGTATCAGGATGATTTATTTACTGAAGATATTTCAAAAACTCTTTTCAGTTTTCATGTAATACAGATAGAGGACCAAAAAAATTAAACTTGTATAACTAATATTTGAAGTCGTTCTGCAATAACCAAACATGCATGCCTTAAGAAAATTTAACGGTAAATGGAATTGATCAATGCCTGCAACTAAATATCTTTTGTAAAGGAACAAAGATTCGTACAATTTTAATTCTTTTTCTCTTTTTCAAGAATACTCAAGATGCAGTTTTCCCTGAATCTGATCGTTTTGCTGGTGCTAGCCATTTCTATGTTTACCACGACAGAGGCAGGTCACCAATTTCCACATTCAAGTCACATATGGAGATGGAGATATGATTCCTGGGAAGACTCCAGAGACTCAAGAGAATGGTGGGGTTGAAACAAAAAGGTAATATCATTTTTATCATATAAGTTTTTTTTTCATTCTACGTTCTACATTCATTAATATGAACGTAAATTGTTCCTATGAAACTTAATTTTGACAGTTTTATTTACATAACAAAGAAGACTAATATCAAAGTTTGCTGCTGCTTGATTTGAAAAACCAATCTGAAAGACGTTTTATTTACAGATTGAAATGAGTGCCTGGGCATCTGATTGAAAGTGTTCATCTTGTAAATATTCAACACAGTTCAACATTTTATTTTCACGAATAAAGTAATAAAATCCAACAAACTTCTTTTTTAAATTTATATCAGAAAAGATATATTTCAATGATATAACGTTAATAAATAAAGAGAGTGTGTATTGTGTTTGATACAATTCAACCATAATATGTTTATGCATATGTATGAAATGTTATGCATGGTGTACTCTTCTGCTGAATGACGTTTTTCATACTATTTGTTAGTGCATTATTTATATACATAATTGACGGACTTTTCCGTTATTTCCCAATCATGACAATGAGCACACAGTGGATGTGATCGGTCATAAGGGTATGCTCACTCCTCCTTGGCACCTGATCCCACCGCTGATGTTTTGGAGGTCCGTGTTTTCTCTGCTCCTATTTTGTATTGTTTTATGGATTCTAAGTTTTGATATTGTTGGTTTTCTCCATATGTTTCATTTTATAAAGGTAAGAATTATTTTCTTGACAAATTCATAAAAAAATAAGTCTTTTTAATTAACATATAGTCCGTATTCCATACCCTTGTCAATATCAGAGAAAATTTTGCTCATTTATCATCTATAACAAACATATCCGACAGATATGAATTTTTAATCATCTTGTTCATGGCAGGTGCATGTTTGGATGTAATATCTCAAAATGTCATTTACAAGTTGTTTTACTTGCAAAAAATTTCTAAGTAAGCATATTCATGTTAATCAATTCCTTTTTATTCAAAAAAAACTTCTATGGAAATCTTCTTTCGCCATTTTTCTTACCTAGGGTAGTTTAGATGTGACTTAATATTTAAAACAGGCGTAAAATATGAGGAGGGAACGAACTGTATTCCAGCTTAAAAGTCCATTGAACAATACAAAATAGGAGCAGAGCAAACACGAACTTCCAAAACATCAGAGGTGTGATTAATATTTTAAAATGAATCAGAAACATAGCAACTTTTAAAACTTCAACAACAGCAAATCAAAATCATGCCAATGTTTTAAAGGAGGACAAAATAAGAATTCCGATACCTGTGTCTGCCTTGATTACTTCGTATGATTCGCTTAGAATGATATGATTTGTTGAGTAAGATATTATCAACTTTACAATTTAACATATCGAGCTCATACCATGGAAAATCCATAATGTACATTAATTGCTTTTTTGAAATTACTCTACTAGTATCTAAAAACAAAACAGATGCAGATTAAAACGTGAATAACGAGATTTGTTGTTTACCAATGACATCATCATCAATGCTAATACAAAGCATTCCTTAAATCCCAGAGAATGAAATCTTTGTAAATATGTGGTATATATCTATTTAGTACTTCATTGTTGTGTGTACATTGTGCGTACATTGGTGCTGCGTCAGACCGTTACCTTTAAATCATAGGTAGAGTTTACTTTCTGTTTTCAACTACCAGGAATTCAATTCGATTGCAGAAAATTAAGAGAAAAATATCATTTTAGAAAGTGCTGTTATTTTTAAAAAGAATAAGCGCTTTCCTTTTTTCTGATTTTGGCTTTCGTTTTGTTTACGTATACGGTACTTTGTTTTTCTCAGTTGTTATTTTTCTTCACTATTCCAAAAAATTCATGACAATGTCATTGACTGGGGTTTTTTTTATTTACAATTGACAGCTATATATGGCGTATGGGAGCTTAGAAATAATAATACGAATATTTTTATTCCTAACGTTCAAGTGAAAATTTTCACCGATTTTTGACTTAAATAACCTCACATTTCGAAAGTTAAATTGACTGAAAACTTTATTTGTTTTTTTTTATTTCAATGGTGTCATTAATTATTTAATTCCCACCTTTTCATATAGTGATAAGAGGTAATAAAAGATCTTTTAGTTTATTTATCTGAACTTTATCCAAAAAAAAGTATGGCTTAAAATTAACACTAAATTGTATGATTATGCAGGAGCATGTAATTTTTTTTTCACCTTATACCGAAATAAGTTTGTTTTAAACTGAGCTACTGCCCTCCTGGGATTCAAACTTACAGCAGCGGCTCATTGAAGAAAATGGAGATAAGGAATTGTAATCAATCTCAGAGGTCCATTGTAATCATACAATCTAGGAGTAGAGCAAAAAACGGACCTCTAAAAACTCGCAGGTGGATCAGGTAACATGGAGGAGTAAACATCCTTTGTCACACTCACTGAGTGCCCCTTATTGTCATGATGGGCAAAGAGAACAATCAGTAGACAGTTTGAAAAGAATAACCCAACAAAACTTCTGTCAACATTTGTCATTATGATAAATTGTATATGCTTAAAAAGTCAGGTGATAAACCAAAGAAATTACAAAATGTTGACTATGAATTGATGATATCCTTCTTTCATCACTTTATCGACAGTGACCTTTTTTTTTAAATTAATTACCAGTACGTAGAGAAAATGTTCGTTTTTGCCATATACTTCAAACTCTTGCGAAATGAGTAAGAGGCATAATATCCAAATACAGATGAGAATGTTAAATTGTTGAATAAAAAAGGAAGTGATTAAAAGTCATCACGTTAATCATAAAGTTCTTTGTTTATCTAAAGATCTTGATCTGTTGTGCTCAGAAGATTTACACATTGTGACAATATTCATGTATAATTTATCTTAAGATTATGAAATGAAAAAAAATACTTAGAAAGATAGTTATGTAGTAATATTTTACCTCTTTCAAAATAATAGGGACACGCAATGAAAACCAAAATGCCATTTAGTAGGGCTATTTGAACCTAGATACGTATGTACATGTAAATACAAAATTCAACCAGATCTCATAAAATATCTTCTGATTTGGAACAGATTGCTCTTATGTGTTAATATCCGTCAGCTGAAGTATTGCTTTCCTCTTGCAAAGCTCCACATCAAGTATGCCTAAAACATTTCCAAGGTATGTTCCCCTTACAAGGACTCCATAAACCATTGCGCAAGTGAATTCACTGAAACTGAAATGTACATAGCTTTAACTGCTTTCTTTTAAACTTTCCGACAGTTTATACTCATGGATTGGACGGTTACGTGTATTATCAGTTTGGATTGCTGTGCATCTCATAAGAAAACCCTCTAAGGATAAACATCATGAGCTGCCTGTATAATTTTCTAGTCCCCATTGAAATCCCCATGGATATGCCCTTGATTCTACCATAGATAACAGCACCAAGAAAACCAGAAAACGGAAGACAAGAGATAGGCGATCCATCTTAATATGAACTCTACCTGAAGACAAAAAAAGAAGGAAAATAAGTTTTCCCGTCGAAATTACAATCATGATTTAAAACTCAAAATATTTAGATGTTTAAGATGATATTTTTTCTACATCTTAAAAAAAACTACTCTACTGTACCTGAATTGGTTTATATCTTTCTCAGATCAATGATTCGAAATGTCTAATAAATGTTTTCAGCGGTAAATAACCAAACATAAAAGTTAATTTTTTTGTATCACCTTTCTTATCTCTTTATCGAGAATTATTTCCGAGAATCTTGTGCATTTATATTTGTACAGACATTTCGGGGAAGAAAAAAGTGCATCGATCCTGCATTACTTTAAGTTCAACAAATGTCAATCGTGACATCGTATAAAACCTTATAAATTATTTCTTTAAAAGTTTCTTCCGAATCTTTATGCAATTATCATAATTTAACAGGCATTTTAGCTTATTCCGAATAATTACAAGCAAAAAAAATAAATAATTCAAACTTGGTTATGTAACATTTAAAAGGACGTTCTTTACATTAAACTTGAACTTCTTAAACTTAAAATGTTTTTGTATTTTTTCTTTTACATAAAAACCTTGAATCAGTAAATTTGCATTATTTGTGTGTAACATTTTGTGACACTGACATCGACACATTTCATAAAGTTACCTAATATCAAGGTTTCTCCTTTTTGTCATTTACATATACCTGTCTATCTTAAAGCATATATAAATGTCTGTTTTCTTCCACACCTTAAATGGGACCTTGACCTACTTTTCCATTTTTTATTGATAATAAAGTATACATTTTGTCTCAGGACTGGGAAGATTTTTTTTCTATATTTTTTGTTTGTTTGAATATTCTTGGCAAAATTTTCAAAAGCCTCAAAAACCGGAGATGTATTTTTAGCAAAACAATTCACGAAAAATGATATGATAAATATCTACAGCAAAATTTTATCATTTTACCCTATTTTAGAATGTATTATTGGAAGTCAGTCATCTTTTAAACAACATTAATAAGCAATCAATTTTATTATAATTTAATCTAGATTATTTATTTCAGAAATCATCTTCAATCATTCTTTATTTATGCTAGTGTTTTGGTATGTTTAAGATCCTAATGTTTATGTAAATGTTATGATAATATATTTTGGTTAATTATTACTCCCATAATGATTACAAATTTTTATTAACATCTTCATTATGAAATGTCTTTTATAAGAGAGAGTCAATGACTGAGTTTTTACGATAAAAGATAACTGCTTTGACAGTGCTAATTTTCATAAAATCATGAAGGTACGTTGTAATCACTTAAGAATGACCATATGTATTAGTGTCATTATTTTCAGCAGAAAAACTGGACTAAGGAAATATTCAGAGTAATCACACCAAAAATATCAATCAAATGTTATTATTTATTAATTTAATTGATAAGCCTATTTAGTAATCCTGGTGAAAATTGTGCCAGTTATAATCCTCTCACCTGTCCAATTTATTCAACATCCCAATTTTTGAAATCATTAAAATTAACTTCCTAACTTATTTATCTGGAATAAAAATGGAAAGTGCAAAGTACAAAGCTATAGGAATCACCAAGTTGATGGAAATGGTTTCATGGATTTTTTTAAATTATAATTTTGCAAGGGTATGCTATATATACATGATACACATGTGATAAGTTAACTCTTTTCACTTTTTTGTCGGAATGGAACTCGATTTAATCTTATTTCGTAAGTCTTTTTAAAATTTAGATTCTAAGTTTTGGAGCCATTATTTTGCGCATTAAAATTATCTTTGTTTCCATTATATTCAGATATTCTTTTGATTGGAGGCAGATTTTTGGTTCGGGGCAGTACAATTCCTAATAATCCAAGATGGCTGCGGCCTTGTTTTGATCCCTCCCTGTCCATTCTGGATTATGATTCCTCTGAGAACTCTTTTTATAATGATATAATGGAAGATGACGTTCAATACATTCAAAGACAAGTCCACGTTTTGACTGAGGAATGCCTCACAAAAGTGAAGAATTTGAAAAATTCTTTCACAAATTCTTCTTGTTTGCACAACACCGAGAGGAGACATTTTCGTCTAAACTCTTTATTAACTAACGTAAGTATTTTAAGACCAAAATCCTAAAATAAATGAAGACATTATATTGTTTGCAGTAATAATCTTCTTGGTTTTTTTATTCTTTCAACAGATAAGCAGAAGAATATCCAGTTGCAGTCTTTATGAAGCACTTGCTCAAATTCAACTTCCATTTTTCTCTCATTTTTTGAATAACACAGTTAAAGTGAAGGTATCATTGCATGTATTAAAAAAGCATGTTTGATGTTCTTTTTCTTTTTCATATGTTCTAAGCACATTTAAATATCTAACTTTTACTTTTAAACAAAATAAGACATACTTAATCATTAGGAAATATATAGTTTGATTTCAAAAGTAAAAAATAATTAAAGCTGTATTAAAGGTCTTTTCACATGCATCAAAGAGGTACATTTTATTGTTGGTCTTTAAATAATGATGTTAAGACAGTTAATATTCTAAATTGTTGAAGGTTTTGATTCTGTTACAGTACTACTTTCAAAAAATGTAAGGGAAAAATTAATGAATCAGCATGTCCTTTATTATGTCATTCAAAATTCGGAGAACATTCATATTTTACATTATGAAAGACCAGTTCTTTTAAATGATAAAGGCTAAGGTAGGGTAAAACCCTTTTGGCCCCTGGTTTGGGGTGTCTTGAAGAATGATGCAACAGTTTATAGACTGAAAACCACTTATCATCCCTGCCACAAAATGAGTATTGGACTATGGTTTAAGTTATGGAACACACAGAGGTCATAGGAATGTCAGAAAATATGTCAATTTCCAAATTTTCAATTTTTATGCAAATTTTAATCAATTTTACAGCACGTTTTCTTTCAGAAAACATAGAGCACAAGTTTGCCTACCTAACAAATTTATATATTTCATACACTAGTACCAGATGCAACTTGTGTGTAAAAATCTCAGATAGGCAAGCTTGTGCTCTATGTTTTTGGAAGTGAAAAATATATCAAATTTGATGAAATTCCACCAGAATTGGAAAAACGTCCTATTTCTGCTCCCTCTTGTGGCCTCCATGTATGCTTTGAATTAAAATTAGTGCTTGTTTTAAACCATGCATCAATTCAAGTTCTGAGCTACAAACTATCACAGTTTTAACTATGATCTGATTTTTACATCAAATAAGGGGCCAGATTCAGCTTTTACCATATCTTGTGCTTTAAATATAAATCTACAGAAGTGTTTTATCTAATTATCGATGTGGCACAAGTGATAAAACGAAACTGAAAAAGAAAATTGTAACGTAATAAAACTTAAAAAAATCAAAACACATTTAATACTTAGATAATTTGCAGTCAATAATCTTAAATGATGATTGTATCAAAACCAGCGAATATTTTAATTCGGGTCGTTTACGGATGTACCAGGATGCTTCCTAAATAAAGCATTCAGAATTATTTTTAATTATCATTATTAAGGTCAAGATCTAGTAAATGAAAGGTGTCTTTATATTTTTTCAAATTTGAGAAACGAGTTCTTTTAATGATCCCTTTCAAATATAGCTTGGTAAAATAACGTGTTTCGGGACAAAAATTTTGATAAACTAGACGTAAAAACATATTTTCAACTGTAATTTAAATGAAAAATGAGGGTTTTTTTATTCTCAGATAAAAGAAATGTATCATTATTGCCTACAGTCTCTTACAATACGGTTTTTCGTTTCTTCTTAACATTTACTTCATAATGATATTAAATTGAATATAGATATCGGGGTTACTTTTGACATGATTTCAAATTGAATACAATGAAAATGCTTCATATGACGTCATAATTGATCTAGCACCAAAAGGACAGTCTAAAGTCGTTTACTAGATCTTGACCTTAATGTTTTTCTTCGATTTTGAGATACTTTTCACTTCAGATGGAATCAAAGAGAACAAGATTTTATCTGAGATTGCATAGGCATTTTATGCATCTGTTAAGTACCTGTAATTAGTGAATAGCATGTATTGATGCATAATAGCATACGTTTTTGCTTAGTTTTCTATGAAAAAGAATGTACCTTTAGATTGATGAAAATGTGAAGAAAATGAAAAAAAATCATAATTATTGACACATTTTGTGACATTTCTGTGTCTTAATCTAACCCCAAACTTTCTTTGAGATATCCCAAACCGGGGACCATACAGGGGTCTTAGCCTTTCCTGTAATGGATTCCATACCAGAATTAAATACTCTCAAAGTTTTAGAGATAATTTACAGTTGTAAAATAATAATCATATGGCGTGAAATAGCAATTGAGAATACATGTATATATAGAATTGATTATTTTCATTAAAATAACAAATCACAAAATTTGAATTGAACATTAAATGTTATTTTGGTACATTAAAGTTTTGCAATTTAAGAAATTCAAAACTATCTATAACAATCAAAAAATCATTTGAATTTTTTGTCATTAGACATAATATATCAAAATAAAAATTACATGTCAGTGTTGTTTTTTTTTTGGGCTTAGAATTATTGGAATTTTAAAGATATCAAGTTATCAAGTTATCCTTTAATATATTTTAAGACACATATTGTTTATAATATTTAGGAACGGTGACAATACATGTATGTTATTTTTCATTATTGATGAAGTATATAATGTTTGTTAATGTTTTATGTGCTTGTTCAATTCTACAAATATTGCAACCAATTGCGTGTAACAAGTTTTCTTTTCACTTCAAGAAAACCATTGTCAACCGAGGTGCAGCTGAGTTTGACAATGGATTTTGAAGGGTGAAAATTTTCAATGTTACACGCACCTAGTTGCAACATTTATTTTATTCTACTGAATGTTTTATACAAATACGTATTGCAGTGAACCTTGTGCGCATTATTCTGCGCAGTCAACATTTGTTTTAACTGGGTTTTTTATGCATAAATTATTGTTCGTGATATTTCATTACTTATTTTTATAGCTTCTGGGTTATGAAATGTAGACATGTATTTGTTAAAAAGAAAATTAGTTTTTACAATCTCACATTTGAGTCATCGACTTAACATTTTCTCCCTTATATGCATAGTTAATTATCATATCCTCTGATTTGTTAAACTTAAAAGCAATAATTACTGTATTATATTATTATATGTTACTCAAGAACAACATTATTGTGTTCTGTAATTATAAAAATTGATAGAGTTAACTATTGACATTTGAATGGATTGAATTCAGATGGAGTTTAGTCAGGGCGGTGTTTTCCGACTTAGCCAACATTTAGAAAAAATACAGGTAAAACACAGGTAAATCTATGTTGGCTAAGTGGGAATAGGGTATAGGTGGAGAACAAAAGAAATAAATTACAGTTAGGCTATAGTCTGCTTTAGCTATATGCTGAATGAAGAGTAAATAATTCATAAAAGAATAATTAATATAAAGTAATTAAATGATTTCTTCTCATAAATATTGAATAGTTCATATAAAAATATTAAATATTTTTTTAAATCTTTTTAAAACTATGATTTTTGAAATATTTCATTATTTCTAACACTATTTTTAGATGACTTCTTATTTCAAATATGAAATGAATAAGAAACTCTCTTTCTCTAAAGAATTATAATTAATTGTACTTGAACATTGATGTAAACCAAAAATAATAAATGCTTAAATTAATTTTCTTTCATCTGTAAATATAGATATGAAAACTAAGTTAATTTATTCTTAGAGATCGATACATGTACTACTATATTTCAAATATAAACTTCAAGTAATATTGTTTTCACCTTGAAATATAATTATGAAAACTACGTTTAAATATATTTTTTGAGATATATATTTACTATTATATTTAAAATATAACCTTCAATAAAAACGCTTGTGTAAAGAAATATTATTATATTATGTTTTTTACAGCAATAAATAAGACATAAACATTCCAGAAAACAGTTAAGATCTCAAATTTTGTAAGCTTTTGATTCTGTAAATTATTGATGATAATTATCCTCATCTAGCTTATATTCTTTAAAAACATTCAAGCATAATCATTAAAAAATAATTATATGTATATACTTAACTTGTGTATCGGTAATTGTTATGTACAAGCATTTTTACTAGTATAAACTAGGGATGGCAATTCTTAACCAGTTAATCGATTAATCGGTCGGAACGATGCTAGTCGGGTAGAAAATCCGTTATCGGTTAGTCGGAAAAAATAAAAATAAATGTAAAGAAAATTTTTCTTAAAATTCATTTTTTTTTTTTTAGGAAACCACTGCTAAAAGTTCCTTTTAGCGTTTTATCATATCTTGTAATTAAATAATTTGGAGGTATTTCTAGCTCTCCTGATTGAGATCACGAGGTAATTGGTCAGTTTGTAAAGTGTTAATTGCTGTTTTCAAAACATCCTGTTGTTACCCCGACTAACCTGCACGTGATTTTTTAATGATATTAAAACATCACTATTTAGCACTTTTAATTAGTATGTCTATATTTTCCCCTTATGTTTACTATATTAGAAAAAAAACATTGTAAATGAAGTGAGAGTTCAGACATAGCTTTGATTTTGGTGACAATGTAAAATAAAATTCTTTAACATCTGCGGTGGAAAATTATCCGTGTTTGTTGTCTCATGCAAGAATTATGGTTTTCTTTATTTTGTCTTTCATATTGAAATTAAGATAAATTTACTCTTTTTCACATAAAATGCCCCGATCAAAATAATAACCAGAATGTAACTTCTAACGTCTTTTTTTTAGCTTTCTTGAGTGTATGAAGAAATGTTAAAATGTACATCTTGATACGACTAACAGGTTTATCGGTCGGAACGTCTTGCGGTTAACCGATTAGCAATTCTGTAATCGATTGACATCCCTAGTATAAACACAACCATTTATCATGATTATACATTATTGTTTCTTCAGAGTGTCTTAACTGTTTTTATTTATTTTCTAATAGAATATGTTGTGTGGTATAAAAAATATTTCTTTCTTTTTTTCTTTATTAACTTAAATGATATTAATATTCTATTTATTAATAATTTTAATAATATTTAATAAATTTAATAATATGGAAAAATTTTACTACTTTCTTTACATTAAAAATTATTGAACTTAATTTTTTTTTCTTTAACCTTATATTCATTTTGACTCAAACTTTACCTCTGGTTGGTATATTTTAACACTGTTTTCATTTCCCAAAGGAATTAATTCTAAGTTAATTCATTTACTGTGTAGGCATAACAGAAAACAGACTATAGCCTGTTAATCACTTAGGTGTAAAAATCAAAATGTTGGCTATTAAGTGGGAATATGATTTTTCAAAATGTTGGCTGAGTGGGAATAAACCGTCAAGGCCCCATCCCTGGCAACTGCCATAAATATTCGAGTAGAGAATTCTAATGTTATAGCATAGGTCTGGGGAATAAAATTGAAAAAAAAACTATAGACATTCGAATCTAAAAGTTCAAAACAAGCATTGAATTTACTTCTTTTAGATAACTCTTATTTTTCTTTATTCATTCAGTATAATTCTGTTCAAAATAAAATCTCGTTAAATAAACTATATGGTATTTGTTTAATTTGTTGGCTTGAAATAAGCACGTAGTCATAATATTGTAACGAAACTGACAAACATGTTTTGATGGTGTTATGTTGAAATAAACATTGATCTCATGAATATTTTAGCAAATCGAAAGGTTATACTAAATCAGATTATTTTGTTATTTTCAGGATAATGTATATTAGGTACCTATGTACGTTGAAAATCTTGAGGCAGTGATTTCTCCTTCTGACTTTTTCCTCCGAAGGATTGTTTGCTAGGTTACTAAATCGGAGCCATCAATTTTTGCATTAAATGCAAACTTTACTGATTATATTCTGATTAATTAACTTTAATTTTTATTCTTAATTCAGGACATATCTCAGCAAGAGAAGAGGAGGATATTAACACACGCTGTATCTTACATGGAGTATATACACGATATTGAAACTCACACAGGAGTTAAGAGAGAGATGATACGTGTTATTATTAAGCTTTATGGTATCCTGTGTGGGTGGGACCAACTTAGGGTTACTCTGCCTAATGAGAGATTTCACCCTCGGTCCATTGATACCCACGATAGACAATTAAGATATGATTTTATTTTCATAGTTTTAAACAATGTTTTGAATGTTCTACGAATTTTAAGATGATGTAATTCACATTAAGCGGATGTTTTTATGATTTTAAATTAGATATCAGGATTTCAAGTCACAGATTCGGTCATATTTCTATGTCATGAAAGGAACAGATAGTTTGGTATATTGTTGTGTTTAATATTATAAGTATATTGAATTGTGGAAATAATTCTATGTACAATTCATAAGAATTAAAGTGGTTTTCAGACACTTTTGATGTTTAAATTTCACAGATATTTTTTCTCAATTGTTATCTACCGGTATGTTGGTGAATATTTCTGTAAGAAATATATAAAACATACAAAATGAACCATAAATAGTTGAAAGCAAAACATTGTTCTTTTTTAAAAAGGATTTTGTGAATTTTCAGTGAAAGAAGGATAACTCCATTTAGCATATAGAATCAAAATTCGAAAAGGGTGCGTTGGATTTTTATAGATGTATTTTAATTAGATAAAGTATATTACCTCCTCCCGAACGACATATAATCTAAAAAAAAATTCGAATGTTTTAAAAGGATAAAAAGCAATATTTCTTATCATTATACTGTAAGATCACAAAAATAAACATGATTGAAATGAATGATTGCATTTCATATACCTAGTATAATGCAATTGTGGATCTTGTAAACAACACATGAAATCAATAGCCCAGCAGTTCATCTGCAGTTGAGCGTCATATTTCAACAAACACATGTATTTCCGAGATGCAGCTTACATCTATCTTCTTTAATGTATGACAAACAAGTTGATGTTTGTCAATAGCCAGCTATCTTTATTTATGTAGCAATGTTCCGCAATCACTTGCATGAAACTGTACATCTCGTATCGAATTTGATACTCAAGAGCACGCTCTGAGAACGAATAAGTTTTAAACTGATGCAGGTTGCTGACAGATAAGTTGATGTTACAGGGAGTTCGACAACCTCTTCTTGTCTGGTTGTTGTATGAGCTACATCGTCGGAACCCACGGATTTCTCTCCGTTACACTGCGTTCAAAGCAGTGTAACGGGGAGAAAAACTGTGGGTTCCTAGTGTCACCTTGTTAGCAAATATTATCTATCGAATTTGGGTTGAATTGTTTCACATCAATTGTTATGTTGTGTTTGGGTTTTTTGCTGCTGTTGTTGTTTGTTTTGGGGTTTTTTTTTTTACTAAATTTGACTAGGAACGTTCAATCTACTTAAATCAATGAGGGGCTAACGACGGCTGATTTTTTTACTTATTCGATACGCTACAGCATGCTCCGAGAGCGATCAATTTTTGAACCGAGGCAAGCTACGTACCTGTTTGATGTTTCCGCCATTTCAACATCCTCGTTAAAAATCTGTATTTCATAAAATCTATGGCTGTTATTATGCCCCTGTTAGTAAATTTTAATAAGCATTGGGTCGTATTTTGACTTATTTAGTATTTACTGAATTTGACTTGGGAATGTTCCATCTACATGATCTATACATGGGGCTCACAGTGGGTGTGGCCGGTCAACATGGGATACTTACTCCTCCTAGGCACCTGATCTCACCTCTGGAATTCCCAGGAGCCAATGTTTTATGCCCTCTAAACAGATTTAAATTGTTTATATTTTTTGAAGATCGATCACTGTTATTTTTTTCATTCTTTTTGTCTTTATCTTTTTTTTTAATTCTACGCTTTAGCTCGATTTAAAGATACTTTTATCAAGCTGTATATGTTGATGCAATTCGATATGTGCTATCAAATTGCATCATTTTTTATTACTTGAAACTCTCTTTGACCCTGACCTTTTGTTTTAAATTTGAAGAAAAATTCAAGATACATGTAACTTTATGTAAGCCTATGCACTTATATAGAATATGTTAAACTAAATTTTATTTTACTTTGACCTTACAATAACCATTTCGACATTTCTTTTGTTATATACAAAACTCGCTTCTAAAGAATCTATTCGAGATTATTTCATCAAACTTCACACAAACTTAAATCAAATGTTTACGTTGCATCTCTAATGATCCGCAGGTTAAGTCTCACAGACAATTACTCTTCTTTGTCTGTCTGTCTCGCTTTGTCTCTTCTACACTAATCTTTCCTACAAGTCTTTGAGTAAAAATCATGGAAGCTTTTTCCTTGCAAAAAAGTATATCAGATTTTAGTCAGAAAGCATTCTAGGTTCTTTGTGCAAATTAGTGATTATAGGAGTATTTTATTGTCTTCATCTAGCTGCAGAACTATAGTTCTCTGGTTGAGAAAATTCGGAAAGACAAACCAGAGATTTACAGATCCAAGCACTAGACAACATAGTCCATGTTTAACACTTTAATAACACTTTTTGTGCATTTGACTCCACTTATAATCATCCTGTTTACAAATGAAATCATTTCACCACACAATTCAACACATCACCTGAGTTGACAGTATTTAGCACCAATGCTTTTCTAACTGCTTGATGCCATTTAACACAATCAAAAAACCATGTACACTTTTTTTAAGATATATTACATAAAACATATACAAAGACATCACTCCATCATCATGTAAACATATCATTAAATAATTTGAATATTTAATATTCTTTGCATGTCTATCAATATATTGTGGCAAATAGGAGGAATATTTGTGCTATGATTTTACAAGATAAAATCGGATAAACTTTTGTCTATTTTGGTGTTTTTGATGAAATTATTCTCTTTTTCAAGTAATCCTCCTTGAGAATAGAGCATAAAAGTCACATAACATGAGCCTTTCTCAGACTGTTGTACTCTTAGGCCCTATCATTGGTTTTGCATATTCCACAAATTCATCTATTAACACCGGCCAGGCTCCTGAAACACAGAATATGGGCGATTTAGTTGTTTGTTGATTGTCTTTTTATAAACAAGGTAATTTTGCCTTTTCAATTGATTTACATTCTTACAATATACAGAGAGTAGAAATGGGTTTACTTTACAAAAGGCACTCATCAAAATGTTACTGTGCAATATTGTTCACAAGAAAAGTTATTTTAACAGAGGACTTTGGACATTTTATTCATGAAATAAATCATAAATGAAAACTTAGCTAATCAAGCTAAAAATTATATTAGTAGCATGGTAAATTTGCTGCAGTGTAGAAAGAATACAAACAATACAAAGACACTAGATTTGTTTTAATTTTATTTGATTGAACTTAAAATTTATTTTAAAGGAAGCTTAAATTCTGTATTTTCTGCAAGTAAAATATAAATTTCTAGGAATTTCCAATTTCTGTTTGTAAATCCAGAGAGAAATACAAAAACAATTCATATTGTGAGGCTGATGTCCAAATTTTAAGTTCTTCAGACACAAATTTGATATTTGATATACCAGTACATTACCTCCTAGTAAGTTTTTGAAAGAGTTGAGCAATTTGATATAGGGTGTTTTGAGTCTTGACTGGGTTTTTTGGAGGGCATACCAAGATTTCCATTTAGGGTGCATTTGACTCTTTACTTTTTTGGGGGACATGCCAATAGTTTGATATTGGGTGCCTTTGACTCTTTACTTTTTTTTTTCACCAAGATTTCAATATAGGGTGCATTTGACTCTTTACTTTTTGGGGGGAACATGCCAACAGTTTGATATAGGGTGCCTTTGACTCTTTACTTTTTTGGGGGGGAGGGAGGGCATAATAACAGTTTGATATAGGGTGCCTTCTAAGTTAAACATTTTTAAAGGCCAGGGTTACAGGTTTGATATATGGTCTTACCTTCTTCATCATAATTTGACATATCTTCATTTATCATATTACAAAAGTCTAATAAAAGGTTCCATGTGTCTTTGGGAATTGATCTTTTGTGATGTTCCTAAGAAAAAAGAATATGGAATGTTAGAAGTACAGTAACATAGAGTAAATCTTATTTATATGAACATGGATATTTCACATTTACAGAAAAAGTGAATTTTTTGAAATTTCGGGCAAAATTCTTAACAATTTCTTGCAAAATATCATGAAAATAACAAACTCAGATATAGTGAATTGACACTCTTTATCTTAAGTTTAAAAATATTGAAATATAGATCTTTACAAGAAATTTTAAAAGATTTCAATTTTTGAACATGCAGGCATAATATTCATAAACCTTTCCTTTTCAATTCATCTAAAACTTTTGAATTCTAAGATATAATTTAATACTTTTCAAAGTAAATTTTCTAGTCATAATTGATGAAAATATACAATGTATCTCTATTTTGCAAATTCACTATACATGTATAACAATTTTTTATAAGGAAAATATTAATATGATATCAGATATTACATATTAGATTTGCAAGTGCCCAGTACTTTAATATAACCAAGTTTACTGTAACAGTCTATCCCAAAAGCACCGGTCCGTTGGACAAACCACGCAGGTAAAAATTTCATCATATAGATGCTTTAACTAATACCAAAACACATTATTAAAAATGTTTTGTCGATCCTGATTGTTTTAAAACCTACTTCCGCCATGATGTTTCTAAAATATTTTGATAGGACAGAGCCAGAGAAAAAAAAAGAACCATTTCAGTTATACTTTAATGTGATATTTGTATATTGATTCATATGATATAACATTGTTATGATCAATATGATCGCTATGATAAAAGTTTTGGACTGGTGAAAATTCACTTGGTCCTGCAAAATTGTTTAAACTGCCTGTCTGAATGTCCTGTGATGATTTTTTTTATTTCGCAAAGACTGCTGTAATTCATAGTTCACAAGTATTAACTAATTATAATTGAAAAAATTATTTATTTGATCTAAGAATACATATTTACCTGCAAAAATTCACTCCAGATTTTGAGAAACTTGAATTTGCCTGCAAGAACTATATTCCAGTACGCTATTGCCATATCAAGATCTGTGTAAAAAGACAAATACTTAAATATTATCAAACATGTCAAAGCATACAATTAAATCAACTCTTTAAATATTTTTAATGTAGTGGACATATATTGCTTAATCCATTGCATTCATGTCATGTACACTCACCTAACCCTTTTTGTCCTGGATTTTTCGCGTAATTAAATGTGAATTGATAAAAGTCTTTAAATCTGCTGGAATCCCTGATTTCTTGCTCTAGCACAGGACACTTACTTTTCAATTTGTCTACTGAATCACAGCTAAAATAAATCAACAGATTAGATCACTATACAGTCAAAATGATTTTAAAATTCATATTGAAATACTGTTTCAAATTGATGCAAATAATTGTATCACTTTAAATAAAGCTATATCTAGACATTATATGAATCTACATGTATTTATCTCGAATTATTTGGTCACGTTTGATTAATTTGTATAAAAAAAAAAAATAATGTGGACTTGTAAAACAGGTTGAGCTTTTTGAGTTTTTTTTTCTTTTATTCAAAATCTTACTACTAGGTACTGTGGATATGAAATCCAATTAAAAAAGATGCCAAGTGTTGTATGAAAATATCCAGGAACAATCTTTGTTTATAGAATTTCTATATCAAATTTACAATTTACTGAAGATAGCTGAGAGAGTTGTCAACTCTGTTAAAAAGTTTGAAGCTTCAATATGAATTCTGACGTATAAAACTTGAATTATTTTCATTTTTACAAAAAAAAAAAATCAAATATTACTTTAATTCTGTCATGCCGTTGATAAATTCTTCTTTTGTAAATTCACACTGAGTTGCTGCCTTGAACTTCCATGCTATGAGTAAAACAGTTCGTGATTCTGGACTTAAACTCAAATCCTCCAGAAATTTCATTACTCCATCTACTGTCATCTTGTCTTCCTCATGGGGATCTGGAAAATGTTATAATTAATCCCTAGGACATAAATGATTATTTATAAAATTCAATCATTAGTTCAGATGATAATGATTATCTTTTAAAATAGGTATAAATTGAATTTCATATATCTTCATATAAAATACTTTCTTTCAGTTAATTAATGTCTGGCATTTATTAAATGAAAGAACATAATATTATATGATTATGAGTCTTACAAGCCCAGTAAATAATGGGGCACATATCATAAGCTAACTCATCTTTCATCTTTGGGAGATATCTATCAAACACATGATTACCTACCTTAAAGATCATGTGTTCTATCTAGCATCTTAGCATAGACGTATTCATTGATACTCAGAAATTTAGAGATAGTGTATAAGAAGCCCGGGTCTGAACTCGCAGCACCTGCTCACATTACAGTATAAACACTGCAGAGAAAATTCGAACTCTATAACAACATTACCATCTCAGTACCTCGTATCTGTGTTTTTACCTCTGTATCTCTGCCATAGAGCATCAAGTTTCTTTTTGTCGACGGAAGATCTAGGTTCGCTACTATAGCGATCAGGGTTTTGAAAGAAATTGTCAACAGCAACATCGAGTTTCCAATCGTGAGCTCCTAAGCAGTTGATTGCTGACTTTTCTCCCGTTTGTGTGAAGGCAATAAATTGCCTCACTTTATCTTTTTGGGAACTTTTCAACTTGTGCTAAAAAATCAAATAATGAAAATATCACTTTAACAGTTCAGATAGGTCTCAATATTAATAATCGTATCGTTTTCCATTTCCTTACCATTTCAGATATTACTCCATAGTCTAGGGTCAAGAAGGTTATCGCGCATGCGTTAGAAAAACTTGTAAACACAACTTGCCTTTTCAGGAAAAATGCTTACACAAAGCACATTTTTGTGGGTTCTTTCTTTATTTTTTTCATTCTGAATATATTCCCTTGTAAGGAAATATCCCACTGTTTTGAGTCTTTTAAATTTTCATGATGAATATATATATACATCATTGGCGGATCCAGAGGGGGGGTTCCGGGGGTTGGAACCCCCCCCTTTATTTTTTGCCAAGTGGAGAAAGAGAGAGAAAGAAGGGGGATAAAACGTTTCCCGAGAATAAGTATTTGTACGTCTAACTTAAATATGTATTGAATAGATAGATTCTCACACATTTAGTTTTTCCATTCACCTTCACTATTACTTTTTATGAGTGAATGGTAGAAAATATTCTACTTACTTTTATATATCTTATACATATAGGCCTATAATATGCTACATGCGAGGTTAAGTTTGATATTAGATTCCCGCGATCTTAATTTGGCTTTGTTGGCTATATACAAGAAGGTGCCGTTTTTTTTTTAACTAAATCTAATGAAAGTACTAAATTTAATTCATTGTTTTATACCCAACCCAAAAAGGATATTCAAATTCTTTAAGAAAATTCATTCTACTCTTCGGAAATGTTGCAAATCCATTCAATTTTAAGGCTTCAGTAGTTTTTTAAATATGTTAATTTTTTTATACGGACTGGGGGTACCTTTTCAAAGAAAAAAGGACGTAGAACAAAGATATTATTTTCCACAATCTTATATTTTAACATACATGTGTGTGTGATTCTTTGCCTGAGAGTGTGTAAGGGGGGGGGGGGGTTAGAGGGACACAACCCTGGAACCCCCCCTTTCAAAAATTGCTGGATCCGCCCCTGTACATCCAATATTTCATAATTGACATTTTTTTCTCAATAATAATAAATAACTAGTAAATAAAAAGTATTTTTTTAATATGAACTTTCTCGAATGCTGGTCCGACCTACACAACAAGATAGGTAAGTAAGATAATTAATCAAATTAAAAATTCTTTTGTACAAATATGAACAGATTCATTCAGTTTTAGTTTTCTTAAAATAAAATTTAATATCTGCATGATATATCTGAGAAGTATCATACTTTAAACACTGGCGTAGCAAGACGCAAAATGAAGTGCATGTTCAAAAAGAAAGGAGATCTATGAGCGCTTTTTAATAAATACGTTTACAACTGATTAATACTTTTATTTTACTGCCTGGAAAGAATATATATATTTACATCCACTGAATATTTTCTCCTTTATTTCTTAAGAAAACCCATTGCGTTAATCACTGCATGAACTACATTAGGCATGTCGCCTGTTCAGATTTCTTGATCAGTGGCTGTTCCATCAATGAAACGTATGAAGAAGTTCGCATCATTAATACAATAATTAATCTTTTAAATCCTATTTAAACAGATATAAATATAAACAAAAAAATGTCTTTCTTTGTTTGTTATTAGTGGAATTAACGGTCGCAGCTATTGCAGACAAAATTTACATAACCCGCTTACGTGGGTTATGTATTTTTTCTGAAACAGTTAATTCCAGTAATAACAAACAAAAAAAGCATTTTATTGTTTAAATTAATATTTTCTTTATTGTCAACATTTTCAAGGTTACTGAAAACTATGCATTGTCACCTAAATAAAATAATAAAAAAGGAAGTCTACATTTTTATTGCTTATTTTTAAATCGTTGTTTCGAGAGTTACCTGGAAAATAGAAATCGTTCTTTTAATTTGAATTCTTTATTATAAAGTTAACATATCTCTTCTAAGGTAAGTTGTTTAATTCGAAAGTATTCGACTCTCAGTTATGTGATACCAGGGTATTTCTATAAAAAGCATAACATATCATATCAAAATTCATAGATATGCAATTAATTTAGACACATCATAGTAGTAAAGGGAGGGGGGCAAAGGCCAACTTGTTCCAAAACAGATAATATTTTAATGTTGAAAATGTTCTCATGAAAAGGGTTGCGATGATTAATAATGTCAGGCGCGTAGCCAGGCGTACGTTTGTACGCAAAAACGTCCACTTCATTTTCCAAAAAAAAGAAAAAAAAAAGAAAGAAAGAAAAAGAAAAAAGAAAGAAAGGAGAGGAAAGCGAAACAGGCGTAATATTGTAAAGCTTACACATCATTTTTGCAAAATATAAGTAAATAATTTAAAAAAAAATACTTAGAAACAAATTAGAATTAACGATAAAAAAATAAATGAAAATAAAAGAATCAGTTTTAGGGGGAAATACACTTTAACCTTAAAAAAATAATAATAAGGCCTATTTAATTGTTGACATCCATAACACTACCTTATTATTAAAATGTAACAATGTACATAGGTAATGTGCAAGAAAATGTGTTAAAAATAATTCTTCTGTCTTTGTTATTTTCAATCTTTAGAGATGCATTTCTAATATTAATGTAAGCCTGACTATCAGTCAACTATGTGGTTTGTCTACACCAGTCAACCACTCTAACCAACTACCGTATGTTAACCATAAGTATTTTGTCGAGCTTCAAAGACTACAATAATTTTAGAGGGTTCGCTTTTGGACAGATCTTTTCTCATTTTTGAGTAACTGTCGGGATTTTATACAAGGAAAGAACAGACCTGATCATGCTTATATGTGGCTGTGTAACAAACTGAAAAAGTGCTACCTGAAGGGTCAAACATGCACATCGAAATCGTCGAAAATTCAACAGCTTCCGGGGGCTTTGCCCCCTAGGCCCCCGCCAGGGCTTCGCCCTGGACCAATTCGGGGCCTTTAGGCGGCTCTCAAACCCCCAGCATATCCGGGCGTCCACATTAAATGTACCCTAGCTACGCCCCTGAATGTGATAATAATTTTTTGGAATTTTGGAATCGAAATCATATGGTATTTTGAAGTTTTGAGAAATTTCAATTAATATGATTGAGATATATTTTTTTCCTACTTCATGTCACCGGAAAAATTGTCCAGATAAGTTACCCCTATCATATTATGACTATGCATGTATAATCATGTCTGCTGCCTTACATGTGCAAATTAATGGAAAAGAGTAGTTGTAGTCAGTATAAAGCATACCATAAACCAAAGTCAACATATCTTAGGCGACTGAACCGCAGAGGAGGGGGGGGGGGGGGGGGGGGGGGGGGGGGGGGGGAGCTACTGTGGTTAGCCCCAACCCCACCCCATCCCCACTTTTTTTCTTTAAGATCAGCTTTGATTTTTCTTTCTCTTTGAACATGTTGAATTAGTCCCTGTCCCTTTCAATGTGCATCAGACGCCAATGCATAAGAACTGTACATTCATCAAAGAAAAGAAAAAATGTTTATTCCATGTAAAATATGTTCTAAAATCTTGGCTTAAAAAATGAGAAAACTAGAAGGGGGGTTGACCGATAATATCCGAACGACATGTTTTAATCCGTTGCAGATTTTCACTTCCTATTACCGACACCACGTGGTACGATCTTCGCGCCATAAATCGAAGCATTGTTGTTATTTTGGTACACTGCTGGAAAGTTGTTTTACAGTCAGATCACGCCAAGAAATCAAAATGCCGCCAAGAGATTATGCAGCAGATAAAGGTTAGTAATGCTTCCAAAGACACTTAACAATTATATATCAGGAGATATGTATGTTTAAACTGAAATGTTTTTGTTGTAGAAAAGATCAAAACATTTCTTCGGGAGTTTTATGTGGACGGTGATGATGGTGGAAAAGACTTTGTTTATGGCCAACAGTTGGTAAATATACTTTTGATATTTATTTAATGTGTGCATCTCTATGCAAGAAAGTGTATGAAGAGTCGTACACAATGTATATGAACACATTATTTTACATACCATAATTATATTCCCTATAAACAGGAGGTTGAAGTTATGTACATTTACTCAATTGCTGACTTTAATTGGAGGCCATAGAAAAACACTTTTGATATTAGTTTTGTTTTGGATTGCCTCAGGGAACTAGGATACAAAAAAGGTGGTAAAATATGGACAGATCAATAGACCAGCTGGAAACCCATTGTCTATTAAACATAAGGACATCATGAACTTGAGTAACAATTGTATTTTGACAGGTCAAAATAGCTCACAGAGAACAGGTAGCCTTGACCATTGATCTAGACAACATTAATGATTTTGACCCAGAACTCAAAGATGCTATTGAAGAAAATACCCGCAGATACACTGCACTCTTTGCTGATGCCATTCAAGAAATTCTACCAGATTATAAAGAAAGAGAGGTATAAGCTGTTCATGATTTTTTGTAAGTAAAAGTAATACAATGATAAGTGAAGAATTGTAACTTTATGAAAAAATATATAATGTTTGAATGAACAATTATATAACCTTTTTTTTAATTAAATATAGAAAGATGATGTATGTATTTGATCTGTCTTATTGTAGGTGGTCCACAAAGATGCCCTTGATGTTTACATTGAGCACAGGTTGCTGATGGAGCAGAGGAACCATCCTGATGGTCAAGAAATAACCCGAGACCCCCAGAATAAATACCCAGCAGAGCTGATGAGAAGATTGTAAGCTACACCCTAATAATCTCTTGGAAGTGTTATGTTTGATTGACAGTTTTTGGTGTGACTTCATTACACCAAAAAATATAATATTTAACTTGTAAGAGATGTTGGAGTGCCTACCAAAGATTCTGTAATGTCAAAAGGACTTATCCTCCTTTAGTTCTTGGGTTCATTCTTCCAATATTTTATTTGGTATTCATTGAAATTTTCGCATGCTCATTTAAGATGTAGTTACATGTACTTCATGTACTACTAAGATTTAATGAATGGGAAAATATTGTTGAATTTGATATACTCAACTGTCACTATGTTGGATAATAATTAGCATGTTTAGAATATTTAGGAGAATCTGAAGTACATGGCAAATTCTGATAATTATACCAGAAACACTTGTGATGCATGTTTGATTTGATATCTTTTGCAGTGAGGTTTATTTTAAGGCCCCGGGCCATGAAAAGCATCAGCTTATTCGAGAGGTGAAAGCAAACTGCATTGGAAAGCTGGTTCAGGTCAAGGGCATTGTGACAAGGACAACTGAGGTGAAACCAATGATGGTTGTGGCAACTTACACCTGTGATACGTGTGGAAACGAAACTTATCAACCTGTAAGTGTTTACAGAGAAAAATACAGTTTATTTAGATATATAATCTCTTTAAAAGAATTAAAATACATTTTAAATTTTGCAACGTGTATAAAGAGAAATTTTCCAAAAAATATTCTCGTTACTTTAAAGGTACCTGGATTTAACATAAGTGTTCTATTTCATGTGTTTAAAGACTTCATTAGAAATAAAGTTCTGATTTCAACATGTTCTACTTGAAAAGAAAAAAGATAGGATTTTGCTTAACTTGCAAAATACACTTTCTGTAATTAATGTTTTTTTTTTTTACAGATAAACTCTCCATCTTTTATGCCTTTGATCATGTGCCCTAGTCAAGACTGTACCACAAACAGATCTGGTGGAAGATTGTACCTACAGAGTCGAGGCTCAAAGTTTGTCAAGTTCCAGGAAATCAAAATACAAGAGCATGTACGTATATAAGTGGAATTATATTCCTTCAGTTGCTTAATTTCTTTTATATATTAACTGCTATTACAATTAAGTTCAAATTTTTCAAGTTTTGCATATATCAAATTTATATTATTATGAAGATTGCAAATTTGGCAGTTCACAGTTTGTATGAAAATCTTTGAGAAGAAGCAATAGTAAATGACTGAGAGATATTTTAATCTGTATTGATCCAATGTAAAGAAAAAAAAAGTATTCATTCTTTTGTATGGAGAATAATTAATTGTATAAAACAAAAGTTTTATAGTAAATGCAGTATATGAAGTTTGATATTAGATGTATGAATAATTGGTATAACTATAAATGAATGTTGCTAATTGTTGATTTCAGAGTGACCAAGTTCCGGTAGGAAACATTCCTAGAAGTATGACAGTGATTTGCCGTGGGGAAACGACAAGGTGTGCCTTACCAGGGGACCATATCAGCATAACAGGTGTATCCTTAACACAAAAGTTTATTCTCTTTGTTGGTTCTATGTGATATAGAGAATAAGCAAGATTTATGTTCCCTGTTTTTCAACTTTTGAGCATTTTTGTGTTAAAAGAAACCGCTCAATTTACATAATTAAGCCATGGCTTAATATCCCTTATTCTCACATCAAAAGGGTCAGTTAAGCATTGAAAACTTCCATCAGTTTATTAGATTTCAGATAGTATGAAATGATATTGATCCAAGCTAGATATTTCCTTAACTCTGTGAAGGTATTTCTACCTTTGATGAAGCAAGGATATGGACAACTTCAACAGGGACTTTTGTCAGAAACATACATGGAAGCTCATGTAAGTGGTATTGATGTAAAATGGCATATTTGTTAAATTCATGTTTTAAAAATATTTGAATTTTCTTTTATAGCATGGAATTGATTTATAATAAGATCTTCATATCTGATGAAAAAACTAACTATGCCAAGGATTCATATTTATCAATTATTAAAGTAACTTTACTGTTGATTGGCAGAGAGTTGTAAAGATGAATAAAACGGAGGATGACGAGTTAGGAGCTGAGGAGTTGACAGAGGATGAAATCAAGCAGGTGGCTGAGGACGACTTCTATGATAAACTGGCCAGCAGCATCGCCCCCGAGATCTACGGACACGAGGATGTCAAGAAGGCCCTCTTGTTACTCCTGGTAGGGGGTGTGGACAAGTCTCCCAGAGGCATGAAAATCAGAGGTAAGCGTCCCATTTTATTAGATTATTGTTGTGTGACGCATTTTAATTAATATTATTTAATATCATATTTGAATATAAATACTGCTGATCAGATGTTTCAAACATTATTGATATCTGTGATATGCGTGTTCCTTTAGGTAACATCAACATCTGTTTGATGGGAGACCCTGGTGTGGCCAAATCTCAGCTGTTATCGTACATTGACAGATTGGCTCCTAGAAGTAAGTGTATTGAAACATAGTCCAATGTATATTCGTGGAACGGAAACTTTAATACAATAAATCTGTATAACTGAGTATGAATGAGTAGATCAGATTTTCTTTTGAGCTTTTGTCCGAAAAGGACGTGAAAGTAATTACGAGTTCTTATTTATGAAATTGAAATTTTAGGTCAGTACACCACAGGAAGGGGATCATCAGGTGTTGGTCTGACAGCAGCCGTAATGAAGGATCCCATCACAGGTGAGATGACTCTAGAGGGCGGAGCCTTAGTCCTGGCCGATCAGGGTGTGTGTTGTATTGACGAGTTTGATAAGATGATGGAGGCAGACAGAACAGCTATCCATGAGGTCATGGAGCAGCAAACCATATCCATTGCCAAGGTAACATTTTCTTCTCTTTCGTAGGTCTTGTAATTAAGCATTCAACAGCACTGTAGATCAGTAAGGATATCTGTTTCTCATATGAGGTCTCTTTAGGTAATGGTTTTGACAACTGAAAGGGTTTAGAATTTGGCAATGTTAATTTTTTTTAGTTGTAACATGTAAAATATAAACAGTTGTAACTGGAGAATTTCACTATTCAACTCTTGAAATGTTAGAATATTGCTTATTAGATAACCATTAATTACCTTCTGTATTATTGTGAATTTTGTAGGCTGGAATCATGACCAGTCTGAATGCACGCGTCTCCATTCTGGCTGCTGCTAACCCAGCCTATGGTCGATACAACCCCAAAAAGTCTATAGAACAGAACATCCAGCTGCCCGCAGCCCTGCTGTCTAGGTTTGATTTGTTGTGGCTGATACAAGACAAAGCCGACAGAGAAAATGATCTGAGACTAGCCCAGCACATCACATATGTCCACCAGCATAATGTTCAGCCTCCATCCCAGTTCACTCCCTTGGACATGAAACTAATGAGGTAGAAGAATGTTTACAATAGATCAGTTAATTTAATGAGATATTTCAGCTGCCTTTATTTTTGATCCTGCATAAAAGGATCAGAATTTTAAAAACTTATGTAAAGCACAGTTTAACCCAGAACAGTCTCTTTGAAACCCACATGATGATGTATGTATATAAACAATTTATATATGACAAGTTCACAAAGAAAAAGTATGTTCACAATATTTTAACCTCTTTTGAATGTGATATAGGTCATAAATAATGTTTAGTTAAATATCTGGCTTCTTATTTCATGTAGAGAAGATGAAGCTTTGAAAATACAAATATTTTCTATTTTGTAGACGGTATATTGCCCTGTGTAAGAAGAAGCAGCCTGTGATTCCGGAGAATCTGTCGGATTACATCACTGGAGCTTACGTAGAAATGAGGAAGGAGGCCAGGAACAGTAAAGACACAACATTTACCTCCGCTCGTACTCTGCTTGCTATCCTCCGGCTGTCCACCGCTCTCGCCAGGCTGCGATTGGCTGATGTGGTGGAAAAGGAAGATGTCAACGAGGCCATGAGACTGATGGAAATGTCCAAGGATTCACTCAATCCAGCCCATGAAATGCACAACAGGTAAAATAGATGTCCTTTTGTTATACCGTAGAAGCATTTTCTTCCACTTGCAAATAATTTATGTCATATACTGGTCACAATAAGAAATCAACGGTATTTTCTACCTGCAGTTTGAACAGAAATTGTGATTCCATGGAATTTTAACCATTTGGAAAAAAAAAAATTTAACAGTTCCTTGATATTAATGATAATTTAATAAAGGAAATATTTACGAAGAATTTTGAAAATGTGCTAACATACTAATCTGAATCCGAAGTATTAACATGAATTTGACATTTATTTTCAGAGCCCACAATGTGACTGATCAGATATTCAGCATTGTCAGGGAAATGGCTCCGTCCAAGGGTCTGCGGTCAGTGAAGATTTCTGAGGTGATGGAACAGTGCGTCTCCAAGGGATTCAAACCGGACCAGGTGGACGCGTGTATAGAGGAGTACGAAGAACTGAACGTCTGGCAGACAAACCAGGCCCACACCAAGATCACTTTTATCTGAGCCAGGAATGGCCCTATTGCTGGCAAACCGAGGCCCAGCAATGCCATAAATCGTTTGTATAAGGATCAAATCTCCCATGGGAGTAGATTAAACTTAATTCCACAAAAACTGAAAGCAGAGGAGAATGTGATTTATTGTGAACAGATTGAATTATTTTATGTTTTGTAAGTAATTTTACACAAATGTTTCGACATTGTGTTCAGGAGCCACCAATTATGTGTTCAAAAGCAAGCTCAAAATTAACTGTGTTCATGATAAGGTATATAATGCATGGTTTCAAGCTGACATTTTTATGATGTACATGTATATAATATTTATAGAAATGGAATTTAATAAAGTAAGTCATGTTATAAACATGTTTTCATTTGGTATAACCCATCATTGCTTTGAAACATACATGTGTTAAAGAAAAGCACTGGCAAAGAGAAAATTTTATTCCTAGACTTCTAGTGGGAAAGGGGAAGGTCTGGTGAATTCTTGGCATTTCTGACTGCTTTATTGCTGTGGTAAAAAAAATAATAACAGTAAATAAATTTCAATGATTAAAATGCCGACTTCATGAAATTTTTTCATTATATTCGATGAGGTTGGAGTTGAAAAGAATTTTGAAAATCCCCTGCATTTTGGCTAAATTTGAGAACTCAGAAAAGGAGATATACATTAAAGTTTTGTGAGATACTTAGACCATGTGGTACTTGTGAAATTTTTAGAAATCAATTTTCTAAGCATGGGGAATACACTACCAAACCTAATGGTTAAGAACTCAGAAGCTCGTTAATTTGAAGATGACTGCTAATTATATCGCCTTTGCCAATAGTGAAGAGGACAGCAGGACCTGGTTGAAAATCATGTATTTCGTAACTATAAAGCATTGTCCATTGTTTGGAATATGGTAAATGCTGATTAAGGTACTAGGTGAACATGTCCGAGGACATAAGTACTAAGTCTTTTCAAAGATAAGAGTACTTGAATGAATTGATAAACAAGAGATTGTCACTTGTCTGCCATGCTGTTTCCAATCGGTGTTTTTCTGTTAGGTAAGATCTCTCTCTCTCTCTCTCTCTCTCTCTCTCTCTCTCTCTCTCTCTCTCTCATAAACCATTCAAGAATGTCTGAGTAAATTAAATTTCTTATATATTTTTTGCAGCGTTGACCACATTGTTTTCCGTCACTGTTATTGGTATGTAGACATTTCATTCATCACATTACTCCTCTTAACTCTCTACTTGATTACTCTTTAGACAATCGTTTGTATTTGATATAAATTCTCTGTACCATCGTATCGGTAATACAGAGCTTGTCATGAAGAACATTTGTACATGGTGAATACTATTTATTATAATTATGTAATATGCTTTTTCCCCAACTACTTATATTAGTTTGTCTAATTCTAATATGTAGACATGTAATAAAGGGGTACAAAAATGTTTATTGATGTTTCTTCTAGAAAATATGTAAGCCTAAATACAATGATGTAGCATCGTTTTGAAAATGGTTCAGAGAAGAAAATTCAGCTAACCTGAAAAAAACTTGACAACCAAAAAAAAAAAGAAAAGAAAATTGTCCAAACTCGAAAATCATAGAAGGGAGGGGGGTGTTCAACTTCTTTCAGTACCAAATTTTCCAGTTTTCTTTCTGAAATACACACCACTACATTAACTTTACTTGACCCCCGTGTAACAAAAATTGGGGAAGGTGGGGGGGGGGGGGGGGGGGGCTTGCAATGAGCGTTCTTAATAGTAAAAAAGGTATGTTTGGGGAAAGCCTGCTATAAGGTCTAATCTGAGATCTTGAACGGTTTTTCTAAGCCTGTTTTGCATATCTTACTCCAAGGTCTTGGGTTGAAGTGTTTACGCTGTGATGACATACTAGAGCCTCGGTTCTGTGAGAGAATTGAATACTGCTCGACCGGAGATGTAAGTAAATAATTTTTTTTCTCATTTTTAAAAGACGGATGATAAAAACAAAAAAAATGGAATCCTGGAGTAATTGGTATATTTTTTGGACTTATTTTGATTGTAAATGATGCGAATAATACATTTCTAAAATATTAGGGAATTAGTAAACTTTCTAGGATGTCAAAAGTTCTACCTTTCTATAACACTCCTTATTAATCTTTTGCAATTATTTGTCACATAAAATCACATAATTGTGAAATTTAGATTAAAATTATTCATATTACTTACATAAATATGAATAAAGTCTTTATTTTCCTTTATTTAAAACTATTTGACAAGTAAACCAATTCCTTTTGGACTATAATGATTTAGTACCAATAATGTAAACTTGTGAAACGAATTCAGATTTTATAGTTACATTCCTCAACGCAAAAACAAACAGAAAATATATACTCAGTAGTTAAATTAAAGTAGATTTAATCCTTGTTGATGGTATTCTCTCTCTCTCT
This sequence comes from Saccostrea glomerata, assembly GCA_003671525.1. Classification (NCBI taxonomy): domain Eukaryota; kingdom Metazoa; phylum Mollusca; class Bivalvia; order Ostreida; family Ostreidae; genus Saccostrea; species Saccostrea glomerata. The sequence goes on along the minus strand of PRKT01000091.1, from coordinate 774,371 downwards.
CTCTGTGCCATATTAATTGCAAACATGGATGGAGAACAAAAATAACTTCATGTTATTCTTTGACAGGTGTGCAGTGTGCAAAGATACCGTAAAGAAAATGGCGACATCTCCTTTTGGCTCGGATGCCTCTCTACAACAGTAAGTTACAAAACAAGTTACATAAAATGCTCTGAAGGTACAGATTGTTTTCATCACATATACACGGTGTGTACAATATAGTTTCAGTCTAATTGCTACAGCACCATTTCTTCATTATTCAAACAAGATTTTAAAAAATCGCACTTACAATAGGGTATTGTTAAAAATAATCCCTTTTTGTTGTTGTTTCTTTTCAGTCATGTGCTAAGACCCCAAATAAAACAGTGCTCCACCCTAACAAAAGAACAGTTCATGGATCTGTATTATGTAATGATTGTTGCTATGGAGATCTGTGTAATATAGAAGGCTGCGGATCGCCAGGTATTTTTTTTTTCAAACTTCTATTTTAGCAAGATCATGTACTTGTATGTTGATTTTAAGTCCCACCGTATTTATATCTGTACATTTTGTTGTTAAATGTATATGTAACTTTCAAGTAATTGGTTATGTAACTAAAATATTCCTCTTTAAGACACCAGTCTAGATGGGTTAAAATAAAATAAGGTTTTTTACCAGCTTTTCCGACATCTCGTGGACCGATCTGTTTTAACTGTGCTCACACTATACACCCAGCTGACTGTCACCATGTAACTCTTTGTGGTAGCAATGAGGTAAGTTCATTTGTCACCAGCATATTGAGTTCAATTGATACGCAAGAGCATACTCTCCTTAAGAAAAGTTTCTCAAACGACACAAGCTATTGACAAACAAGTTGTTGAAACAAGGATATCAATTAGACATTTTGCAATTTATTTGATCGATACAATTACATTATAAGCAAATACAATCTATCTTTAGGTCAAAATCCGAAAGGCATTTTTCATACCAAATGTTAAGTCATTATTTACACACTGAATTGTCGCTGGATTTCCCCGTTATTTTCCGAGCAGGACAAGGAATACATGGCGGTGTGACCGTTCAACAAGGAATGCTTTCATCTCCTTGACACTTCATCCTAACATTAATTGTTTTTCGTTTTCCAGAATCTATTACATGTATAATTGCAAATCTCCATAACATTGCAAATCCAAACATGAATTATTTTTCGTTTTCAAAAATCTATTACATGTTTTGCAATTTGTTTATAACATTATTGAACACATTCTAATAAAAGATTTCAATTAACTTACATAATTGTTATAAAAATATGAAGTTTGACAAATAGTTATACATGCCAACAATATTAATTGCAGAAATCCAAAGAAAAAGGTTCTTCCATTGAGATATTGATGTCTCATTGCAACTGAGTACATTGCCCATCAAAATACACATAGTGCATTTGCTTGTACTTCTATTAATATTAGTAACGTTTTCTTCTGCAGCGTTGCTTCCTTGGGGAAAAGCCACTATTTGGTCAGCGTTACTTCACTAGCCATTGTGAGGATGTGCATGTGAGCTATTAAAATAGATTCATATACTAGTAAGTAAAATGAATTGAAAGTACCAAAGATTTTATAAATTATGTACATTAAAGTGACTTTATGCTGTATTCTCTCGTGTAAATATACCAGGCCTGTGACAACCATATATCGGCGCCGATTATTGTTGGGAAGAAAAGATCCGACATCCAGCAGCGGTCCTACACGCCCTGCTCCGGATGCTGCAGTGGGGACTTGTGCAATAGTAACTGTAGTGCCACCTTTACATCAGGGACTGTAATCAACTCAGTGACAACAAGTAAGAAAGTTGTTTCCGATTCATTATATCGAACGAGCTCATTTAAAGAAATTATGCAAACAAAAAGGAAATTATTTTTTTCATCAAGAGAAACCTGGAGCTTCAGAAATACCCGGAAATTATGCATTCTACGCCCAGCTAACATACTCTGTGACAAATAATCACGCCATTTTTAAGAATGTGACGACCAATGAGGGATCCTCTTACAGCAGTTCTACTGGAATCTTTACTTGTAAAAACAGTGGTGCCTACGTGTTCTCTTGGACCATTGCAACACATGGTAGTAACAAGGCCTTTGCTGACTTGTATGTTAACGGTAATATAGTGGGAACTATCATTTCTGACTCATCTGAGCATTCGGTTAATGCAGATTCAGCCACAGGTTTTGTAGTGACTAATCTTCAAGTAGGAGACGAAGTCAGAATCCGGATTTTACAGGGCCCGATAGATGGAGAATTCTCTACTTTTTCTGGATGGCGTCTAAATCACAGTAAATGTTTTTAAGTTTTTGATCACTTTATTTTGAAGTTATGTAGTTTTCACATTGATTTGTTATTGTATTCAGTTGTAAATTTGCGCCGTTGCACTTTTATTATTATTTTTTCACTCTCTTAAGAACGCTGCGGAATGTAAGGAATGGTATTTATAATGATCTGTGATCAGAAGCTTGCTATAGGTAGTGATCAACTGATCATAGAACAATTTCTCTTTGTGTAAAGTTTAAGCCTATGCATCTGGGGCAGTCAAATTCAAACTCTTTTTTAATAATTAAAATGTAGGCCTACTCTACTCTGTTTACTTTTACAGATGTTTCTTTTTATGCCAAAGCTGACAAACCTTTAACAAAACCCAGTTCTATCCGAAATGGCTTTGCTTTCAAAAATGTTATAACCAACAATGGATTGCCGTATGTAGCGGGAAATGGCACCTTTGTTTGCCCAGAGTCAGGTCTCTATGCTCTTGCTTTCAACGTTGAGGCTCTTCACAAGGATTATATGGTGTACTTTTACAAGGACGGATCTAAGCTAAGTAATCTCGGTGTGTGGCCAGACTCCTCCAGTAGCAGCTATCGGGACTCGTCCTCCACCCTACAGCTGTTTCAGCTACATACTGGGGATGCCGTGCACCTTAGCGGAGACAGCGATTCCATATTAGAGTCTCCAAGGTCCTCTTATTTAGGATGGCTCATTCAGCCGGGATGTAAGCATTGTCATTTTGTCAATAAATATGCTGTATTATAAATATATGATATAGAGGACTTTTTGTTTGAAATCCAATTCTTTAATGTCTTAAACAAAACATTAATTTGCATGAAGTATTTAACGTCAGATTTGTATGCAATCTGCACAATATTTTTTTTTCTATTTCAAAGTCTTTGCTTGAAAACAAAATCAATATATTTTTCCAATCGCATGTAAACAGGGTATCATGCTTTTTCTTTAAATTAAAATTAAGAACTCTACTTCCCCTACAGCTTCCTTGAATACCCCGGCTTTTATGGAACAACTAACCTCTACATCCCCCTCCTCATACAGCGCAGTGTTGTTTAGCAGGGAATTACTCGATACGACAGGGTCATTCTATCGCACCACCGGATACACCGCTCCTAAAGATGGTGTCTACGTTATATTTTGGAATATGGAAGCATATAAAAGATATTTGAAGTCTACGCTTGTCGTGAATGGTTTGGCGTATGGATACACCGTATCTGATGGCCGATCTTCTGATTATGACAGCGGTTCTAATGTAGCCGTTCTGCGCCTGCGGTCAAGGGATGTTGTGAATGTGATGCAGTCAACATCTGCAGATGGCGATCAAACAATGATATCCGGATTCATGTTGTTTTAAATATTAATAAGTTCTAAATTCTAGTTCGCCAGAGTTTATATTCACTGCTTCTTGATTCTTTTGATTACATATTAATTATGGATCAAATTCTATAGGTAGCAGAAAACATGCTGGACATGCAGTAGTTTGATTTTCACCCTCTGCGGAAATTTACGTAAAAACTATTAATATATGAGTGTCGTTAGATTTCTCAATCAATCTTATTCCAATCTTGAAAGACACGAATGCAAGTTTGAAGTATTCTGCTTCTCTTAAGCTTTGCTATCACCTTGTCTTTGATAATTTTTTGTGTGTCTTTGTTGGTATTTTTATTTGTGTTCTTTCACATTCTATCCAAATAACCATTCCCCTCGATAAATTAAAGCCCATGCTTTGTGATATCATATACAAAAGCTTTTTATAATAAAATTTGAACTTGTAAATATACCTAAGTTGGCAATTTGCAAATTTTACCTTTACATTACATTCTGATTATACAGAAATTAATCAGATGTCACTTGTCAAAGCCCTATACATGTTGGCCTCTTTGCAAGAAACATTAGGGTTATAGCTGGATTTAACCCGAGAGAAGCTACTCTTGCATCCTCTAATCTTCAATCTTAAGTTCACCAACAATAAGCCTTATGTAATGCCCTAGGCGATCTTGCCTCTTTATCCATTTTCTGACCCAAACTTATCTTTCGATAAAAAGCATGTGACATGACAATTTATTCTGTGCTTGCACTTTGTTCAAATGCATTAGCAGATTCGGAAGCCGAAACATCGCTTTTTAAAGGCCTCGTCCGAAAGACCCGTGACATTCAGTTCTAATGTTTGGTTCTTTAAGAAGGATCAGTCACTATAATTTGACGCGCTGCGACGAAGGGTAATCGTAATGTACCTCTCGATCACGTAGCGAACGCCTTGCAACTAGACGACCATGACTGGTATATGTCTTGATAACTTGTTGTTGCACAAGGGTTGTCGTATCATGTTGTAAATTTTGAATTTACTAGGGGGAGGTAAATGCAAAATTTACAACATGTTGTAAATTTTGCATTTACCTCCCCCTAGTAAATTCAAAATTTACAACATGATAGTTCTATGAATAGATATGGTACCCTCTTGCTGATGTTCCAGTACACAGATTGGGTAGACAGTAAGTTACTGATGTGATTGACAGTATATTTATGATATGATTTATAAAACAAGCCACTTGTCTTAATTGGAGGCTTTTGACGTTCAGTCGATCCAAAATGCTATGCCACTTCTCTCTCTCTCTCTCTCTCTCGTTACCCTTAATTATCGAGTTGTCTTTCTATGGTCTCTTTCCACAGTTTCTTGGTAGGTTTTAACTTGTCCAACAAAGAGGCAGGTTTAAACTAGACTCTAATAGCTGAGCTCAACACCTTAAGATTTTCGGAAACATTCGATGTTCATATACTATAAGGCTGTTTTAGCCAAAAACTGGATAGCAATCTGATATGACGTGCCTTCTTTGAACATTTCAAAACAGTTGTACCGATATACGGTTCATTCAGGAGTTTTAGGAGCTCCATGGCACTAACAGCGGAATGTCCATGGATCACCCATCGTTGGGAGTCACGGGTTTTGTATCCATTCTTTTTCCACAAACGAGGGAATTTCGCATCAACGTAGCCACTGGTGTGAGGAAATAGAATGGACACAAAACTCGCGGCCTGCGACGATGTGGATCTGTCATGTTGTAAATTTAGAATTTCGGGGGGGGGGGGGAGTAAACACAAAATTTACAAAATGACAGCCTTAAGCCTTAATTTGCTTTCCGTGATCTGAAATCGGGACAGTGTGGCTGGAGCTTAACTTTACATCTGTTCGCATTTGATTATGTTAAATTTAAAATAACAACAAAGTTGTAAAAACTAGATTTCCTAGGTGAGAAAATTTACTGTAAACATTAAAACTATTAAAATACATGTAGCATGTCGCACACTACATACAGACTTAAGTATAGCCATGTAAGATCTACCAAAATACTGCTAACGATTATACAGTATAATTTTTATTCCCCCAGATCGAAAGATTCCATCGGTATACTTGTTTTATCCTGTTTGTCTGTTGTCAATTTTAACCTAGCCCATAACTTTTGAATGCCTAGGCTATGGCTTTCATATATCACAGTTGTATTCTTTGTAACAAGACCTTTTTTTGGTACCAACGAATTGATCTTGTGACCTTGATCATAACATTTGAACCGTTAGTACTAGGGCTTTCATATTTCACAGGTGTGTTCCTAGTGAGTTGACCTTTCTTTGGATACTAACAGTTTTGATTTTTTTCGGGGGGGGGGGGGATCAGTGTTTCACAAACAGATGTGTTTTTTAAGGGTTTTTTTTTATATGAATAATAAATGTACATGTACGTAATTTTCATATTGAGTTGTGTTTGGATCCAGAGGACAACAAATACGAATGACTTTTATTGCTGCAGAAACAGGCACGTAGCAACCGGGGGGCCAGCCCCCCCCCCCCCCC
>PRKT01000091.1:697402-743051 GCA_003671525.1 Saccostrea glomerata | reverse complement strand
CCCCCCCCCCCCCCCCAAGAGTACAAAGGGGCCATAACATATTTTTGTCCATTCAAAAAATAAGTTATTTAAGGTCCTCATTATCGATTATTTTTCATCCCTGGTAATACATGTATATGTTTCCAGCAGTAATATCTTTAGAATGATGAAAAAACAAACAGAATCGTGTTTCATTTTTTTTACCCTCGTAATCAATGATTCGGGGGAAGGCAACTATTGTTTTTGCCCTGTCCGTCTGTCTGTTCTCTGTCTACCTATCTGCATGTTTTTAGTTTTTTCCGCCTAAACGTTAACCTTACCCATAATAAGTATTGACTGAGTGGGGCAATGGCTTTCATATTTTACGTGTGTATTCCTTGTGGCAAGACCTTTCTTTTGGATACCTCTAAATTTGACGTTTTGTCATGACCTTTGAGTTTGACCCACTTTACGAAACGTAAAATTTGGGCACATCTTTTGAATAGTTTGCATACTTCACATGTGTATTTATTTTGACAAGACCTTTCAATTTGCTATAAATATTTTCGACCTTGACCTTAGACCTTGAATCACTTCGTAAAAAACTTTAATCTTGACCATAACTTTAAGACAGTTAGTACAGTTTCATATTTCACAAGTGTATTTCTTGTGAAAAGATCTTCCTCTTGAGACACCAATTTTGACGTTGGAGTTTGTCTTGTATTTGAGAAAATTCAATGTTCGCCATAAACATCAGTGTTTCACAATCTCATTTTTTTTTCGTTTTTGTTATGACAAGTTTTGAAAGCAATAGTCGATGAATATTTGTAAGAAATACATGGTGTGTAATTTAATATGAAATATGGTGGAATGCAAGGTTGCGGCTCGAAGTTTAATGATTTATTTTATTTTTAATCAGTTGACACCTGTTATGGAGTTGAGGTCAAACGGCAGTGTCGTAAGTATTACAGCGTTTTACGAGTCTGTGACTATTTTGTACAAAAAGTCATAATGTAGTCGGCAACAATATGTACCGCCCATGTTCCTTTTCTAAACACTTTGAGCTAACCTGAGCTGAAAGCTCAAGTGAGCTTTTCTGATCACCTATTGCCCTTCGTCCGTCTAGCTGTCCGTCCGTCCGTCCGTCCGTCTGTTAACTTTTCACATTTTCAACTTCTTCTCAAGAACCACTGGGCAAACTTTACCCAAACTTGGTACAAAGCATCCTTGGGTGAAGGGAAATTTGAATTGTTAATTTATAGGGCCAGTCCCCATTCCAAGGAGAGATAATCACAGATAACTGCTTTGACAGTGCTAATTTTCATAAAATCATGAAGGTACGTTGTAATCACTTAAGAATGACCATATGTATTAGTGTCATTATTTTCAGCAGAAAAACTGGACTAAGGAAATATTCAGAGTAATCACACCAAAAATATCAATCAAATGTTATTATTTATTAATTTAATTGATAAGCCTATTTAGTAATCCTGGTGAAAATTGTGCCAGTTATAATCCTCTCACCTGTCCAATTTATTCAACATCCCAATTTTTGAAATCATTAAAATTAACTTCCTAACTTATTTATCTGGAATAAAAATGGAAAGTGCAAAGTACAAAGCTATAGGAATCACCAAGTTGATGGAAATGGTTTCATGGATTTTTTTAAATTATAATTTTGCAAGGGTATGCTATATATACATGATACACATGTGATAAGTTAACTCTTTTCACTTTTTTGTCGGAATGGAACTCGATTTAATCTTATTTCGTAAGTCTTTTTAAAATTTAGATTCTAAGTTTTGGAGCCATTATTTTGCGCATTAAAATTATCTTTGTTTCCATTATATTCAGATATTCTTTTGATTGGAGGCAGATTTTTGGTTCGGGGCAGTACAATTCCTAATAATCCAAGATGGCTGCGGCCTTGTTTTGATCCCTCCCTGTCCATTCTGGATTATGATTCCTCTGAGAACTCTTTTTATAATGATATAATGGAAGATGACGTTCAATACATTCAAAGACAAGTCCACGTTTTGACTGAGGAATGCCTCACAAAAGTGAAGAATTTGAAAAATTCTTTCACAAATTCTTCTTGTTTGCACAACACCGAGAGGAGACATTTTCGTATAAACTCTTTATTAACTAACGTAAGTATTTTAAGACCAAAATCCTAAAATAAATGAAGACATTATATTGTTTGCAATAATAATCTTCTTGGTTTTTTATTCTTTCAACAGATAAGCAGAAGAATATCCAGTTGCAGTCTTTATGAAGCACTTGCTCAAATTCAACTTCCATTTTTCTCTCATTTTTTGAATAACACAGTTAAAGTGAAGGTATTATTGCATGTATTAAAAAAGCATGTTTGATGTTCTTTTTCTTTTTCATATGTTCTAAGCACATTTAAATATCTAACTTTTACTTTTAAACAAAATAAGACATACTTAATCATTAGGAAATATATAGTTTGATTTCAAAAGTAAAAAATAATTAAAGCTGTATTAAAGGTCTTTTCACATGCATCAAAGAGATACATTTTATTGTTTGTCTTTAAATAATGATGTTAAGACAGTTAATATTCTAAATTGTTGAAGGTTTTGATTCTGTTACAGTACTACTTTCAAAAAATGTAAGGGAAAAATTAATGAATGAGCATGTCCTTTATTATGTCATTCAAAATTCGGAGAACATTCTTATTTTACATTATGAAAGACCAGTTCTTTTAAATGATAAAGGCTAAGGTAGGGTAATACCCTTTTGGCCCCTGGTCGGGGCCACAATAGGGAATCCAAGTTTTACATAGAAATATATAGGAACAATCTTTAAAAATCTTCTTCTCAAGAACCAGTAGGCCAGGAATGCTGAAACTTATGTGGAAACATCCATGGGGATGTAGTAATTTTAAATTGTTAAAATAATGACCCCCAGGGGTAGGGCGGGGCCACAATAGGGAATCCAAGTTTTACATAGAAATATATAGAAACAATCTTTAAAAATTTTCTTCTCAAGAACCAGTGGGCTAGGAATGCTGAAACTTATGTGGAAACATCCTCGGGTAGTGTTTATTTGAAATTGATAAAATCATGACCCCCAGGGGTAGGGCGGGGCCACAATAGGTAATCAAAGTTTTACATAAAAATATAAAGGAACAATCTTTAAAAATTTACTTCCTAAGAACCAGTGGGCCATAAAAGCTGAAACTTATTTGTAAGCATCCTGGGGTAGTGTAGATTCTAAATTGTTGAAATCATGACCCCCGGGGGTAGGATGGGGCCTTAAGAGGGAATCCATGTTTTATATAGAAATATATTGGAAAAAATCTTCTTCTCAAGAATCAATGGGCTAGGAAAACTGAAACCTTTGTCGAAGCATCCTAGGGTAGTGTAGATTCTAAATTATCAAAATCAAGATGGGGGAGGGTTAGGGACCACAATAGATGTTAGAAGAGGGAAAATCTGGTAAAGAACTGTATCACCAAAGTTACTCAGGTGAGCGATGTGGCCCATGGGCCTCTTGTTTTTCAGCTGACAGTTACTGTGGAAACCTCATTTATAATACAGCGACCCTGATCAACTACAACACAAAATGTCCGGGGAGTAAAACGGTTACTGAGTTTCAATGTAGATATGGTTATCCATCAGGAAAGGTCTTCATGACCTGCGAATTCCGAAATGAATCTTGGAAATGGTCTGCGTCTTGGGAAAAAATACGTCCATCCTGCCTGGGTAAGGTGGCATCTTCTCCTCTGATTGTAGTTTATAAGTATCCTTAGATGTTTCGCTCTGAAGAACAATCATTTTAAAATTTAAATCTTTCATTCCAAAATCATTAGACTAAAAGAATGAGTCCTTTGGTTGTTCTTTAAAGCGTCAAATTACGCATGTAATTTTAGTGTAAGTGACCATTAAATGAAACAAGACAGTACTGTCAAAGCGAGAAGATACTATATTTAAAAAGAACAAAAAACTAATCTGAATAACTTTTTAAGCTTAATTTTTGTACATCAGATCTTTCGTCATGGGAGCTCTTTCAACATTCATCTATCACAGGTACTTGTGGACAGGACCCCCCCCCCTTCCGATATTCAACCCCGGGGCTTATTGGACATTTTTTCCACAAATTATATCCCCCCCCCCATATATTCAACACCGGAACTTTTTGGACATTTTTTTTCACAAATTATATAATTTGTGGAAAAAATGTCCAATAAGCCCTGGGGTTGAATAACGAGAGGAGGGTCCTGTCCACAAGTACCTGTGTCATCACAAGTGATTCTATACATATTCAAAATTTACAACATGATGACAGCAGAGCTATTAAAAGACGTTTAGCACAGTCCATTAAACAACTGTCTTTTTTTACATTATGGTTCGAATCCACATTCGGCTACATTCTTATATGTGCTTGTATAACTCTACTTAGCCAGAGAATTTGAGTAATGGTTTACGTACGCATGGTACGCAAATTGAACACGACAAAACACTCTCTACTAGTGAAGAAAATATACAATACTGGATTTAGATCCGTTTTGCCTGGGTAGAACTATTAACGGAACGCACTGAGCATGCCTCTCTTACAGAAACTGTGAGCAACATTTGAAAAAAATAGTTAACTCTGAAAGTGTGTACAAAGTTGTAAAAGCAGAATATGATTACAAATTAAATTATTTTCGTACAGTCATACTGGCGTTTTTTTATTCTTTTAGTTGCTGGAATATTCTGGACTACTTTGTCATCCACTACTGTCACATCCCTCCCCAAACCACGCAAAGATTCCTCGACAGAGCAGAACGTGACTTTAACCACCAACTTATTAAAGATCAAGACTTCTCATTACCAATCATTCAGCTCTAGAACCTTTGAATCATTTTTTACTCCAAATAGAACGCCAAGGAGATCTACAGGTCGGGCGAATTCATCAAAGGAACGGTCAATCATCAATATGTTTGATCCGTCAATCATACCTACTACTGAAGTATCAAAATCAACCACTGAAATTTCTCTTAAACAACCAAACGTGTGCAAAAGAAGCATATTTTTTACAAATTTAACCAGTCTGAATGCTGTTTTTCTATTATCAGATATATCTTCTCTTAAAAGGGTTACTTTTCAACAAGGGGAAAGAATAAGATATAAATGTGCAAAGAATTGCAGGTTATCAAGTGGTTCACTGGATCAGGTCTGCGGTCGTGATGGAAACTGGAAAGGAGAGAGGCCTTACTGTAAAAGTAAGTTTCGAGAAGTAATGTACGACCTTTCTATGCGGATACAACATGTTTGTATAATTGCCCGCTTGATATACAGTGGTAAGGGCGTTTTTTCTAAAATAAGTAAGGAGATTACTTTGGCATTGCGGGTTCGAATCCTACTGCGGGACTTCCATCGAATGAGACTGTGTAAATTGATGTCTGGTGTTGTCATCAAAAAGATCTTCACTTCTTAATAGCCATAAGTGTCGAGTGAAGTGTTAAATTTGAAGCTTTAAAATTTTGAAACAAAAAGCATGTATGCAGTTTGTTGAGATAACTAGTTCATAACACACCTGATGTGGTTATTAAAACTTATTTTATTCTATAATATGGGATAAAGAAAGAAATGTAAAGTGTTAAGTCTCGTTGTCCTGACTCAAAACAAGGCTTGTTCTATTTATCATGACATTAATTATTTAATTGCTAATTCCTTTTACAGGATGTATGTGTCCGTGTTCTCGAATCAAAAACCAAGCTACTGTAGCAACAAATAAGGAACTTCAGGCCAAAATAGACAAAATAACAAAACATCTAAGATTGAAGAAATCAGATTTAGCCAGCAGGAAGAGAAAGAAGATATCTGCTGCTGACTCGAGGCCTTCGTCAAAAGTTGTTGGGTCCATTCTGGGTACAGCAACCCTCGCGGTCCTTTTAGCAGTTATTGTATTGTCTGATTTACCTATAATGTATAGACAAATACGACATGGACCATATGCATAATTTTATCTTTAATTCTTTATAGGTATTGTAGTATTTTATGGTTTTTTAACTCACCTGAGCTGAAAGCTCAAGTGAACTTTTCTGATCATCCGTTGTCCGTCTTTTCGACTAGCTGTCCGTCCGTCTGTAAACTTTTCGCGTGTTCAACTTCTACTCAAGAACCACTGGACCAATTTTAACCAAACTTGGTACAATGCATCCCTGGGAGAAGGGGACTTTTCGTTATTAAAATGAAGCACTGAGCCAGGAAAGCTGAAACTTTGTGGAGACATCCTGAGGTAGTGTAGATTCTAAATTTTTCAAATAATGACCTCCAGGATAGGGCGAGTACACAATAGGGAAACCAAGTTTTTCATTGAAATATTTAGGAAAAATCTTTAAAAATCTCAAAAACCACTTGATCAGAAAATTTGAAACTTAAGTGGAAGCATGATGGAGTAGTGCAGATTCTAAATTATATCATTGTTCAAATCATGACCCCCAGGCATAGTGTTGGGCCACAGTTAGGTAACATAAGGAGGCGAAATATAGTGAACCATTCTGATTCTACAACCAAGTATTCTGAAATTGATATTGAAAAAAGTGGAAAATCCAATGGGTACTTTTTGCGAACCAATATTAGCAGAACTTTTTTTTTTCTTATGAAGCAGAAAATATCTATTAACTTCTATTGTTAGGAATCTTTTGCTGTGATCTTCAGATACATAAATAATTTTCATTTATATATTGATCGAGTTGATAAATCACATTAAAATCGATTAAAAGAAAACAAAGTCTGACACAACTGCTTCATTTTAACATCTAATTTTATGTAAAAAGTTTGTGAGGACTTTTTCAACTTCAGCCTTCCTCCATTATATCAATTATCTATACATTGATTTGAGCATGTCCTTTAGTTTACTACAATTTTTAAAACAAGACAAACAAGTGAAGCCAATGAAAAAAGTTGTTGAAACAATAGTATCCACAAACTCTTTTGACGTCAACATTAGGAAAATTCTTCAGTCAATTTTTATGATGTTATTTGCAAATGCAATTTTTCGTTAGGTCGAATGACTAAAGATATTCAAATCTGCTACACAGAATCCCAGAAAGTCAAATAACAGCTGACTTGGTTATAGGGGGTACCTCTGATGTCAAATATGGCTTCACAACATCCATTCCATAGGAGGTTTTCTATTTAGAAGTACTCGTTAAACCGTCGCACATTTCTGATTCAGTGTCCCTGTTTCATTGGACACGTTTTTCTTTGCCCTCTAAGATTTACGCCTCACAATGACATGGAGGGTGGTATTTGTGCAGACTTTACGTGACGTACTCCATTTTCCGTATTTATTGTCTCGAACTTTAGACACAAAACGTGTCAAACCGCTTTTACCGAGAAGCATTCAGATAAGACTTTGCAACATCAGTATGAGAATGAAACATGGAAATAACGAAAAGTATTAGTGCTCAATTCAATTGGAGCAGAGCCAACAGTGACCAATAAAACATCAGAGGTGAGATCAGGTGCCACGGAGGAGTAAGCATCCCCTGTCAACCGATTACAACCACCATGTACTCATTGTCGTGTTCGAGCAAACAGAAAGACGTTTTTTTTATCAATAAATTGAATAATTAAATGAGATATCTCTCAGCTATGACGCCTGGAGAGACAGGTGGCGTCCAGGGAAGACTTGAATATGGATGTGAAGGGTTGGCAGCCCAAAACACAGTTCCTGTGAGGGAACATCTCAGCAAGCCACAACACAGACAGAAGAGCAACATACCAAGTGTCTTCTGAGAGGGAGGAGGATGAAAGACTTAGCATTGTAGATTCAACAGCAATGACTCGGCTAGTCCAACAGACATTGACAGGAATACTGGCAGAAACTAAATTTTGTTGCGGAAAACTATATAAAAACCTGAGGGGTTAAAAATACATCAGGCAAGGGCAAAATGTAGACCTGAGAGACATCAGGAGGAATGCACAGGTAACATTGATCAGACGGAGAAGGACCACAGTAAGGATGAAGTCGACAGTACTGAGGACCTTTAACCAACTGATGCATCTTTAGGCCAGCATGGGGCCAGAACCAGACAAGTCAAGTGGACACCCGACAACCCAGAACCATCTATAGACAATAGGAAACCACCAGTACAGTGGCTATCAACAGATGACAAGAGATGGGGAGCATTTTACAATGACGTAGACAAAATCATACACAGCTAAAACAATCCGTATTTTTCTTAAAGTTCAATATGCCAATAAAGGAAATGACGCGGTTAATAATTATAAAGTAATATTCTCAATCACAAAAGGTTCCAGTCTTGTATTCCACAATGTTTCAGGATAAAGACTAGACCTTGTATTTCCTAAAAATATACATCGACCATTGCTTCCAAACTTTTCAATTACAAAAAACTTTAAATGGCCTGGATATCCGCTAAGATCCAATTTCTTTTGATACAATTTTTTTCCAAACACGATCAATAGTCCTTTTTTGCCTGAACTGCAAATAACTATTGAAAGTGAGGGGGAGGGGGGGGGCTAATCCTATGCCCCGATATTCATTGCCTATATTATGGTTATCTTTGCAAAAAAAAAATTGGGGGGAGGGGCTACCCCCCCCCCCATCTGGTTGACGCCTTAGTATATATTGGATTTCGAAACTTCATAATAATCCTTACAAACAAAGATACATAGTGGGTTCCAGTAAATGTTCAACCAAGACTTTTTCTTTACTCCTCACCAAGATATTGACAGTAGTGAAAGAGAAGCGCCAATAGTACTGTGCAACAATATCTTCAAGAAGCGGTGTGAATCAGATGTGGAAACTTAAAAATTTCAAGGAACTTTTGGAGTTTGAACAGTTTGAAATCACAAGATTTCACCAAAATCACAGCTTAAAAACTTACCACTTTTTAATTTTATGCACAACCATTCCCCACGATAAATTTAGGTCCAGACTTTTTGATATCATTGACAGAGCTCTGCTTTTTCAATAAAAAATGGAACTTGTAAATTTACTTACCTTGTTATTGGTCGTTTGCAAAATCATTTTGTTAAAAAACATTCTGATTGTACACACAAGTACTCTGAGGTTCACATCAAAAAGATGCTTGAATGAGTTTCTGATTGACAATTCTGTGTTGTTTTTGGAGACCAGGTCTTCCAACAATCTATTGGAATTCCCATGGGTACCAATTGCACCCCGTTATTAGCAGACCTATTTTTGAATTCATATGAAGCAGAATATTTGTGCAAAATCTTATGCATGAAAAGAAGTAAACACTTGCTGTGGCCTTCAACTCGACAGTCAGATATATCGACGACGTATTGTCAATTAACAATGGTAATTTTCATCCAAGATTATGTTGATACCATATATCCTGGTGAGCTTGAGATAAAAGTTACCACAGAGTCTGGCACATCTGTTTCATATTTTGATATTTTACTAGAAAAAGACGTTATAAATGGTAATCTAACAACCAAGCTCTATGATTTACATGATGACTTAAATTTCAAATACAATTGTCATCTTCCATTACTTATGCAGCAATATACCTTCATCACCTGCATACGGAGTTTATATTTCTCAATTGATTTGATACCTGAGCATGTTCTATGTATGAACAATTTCGAGAACAAGGTAAGTTATTGATGAACAAGTTGATGAAGCAAGAATATCAGTGGTGTCGTTTAAAGACATAATTTCTTCAGTTCTATAGTCGATACAATGACCTTGTCAGCAAAAACAATTTATCGTAATGCAAGGCCATTATCTACAGACTGAGCATTATTTCTGTTATTTCTAGGGCTGGGCAAAAATATCGATATTGCGGGGTATATTGCAATACAAGGACAAAAAATATCGTATTGCAATACGTTTTTGTAATATCAATATATTGGGAAAATGCTAAGACTTCAGGAATTTTATCATTAAATATAAAAATAAATTTATGAAAGTTTGTTACTAAGTCAAACAGTAAGACAGAAGCTGTTTTATGAGTGTATTTCAAAGCAGAAATCTAATAAAATCAACAAGATTTTTTTTTCCTTTAGCTTACTTATCCTAGTTATATACATTTTGCATGTAAATTTTTGTTCATATTATACGAAAATGCAATTCTTATAGCGTTTATGATATTGCAATACATATCGCAATACAGTTGAAAATATCGCAATACGAAATCTTTGGCCAATACCCAGCCCTAGTTATTTCCCAATCATGACAAGGAGCACACGGCAGGTGTGACAGGTTGGCAGAGATGCTCACTCCTCCATGGCACCTGATCCCGCCTCTGATGATTGCCCCGCTCCTGTTTTGTAATGTTTAATGGACTTTTGAGCTGGAATACTGTTCTTTATCCCCACATATTTCATACTCTTTTCATTGTCTGCAATTCAAATCATGACCATTTTCTTGGTTTATAACAACAACAAAAACTGTTTAAAATATCACATGATTTAATCAACAAAATATAAAGATAGATTAGAAACATTTCATATGTAAACAACAGAAACTGCAATTTCTGACATACATTACTAGTAACTAAAATCCAAAATGGTGTTTTGCAAAGCTGTGTCTTAAAACAAAACTCAGTGTAATTCAAAATCTTTAAAAAAAATTTAGGATACTTAATAAAACCATTTCTACTAAAAAATTAATCAGAAACTACAGAAAATATCAGTTCTTTTGAAAAAAAAGATGTTGAAAAGTAAGTAAAATGAAAGTTAAAAAAAAAAACATGAATTATGGTAATTTCTTGTTATACATGCATTTCTAAAAAATATTATTTCAAGAATTTTCAATTTATTAAGAATGAAAATTGTTCAACCTTTTCACAACAGCTTATAAACTTAAAATTTCTATAGTAAAAAAAAAAATATAGTTGAATGCAATTTCTGTATAAGATGGCATATTGAACTGTACAAAGTGACATCCATACATGCACTCATACAGGTCACTTTTATAACACCTGTCACTACAACTCATTTAGAATGATTCACACTTAACAATCATAATCACACATTTAAATAATTAAGAGAAATACCTACAGTAAAATCAAAGAAATACATCAATTTATCCTATATTACATGTAACATGATCTTTTATATGATAGTCTGCCAAAAATTAAGCCTAACAGCTAGGATTTCTTATGATTCTAGCAAAATGACAAAAATCTTTTAAAACTGATTACATTTACATCTATTACAGATATATTTTGCTTCGTCTCTTTTTGGGTTACATTTTTTGTCTTAAGACTCCGTGCATTTTTCATGTACAGTTTTCTTTGTAAACCTCCAGGCTAGTAAAGTTACATATGAATAATTTTAAAAACTTTGTTACAAGCTAGTAAATACTTTCAGCCCCCCCCCCCTTTTTTTTCAGAAGACCAATTACAGTGTACATAATAAATATATGTTCCAATTCAAAATGTTGCATGTCCAAAAATTCTTTAATGGTAGCATCTTCACAACAAGAAATTGTAAAGTTGGAATAATGGTGATATTTTTATTCACTACATGCATCTCCCCCTTTTTCCCTCTAGTATGTAGATGAAGACAACCTTCAAATACATGGAATTATCTTTTAATTGCTGCTACTTATAACCTACGATAGGAAAAGTCATTTGGGAAGGGAAGAAGGTAGATTGTTAAGTACAAAAAGAAAATCAACATCTTTATAATAAATGAGTGAAATAGTAAACTAGTGCATCTTCCACATGGGGTACTGTCAATAAGTATATAGAAATCACAGATAGATAATGAACAAAAGAAAAATGATTCATGTACACACTTAAATATTCTGCTTATTGATTTACTCTCTCTACAAAGACATGGAAATCAAGACGTGTGGACTTTGAGTCCATCAAACACAAAATAATATACAATACGTAAAATTTTATACATTACGAATCTGATTCACCCATATTACATACATGTATGTACATGTCAATAACACAATGTTGTACATTATATAACATCACAATTAAACAACAATACGCAACATAAATTGTAATACTTTAATTGTCTTGAGAGTTCATGATGCTCCCCCCCCCCCATTAAAACAGATACTTTATGTTACTTTAATTTTTGAAATGTATCAATTTGTTCAGATATTCTTTTTTTCATTTTTTAAGTGGCTATATACATAAAAATAAAAGTAAAAATAAATGTACAATTTAAACTTGGTTTCATCTCAGAATTCAATAAACGATTAACATTTTGACTGTTATAGAAATTATATATAATCAGATATTTCATTGTAAAATGTCTGTAGAAATAAACAATCAACTTGCAAAAAAAATGTATTTAAATTATGCATAAAAAGTTCTGAGAACACGAACAGAAAACATAACAAATGAAACATGTATCATATACAAAAATGAAAATGTAAGATTGCACATTATGCCATAACCGTGACCATACACCTCTAACAATTTCCCTCCCGATTCTGTACCAATTCTACAGCAGGACTACCTCAGTAACTCAGTCAGTGACATTATTCCATGAAATTATTTTTTAAGAATTCACCTCCTTAGAATCTTCATACAAGCCTTCTTATACATAATGTGAATGATAATGAGACAACATGCAGCACTTTTTTTGACATTTTAAAGCCTTTCACTCATAACAGCAATGAGAATGATAAAAAACAATTATACTGGATTTAAAGTTCTCCAGATACATATTACAGTCAGATAGTTTGCTAAATACCTTGATTTTTTTATAACAACAAAAATGGCTCTCTTTGGAACAATGAAAACAACTAATTCTTCACTATACATTCCTGCACTTGGAACCTTCAGGTGTATTTCAGATTCCCTGGAAGAATGGGCAGCCGATTTTGGATTTTTCTTCATATATCAATGTAACAAAAATTTAACACATCAAAGGCACTATCATAACACCGTTAATGTCAAAATCACCGTTAATACTGTTGCTATGGAAACAGTCAAACATGAACTTCCTCCTGTAGGATTTGGTTTTTTAGCAGGCGGCGGTGTGGTAAATCCTGGAAAGTAACAAAATTCTGTTAGATGTAGGTCTATTTTCAAAGTGTCAAAAATTGTCATAATAACAAACACTCGATAAAAAAAACCCATTGTCAACCTAAGTCTGTTGACATTGGTTTTCCTTGTGGTGTAGATTTCAACCGTTTCTCTAAAAACATATTGCACTATTTGTATAAAAGCACACTTTATTTTGTTTAGAAAATTCACAGGGCAAATTAATATAAAATTTGGAATCTTTTTCCATTCTTATGATTTTACAGTTTAATTATTGCCACCACTTACTGGTATCCTCCACTGTGACATCAAATATGGCGGGCGTGCTACCACTGCCACTACCGCTGTACATATCACCGGAGCTACCATAGAGGTCCTCGTCATCTGTCTGTAGGTGATCGTGATGTATGCTGTAGTCCCCGCTCCCGTACTTAAACGAGTCCGACTGCATGTGCTGCCGCCTATCCGTGGCGTAATCAAAGTCCGAATAACGTGTCATCAGGTTCTACAATTCATTAGGATTTACAAATATAATTATCAATCTTTGCTAACATTTTCAAGGATTAAAATTTCAAATAACAAATTGTTTCAATATAAGACCTATGTTCAATAAAAGACCTTGCAGTAAGGCTTACCACTCTCATTGAAGCTAGTTTATCTTTCAGGCTAACAAGCTTGGGGTCTATAACCATAGCTGTTCTCGTTAGAAGGGTTGGAATATCTTCAACTACCTCAGTGTATCTGGAAAATAAAAATATAAGATATAGACAATGTACTAAGAGAGACAAATCTTGTCAAATAGAAAAATCTTCATTGAGTTATTTCTCTTTGATTGTTTCAGGCATAGGAGGTCGCACAACTATATATTCTGTGAATCTGTTAACTATCTCCCTCCTATTGAACTATCATTATAACATTTAATCAATTTTTTTAAATAAAATGAAATATGTTGAAAAAGTGAGTTACCTTTCAAATTTGAAAAAATGTTTTGTTCATTTCTTAATACAAGAGAAAAAACAAAGTTAGTATGTATGTATATTTACTTAATCAGGGGATGCTAATTCTTTTAAATGTTTTAGGTGCAAGTTTTATGTTGCTCAGATTTTTAATTATAATTTAAATATTATTTTTATAATAAATAAATATCTAGATCCAGAAACCTTCAATTGATTACAGTCAGCAATATTTGTGCAAAATTTTGACAATTTGGTCCTTAATGCACTTTGCATGACTTGTAGTTTTGGAGTGGCCAAGTAGACAAAAAAAATACTAAAGTATGTTTGGGAAAAAATATTTAGTAATTTTTTTAGGTAACAGCTTAATTCTATGGAAAAATATAAACCAATTTTTAAGATATAGTGCATTTCTAGTGCAATAAATATATACTTTTTTATCAATGGGGGGCTTTGAATGTACCTCAGTCCATCCCCGTTCTTTTTTTCAGACCTGCCACAGATCAGCAGCTTATACTTGAACAAACCATATTTTTTGTAGAATACATTTACAAAAGGGTAGTGGTTTGGTTAAGAAAATGACCCTAGATTTGTCTATACATAGACGGTATGTAAATTTTGAACATCTGACCTTAGATGGCAGATTTGTAGAAAGGCCTCCAACTTACCTGGAATGCCACTTGTATAGACAACATGAGATGATAAAAGGCCTCTTAATCATCGACAGTTTATAAATATTGTCATATTCAGTCATTGATATTAATAATAATTTATTAGGCATTGCTCAAATACCAAAAAACCCACACCTGTTCTCAATGATTTTATGCTGTACGTATTAATAAGAACTGATGCAAAGTGACTGTGTATAGTACATGTAATAGTTTCTAAGCAGTATCCTTTCAGGGAATATAAATTCTTATAAAATAATTTTTAAAAATGTTCTGATAACATATATCTAGAAATCGATTTAATTGTGGTCTCCATTTAATACTCTATTAGCCATAGGAATTTGTGATCAGTTACTTAATGGAGAAGTAATGACACATTACATCTGTAAAATAAATGTTAATAACCTAACAACTTGATAATGATCTATTAAACTTTTCATACAGTGTTGCCAACTTGTCAAGTATAAAACAAATGAACATTTTTATGAAGTCGCTAATCAGCGCACAAAAAATAGGAAGAATACAGGTATCTCTTCTCTATGTCCTTTTGTCTACTAAGTCATCAAGTTTAAATTGTGGTGTATATATATAATAAAAGGAATGTTATCTTGTATCTGGGACTTTTCTCGACAATTTGCATTCCTTTGTCCCGTACTTAGTCACAATGAAGCAAACTTTCTATTACCTTAAGCTCACGGAGCATAATTGGCCTATGTGCGTTTACCTATACCCCTCAATTTGGGAAACTTGATCAAAAACCGTCTTTATGAAAGATTTAGATAGGGACCACAGCAGTTTTAAAATACACAATATATCATGGTGTAGCTGACAAAAAAATAGAGGGACACCTCGCGACAAACTTCCAAATGCCTGTACTTAATTAAATACCTTACATCTAATTGTATGTATCAGAGTGGAGAGTTCAAAGGCAATTTAATTGATACAAAAAAGGTTGTGATTCTTACAGCCTGTTATTATTTCACACAGTTGGGGTTATGGCAGAAATTACTAGGCCTCAAAACAGACACATGCGTCTCGTTTTTTAAATGACCCTTCTACAGCTTTATATTAGTTTGATAATGAATGCTTTAAATACTTGGGTGACAGATTTACATCAAAATTGCAACATTGTCAAAAATAGCCTGGTTTTCCTCTCAAAACCACAAATCTCTGGACATACCCTATAACATGCTTTTAACTACACAAAATCAAACAGTCCCTCTTAAGTCGCAACATTCAGATGCCTTCTGAACAGGTGAAAGGATTTAAATGACAGATAGACATTTATACATATATATATATATACATGTATATATAAACATTCAATCTTAATCTTACAACACTCTCTTCCTGCATTGAATTACAGCTTTAAAGTCTTAATTTCTATCCAATGACCCACATTTAAACTGTCTAGCTTTTTTGATGGCTACAATGTGCAGCAACAATGAATTATATACTTTCAGTTTATTGTTTTGAACATTTTCTACCATCTGCAGAGTAAGATCACTATACCCAGTAAGTGAACACCTGTGAGGAATGGCCCTGATCTTCAACACACATCATTCTATTTCTCTGCCACTTCCTCTGTCTTAATTCATTAAATTTGATATCTCTTTCCATTCACTAAAGTACATCCTCTTCTTGAAGCGATTAAATAATGGAGATGATTCCATTGACATTCATTTAATGAGAAAAGTGATCCACTGGGAACAACAGAGAAAATACACAGAACGTGAAAAAACTTACAGGAACCATGAAAGTCTGACACATTTTGTGCAGAATTGTAAAAATTTGTGTAATTCATGAGGTAAAAATGATGTAAAATTGGATCAAAAGGAGATTTCTCATGGAAATACTGAGTTATTCTGTAAAACATATTTTTTGTGGCTTAATCCATGTTCATTCATTCATATTATCAAACAATATCAATTTGATTCTTTTTATGTTGATATTCTTGATTATCATTCAATTCTGGTTCTTTTGGTGTTATTCAAAAATGGGTGCAAATATGTGTAGCTGATCAAGTGGTTTGATGTATACAAAATAATCAAAAATCTCTGATGAAACTGTAGCTCAAGGGGTTTGCATTATTGTAAAAAGTCAAAGCATCTGAATTATGTATCTTGGTGATTCCTAAACTTGTGTTATTTGAGTTTGAAGTTGCAAATCAAACTGGGAGGAATAGCATTTTTAGTAGTTACATAACTTGGACCAGTCATTACAGGAGCAGTAGCATTTTGAAAATGTCTGCAGACAAATGGATGACAGGCAAACAGACAATTACCTGGGATAGCTTACCAGAAGAGCTATAAAAACAACTGAAGAAAAAATAAACAATCTAATACACACTGAAAGCAGAGTGAAAGTAAAATGCTTTCTAAATTCCTGAGGATATTAACTCAGGAAACAAAAAAAAACCTAGGGTGTGAGGCCATAAAATAGAAGTGCAGAACAAGGGTGTGAAACAAGATCTTGAACTGTCTAATGAAGCAGAAGATCTGTTAATGAACCATTGATGTAATTCTGCTTAAAGACGTTGCAAAATAACAATAGGTTTTAGCTTCAGGCAAATTGCTTCTCTGTGGTTTTGGTATTCTATATATTTTTCCCCGACATCAGATCTAAGCATCTTAACTTGGAACATGCAACTGTTCGAGTTCTAACATAAAAACAATTGATACTTTTTCTTGTCCCCTGACCACACCCATTGTTTGTTCTGGCTCGTACGGGTAAGTGTCCGATTCCAATGTTTTATGTCATATCTGGTGAGAAATACTCATATTTAGCCCTCTTGTAATAAGAAAACCTGCCCTTTGTGAAACTTCATACACACATTAAAAATATTGGGGTATATTCTACCCAGTTCTCTCCTTTGAAATTATGATAATCACAAAAAATAGTTCATCCCATTTTATTATGAAGTTGTATCACGTACAAATCAGGACAAGGCCTTCTTTATCTGATAATATCAGGTCTGAACTTCTTTTGTTGCATTTATAAGACTGTACATATAAAAACTTCCATAGTTCTCTAGTTTCATATCATATAACCTGTTGAATGCCTCAAAGATTATATGAAGTACAAACATGTCACTGATACAATTGATGCACATTTTGAGAAAAGTCTTAAAAATTTAAATCAACAATATTCTGAGATCTCTTTTTGCAGCTAACTTATTCGTTAATTTACACATGTATTAAATAGGTGTTTGGCTGTTAAACCGAAAATGCTTCAAGAACTTTTAATACATTTAAAATTTGAATTTTTTTAAGACATTAATTTTGAAGAAGTCATACAATTTTTCAATTGAACAATTTTTAAATCAGCTGTAGTGGAATCAAACAAAAATATATTTTGACGATCTATTGTAATTTTAAATGTGAATATATTATTTATGTATATGTCTGGGTCACACACTAAGTGACCACCCATTCACGGGGAATCTCCTTATAAATACGCAAAAGATTTATGGTAATTAGCCCTATCTAGCTAGGAGGCACCAGACCATCATCCTGTCCTGTGACCTTTCATGCTTGACTGCCTCTTGTATCAGAGGACGCGTTTGGTCAAACGTAGTGATGTTTGTCGCACCGTTCAGGGAGAAAAAGGCCCTGGTATTTTGTGATGTTTTTAGTGTGGTGATGATGATTCAGACTACGACAATTAGGGTTTCTCGGGGCAGGCTCGGTCAAGTTTTTTTGCAAAGCATGAACATTATTCCAACTTCTGCAAGGACAAGATGTTGAATAAAAATTTGCTATATATAAGCACCCACATACAGATGTCAGATTTACTGTTTTAAGCAGTACGGATACAGCAATATATCATAACAAAATTTTTTTTTTAATTCTTTTAAAAAATTATGGTAAAAAAGATCAGGGAATATACACATACATATATAGGCATTTCTGGAAGTGAGGAGCAATAAAGCTGTAACATTGAGCAATAATCTAGGCAGTGCCTAGACTGTAAAATCAGTATCATAATGGCAAACTCTCCACACAGTGTGGTATAGGAAGCCTAGCACTTGGATACTTGCTTAATCGTTACCAAGCTTGCATGATCATCAAAGAGATACATTTCTGATTACTTTTAATATCATCTGGAAATATGATGGAACTAATGGATTAAACTGTTTATCTGAGACCAAAATGTCAGCAAATACCAAGCAATTTAATGTCAATATGATTTAATTTTATCAAATGATCCATGTCCCTTCAAGCTTGCATCACACTAATTGTACACATATTTTCTCTCTTCTGAAAATAGCAGAGTGAATTCAATAATTCTGGTTACAGTGAGTTTTCCCATAAATTCATTACAAGAACACTTTGCAGAAGATTCTTAGCATTTCTTCTTTCTATATGAGTGCAATTTCCTAGTTGGCAAGAAGCACACTGCCAGGAGTCACTTTCCCTATGTGTGAATACCAACTGCTCAACAATTTTTCTTAACAATACTCCCCTACCCATCCCCCCAAGAGTATATTGCAGGTTTTTTTTCTCCTTTTTAAAAACTATATACAATGGACTGTTCAAAAAGGGAGATTACTCTAGGTGCTCTTTTTAGACTTGTACATTAAAAAAGAAAGAAAACTCCACTACCTGTGAAAAATTTACCTGTCAGGTGCAAATGAATGTTTAAAGATGTAAAACCTGAATGAAAAAAATTTGAGCAATTTTTGTTATCATTGGTACGTAATCTTTGTACTTTAATTCATCGTCCCAGCAGATTTGAGAAGCATTCACTGAATGCCATCTCACAGCTACACGATTAAAGTTTTATTTAGGATCAATCCTTGTCCTCCTTTCTATATAATGTGGACAATTTTTTCCTCAGCTCATGATTAGATTTGCTTTTCTCACCTAAGATAAGAGCAGATATACCTGGTAAATAAAAAATGTATGCATTTGCTTTCCACTAATCACTACACGTACATTGTATATATCAATATCCTTCTTTCCTTCGAATACATCTGATTTTGTTAATTTTAACTTTTATAGGGGAGGAGGGGGGTTATTATAGAATTCATTTCAGTATCAATGACCTATAACAGTCTGACATAGACAAAAAAATCATATACCAGTTATGTTATGATTTTTTGTTATACTATTCTTAAGTAGCCTTATATGATTGCACAATGCTTATTTATAAATGGTAAATTGTGAGGTTGAGCCAGGTGTTACAAAAATGAAAGTCATTAATTGTAATCAAGCAAATATTGCACACCTTTTATGAAACACCTAAAGAAACAAGGAAAATGATGACCTCAGCCCCTTAAAATAAACTCTGATCCATTGATCAGACCTTTCAACATACTTCAAATATTTCTTGCGAGTCCTGAATGAGAAGTAAATTGAATTTAAATCCCCTGGTTTCTGTTTGGAAGCTGTTTGCTTACACACCAATATCAGTCCCTGTCTGGCTGGCCTGAAGGAGGTCAGCCAAGGTTAGACACAGCCTATGAGCCTACACAGGTAGTTCACTGGGGTACAGGTGTGAGAAATAGAAGCTGACATCTCTTTTTTGACACTTTATCTATATATCTATGTTTGTAGTGTGGGCAATGATGGCCTGATGACAGTCTGATATCTTTACAAGAGGCTGGCTTGCTCCTTTTTTCTCCCACCTTGTTATGTCTAGCTTTAATGTCCCTTCTCACCTCAGCATTTATTACATTCTCCATTATCATAAACTCATTTTAAGTTATTCAGGTCATCTTTATATTGTGCCACAAATTCAAAGAGCAGATTTTAAAGGGAGATAACACTATAAAGTTTTTGGATTCTTACCTCCCCTTTGTAAGGCCATTCCAGCACTGAGTACTGTTAATATCCTGGTCATAAAAAATCTGTTGATCACAGATATCATCAGCGATGGTGTCAAACATCTTCAGGGAGGTCAGCAGCTCCTTCATGACCTCCAGAATTTTTTCATACATTTCCCCGCCAATTTCTCGTTTTGTTTTCAAGGGGCCAGAGCTGGAAGACCCAGGTAAATCCTTCGGGACTACCTGCTTTGAACTTAAAGGAGCTCTTAAACCACAGATTTGTTGAGTCTGGAAAAAAAATAGGAAACATTAAAGAACATTTCTAATAATTAACACAGGAAACTGCCTTAAAAAAAAAAAAAGTGGTTAGTTATATTTGATACATTATAAATAAAATTGTTTAATAAAAAAATCTCTTGAATGTAATATATGCAACCTCTTAATTTGGCCCCATAATTTTAATAACACTTTTTCATTAATTACGGTCTCTTTTGTCGCAGGGAACTTCACTCCCATTTTGAAGATAAATTGCCCACATTTGCTCAAGATATTTGACTGTATTCATTTAGTTGGTTATCAGTGGGCTGTAAGAGGGAATAGTCACTGATCACTATGAATAGGAGATAAAGTTCAATGAAGGAAAAGGGGAGTAATCCCTGATCACTATGAATGGGAGATAAATCTTCCTCGAAGAGAAGGGAGGTAATCCCATATGAGCAGTATAGGGAAGCTAAATCATTGGAAATTTTCATTCTATTTTATGTATAAACAATTAAAAGTGTAATAAATCTAAACCAACCAAACACTGAATTCTCTGCCATATGTCAAAGCAAGTATCCCATACCAATAATATTTACAACCCAGCTGATAAGAAAGAGAAACAATGAAATCTGTATGGAGTTTCTATTACAAAAGTAAGCAGTATGGGCTGTAATGTGTTAAAAGTTCTCCCATTCTTAAGATATGTGGCCCTCATTTACTGCCTTACAGGTAGCAAATAAAAAGGCAACAAATACCAAATCTTTAAAATCCATGGGACAAGTAAAGAATTGTATTAAAATATACATGCAACAGGGTTTAGCATATGGAGTTTGTGCAGACCAAGGCTTCAAATATATTTGTTTTCGTATCATTTATGTTACTGCCTGACCATTCAGTTCAAGACTAGCTATGACATGGTATTTTATTTTCCATATGATACCAAAACTTTTAGAGTCACCTTAAAATGAAAAACAACTGAGATAATTTGTCTATTTTTTTTAGTTGTTTGAGACAGTGAATGTCCTAAAGCTTATACAAACAATCAATAAAAAGAACACATGAATATTTAAAGATTGCACATAATGCAGGGGGCTGTTTACACTGTAGAGATGAGAAAAGGTAAATTCAATACACTTTAATGTAAAGGTGTGTTTAAACACTGAAAAAAGCTACATATTTTCCCCTCCCTGATAGGAAAAAAAACTTTGTCTGATTGCAAGTGTACCAAAAAATGGGCAATGTCAATATAAAAGAAAAAATTGTCTAGACATCCAATGCACAGTCTTTTCATGATGTGCTGTAATTCTTTCTTTTGAGCAATTAAGTCCTGATGCCTCTAATTCTGAAATTCCATGGAATATCTATAATAGCCAATACAACAACCACTTTTGAACACTATGAAGCAAAAAAATTCTATTATATCCTTCCAGGCTTCCAAAGACTAAAAAAAGAAAAGATATATTTTAAATCTGTGGAACTTTACACAACATCATGACGGAAATTATATGATGGTAATGAGCAGTAGTTTATAAAACTTAAAGCCTATTTGAAACAAAATGTGTTGGGAGCCGAGAAAACATGGACCTCTAAAAACACCAGAGATGGCTCAGGTGCCATGAAGGAGTAAGCATTCCTTATCAAACAGTCACCACTGCTGTGTACTCCCTTTTCATGATCAGTCCAATGGGAATATCCATAAACAGTATGAAATTAATAGCCTAACATACATGTACCTAGTATGAAAAATCTCAGTCATGATTTGACTGAATGATAAATTGTACAATAACTATATATGCCCATATGAATGAGACTGATTCATAAGATTAAATTTTTACTCGTAAGATCACTGAAATTTTGGAAATATGGAGACAATTGCCCTGGACTTACTTGGGTTTATAAGGACACCCTTCCAGACCTCTAATCTTAAATTGAAAAAAAATTCAACTGTGCCCCCCCCACCCCCTACCCAGTCCAATTTCCAGATTTCCAGAATCCACCTGAACCCTTTGTGAGAAAAAAATAATGACTCTCCCAGAAGCACTGTTTATAGTTACAATTGAACTGTGCAGCTTGGAAATTGGCCAATAAAACCACAAAAAATTAATCTAATAAATCTGTTTTAGCAAAAAGTCGATAAAGTTTCAAAAATAGGAATTTCCAAACAAAAAAATTTATTGAAAACTTCTTTTGTCTAGCACATTATATGGTCTTGTTATTCTGGGGTCATACTGAATCTGCATAACTTCAAAACGTAGAGTAGGGAATAAGATGTATTTTAGACAAGGAATAAACTTGTTAATTGTCTGAGAAGATGGCAAGCCTGGGACATCTACACCAGCTTCTGCTACTGAAATCTGACATTGATTTGCCTATTAGCTTCCTCTGTCGTCTGCATAACAGAATTATAGAAAAATCTTTTTTCTGCTTTAAGGCAATGAGAGTCACAACTGTCTCGTCAGGTCCTACAAAATACGTGTTGATCTAGCTCCCCTCAAAATTCCAATTTCTGATATGACATGAATCACTATGCAACTTATCTCTACTTTTTTTATTCCGATACTTGAAAATTAGGGTAAATAATGAATTGGTCTTTTGTTTCAAAGCAAGATAATAAAAATTGCTCTCGTAATTGGAAAAATTCTTAAGTCAATGTTTATAGAACACTTCAATCCAAATCTGGTGCTAGACAATAAACTCAGTAAAATAGAGTCAGAGGAATTCAGTAACAAATAAAACATAAGGCTGCTCTCACTGAAGAAAAACATCAATCTGTGTTTTCCTCGATTAATTTCAACCTTTAAAAAATTTTAACTATGTAAAAGTTTGTGACTTTTCATTAATATTAAATAAAAAAAATTCTCCTTCAAATCTGACCCCCCAAAAAACCTAAAAATTAACCCAAATTTCAACAGCAAAATGAATTTTTGGTTCTCAGATTTTAAAGTCAGGATCCCCTTGTAAAATATGACCTAGTTGATTGATTTTTTTTTCAAGCTCCATCTACAACCAATACATTTTTTTTTTACCAAATTTTTAAAATATTCAAATTCACCAATGATTAAAGAAAAATATTTTCTGGTCCTTGCATATCTAAAATAGCTACTTCAACTAGTCTGGTAATTCAAAAGTTATGAAGACCTAAATTAAAATAGCTGCCACACCAGCTCACGTAATTAGCTAGCTTAATTCCCTAAACAAACTGCAGCAAGAAAATTTGTTTCTGTTATATATGTTCCTTGTAATGTTAATCTTTTTTGGATTTTCACAAATTTCAACACTATTAAGTAAATATTTTCCTCAATTTAATCTATCACCTGACAAATATGGGATTTTTTTCTGGCCAAGTAAAATTGTTCTTAAAATGCATTTGTAAGCCCCCCCCCCCTTTTTCCCCAGTGATTGGATTCATTTATTTTCATCCCCAGACAGTGAAAGTTAATTAATCACCCATCACTAGGGCTGGAATAAGTGTAGCAATATTTTTGTGATCTTTTTCACCATAAAAGAATTAAAAGGAAGTGCCACGAAGGACACATAATGAGTGGCCAATTATCTCGCCTGCCAGAAGTTGCTGAAAACGATCACGATCTCGCATGCTAAGAACACTTTAAACACTGAATGTATGAACAGACTTCATACTTTCTGTTCTTCATGATGAATTGAAAATGCTACATCAATTTCACGAAGGACCAAATACAGCATATAATTAAATCCCAGAGTTGTTTGAATAAGTGGCGATAGCGGAGAAAAAGATAGTGCTCTTTTCCATCTCATATGTGTTGGGGATGTGGATGACTTTGGATCCTATCCAGACCAATTAAGGCAGCTGTTACTTCGCTGTTGAAGGAAATATATCATAAACCCATATCGGCTCCAAAATAAACGATCATTCAATATAGTCTGAAGTTGCTGTTCCGTTGACATAATTCAATCACACTTTTTATTGCATAAAAATAATTATTAAATCAAATCAAGACATTTCGATAACATTATTTTTCCCTACTCACATGAATTTTCTCAAAGAGTGAAAACTCAATAATTGCAAAACACTAGGGATGAATTTAGGAAACAGAATGTTAACTCGTGCAGTTTGAAAATTCAATTTTTCTGCCTCGGAGCCACAGGTGGCTAATCAAAAGATATCCTGGACTTTCCCAATCAAATTACGAAGAATCTGATACAGGGGTAAAATCTGCTAGTAGAAACAGTAGTGAACAGGTATCTGTTTTCCCTGCATCTGTAACATCATGGCTGGTCGCCAAGCGCCACGTCCCAAAATAAACATTATTTGTTTACTCATCAGAGGAGAGGATAAACAATCGAAACCATATCTTGATCAAATTTATAACATACATTCTACCATGATATCAGAAGTCTGTCATTGTTTTACTATGAGATATTAAGACTGCTGCCAATTCATTGCACTTTCTTTGTTATATAATTTCTACACATCAGATCAAACAAATAAATGAGGATAAAAGGTTCCACTGTTCTTGCTATAAATTTGCAATTTCATAAAAACAACCCCAAAATTCTACATTCCCTACTCCTCTATATCTTTCAGCTTCAGCCTGACCGAGAGACAACTCTGTGACTCCAACCCATTTCTTTCCGTTCTGTCTTTTATCAGAGAGAGCACTGCACTCTGTTCCTCACTAAGACCTGTCTGATACATTGACCTTCTGGTACAGAAAATTAGCAGTTTACAAATTAGTTTTTATAGCACTAAGCCAAAGAGGTGTTCTCTACATCTGAAAGATGTCTTCAACACCAAGAGGATAGGAAAAAGTTCCAACATTTGGCAACAATATAGTGTTTTACCATTTCCTTAGACCAAAATAGCTCTGAAGCATGGGGAAACAGCAGTATCCTCTTTTTAATTGTTTTCATTTTTTAACCCAATTCAATCTGTTATTCTTACTTAAATATTTTTTTCTTCTAAAGTAATTAAGATTATGTATTTGTGTCCTTGAAAGTAGTCAAAATGTTGTTTACTGTTGCATACTATTGCCTTGTGTGCAGACTTGGTTGTGAGACATCTCTAGTAGATTCTAAACTGAGGCACTATGAGCATTGAGCTCACAAAATGATATCCCCTGTTCCCATATGAGTTTATGTGCATGTGAGAAACCTCAAATAATGTACTAACAATAGGAGATGCAGAATACCACTATCTAATAAATATTCAGTTAATTGTACAGTGATAATAGCTAGGAGTACTAAATGAGGATTGCAGAAATAAGTACCCCCCACATTACAGAAAGAAATTGCCAGTGCCCATGTTTTGCTATGGGAAAATTTGGTTATACATGTAGCTAGATGTCAAATGCTAGTCTCACATTCTATCTCAGTCTTTCTCTCTCTCTCTCTCTCTCTCATTGCAAAAACAAAAGGGTCTGCTTTGGTAATCTGCCAGTTTAAACATATCCCAGTAACCTGGAATGCATAATACCTGCATATAACCACATGCATACACCTCTGGCAAACTTATAAAACTAACAAGGTAAACTGTAAAACATGAAACAGGTATTATACAAATACACACCACAGGCAAAAAAATTGTTAAAACAGTTGATACTGCACCAGCTGGGTCAAAGTTTAACCTTAGATCATGCATTAAAAGGGCAGTTTAATTCAATGTAGGCATAAAACTAGCAATATTAGGTATTATATCTTAGACTTAGATTTTACATCTGATATAGGATGTAGACAGACTATATAAAGTAGTGGCTATAAGCTGATTCTTTCTTTCAAATTGAATGCTCATAGCCTTTATTCAAATACAGTCAAACCTCATTATTTGGACTGACAAAAAGTCAGAGATATCTAAAGGATTCAAGATATCAAGGGTAATAAAATACAATTGTACTTAAAGAATATTTAGTGCTTGTGACTAAAGATTACTTGTCATATCCATGCTTAGTAAAGGCGCTGCAGTGTTCTAATGATACAAAAGTTCAACCATATCCTCCTTTTTCAGTATGTTTTTTCTGTGTATAAGGCTATAATAAATTTATATTTAGAAATTATCATGAAGTATCCTCTTGTATTAAAGGGCCTACCAGCTAATATCCCAAATGACACAAGTTCAAACAGAGTTTCGGTCATAAACCGAAATAACTTCAAACACCTCAGGCGATCAATATTGAAATATTTTATAGCAAAAACATCAATAAGAATTTTGCACATATTACTTGAAAAAGCAAATTTGTCTTCATTTTGAGTGTATTTTAACTTATGGTATAAATCTTCATACAGTGATCCAAATTGATAGCTAACAATAGCGCCTGGATAGCTCTAATAAATCATGATAACCCCAGGAGTAGTGTCATAAGAGATAATCTAAATTTGTTACCTACACACAATTAAACTTGCCATTTAACTTCTCA
Organism: Saccostrea glomerata; assembly: GCA_003671525.1. NCBI lineage: Eukaryota > Metazoa > Mollusca > Bivalvia > Ostreida > Ostreidae > Saccostrea > Saccostrea glomerata. The sequence continues at coordinate 716,085 of PRKT01000091.1, read as the reverse complement.
TCAAGAGGTCGGAATGGAGATAACGGTTGAGGTCAACAGCACGCAAATCTGTCCTCACAAAACACTTAGCGTATCATCAGTCATCTTCTGTGAAACTGATACATGCAGTTTTTCTCAAGAAAGATTTATCAAAAATTTAAAAAATACCACAAAAAATATCTTAAATCATTTTTTTTTTCAAATTGCAGACTACGTATATTGTACATTGTGGCATCTTAGGTGGCTGTGATTAATCATCAGGCTATTTGTAAATTGGGGGCTGTATCATCTTCGGTAGCAACTTAATCAAGGACTGTGTGTTTGACTTTGTCTGAGGTGAGGGGAGCGCGTGCCTTACATCTGTCCCTCACATTCCGTGGGGGGACATCATGAGGCCCCCCATCTGTCCACAACATTCCTCCCTGACAGGTGAGAATCACCCCCACTCCACAATTACCTGGTCCTGGGGTGAATATCATTCAGAAGTCAAGCAGCTCAATTTCCATACCCTCTAAGCTCCCCTCGTCACTTGTCTTTTGCCAATAATTACCCCCATTGAGGAATTTATCAGCAGGATTGGCTGTATAACCTGCCACGAGCCACTGGTATCAAATTCCGATTTAATTTCTTTAATTCAAGAACTATTAACATTTTGATAAAGATCCATTAAAATTTTTTATACCTTCATCTGAGTTACAAAACACCATGACAGACACTTAATGGCATTGTGGATTCATTTTTATATTAAATTTATGCACAACTGGTTTGAAAAGAATGAGTACTCGATTTCAACATTAAACTTCTTAATGATTGAAAAACTTGCAAGTTTCCCTTTGTGATGTCTTTTAACAAAGAAATATTAGAATTTCAAAAGGGTAGTGATATTTTTTTTAGCATTTTTTAGCATTAAAACATCAGAATATTGAATTTCTGCCTTTTTGGCATGTATAGATAATATTTTTCCTGAGTCATTTCTCTTAATACAAGGAAACAAAAGTGCAATATATCTAATGCTGTCTGGCGCTCAAACACAAATACCTGCAATTGTTCAATGTAATGGGGGGAAAAAGAAAGAAATAGAGACAGACTTATAGACATTGAAATACAGCTATCTCCATCTTTCCTCTGGCATTCCATTAAAATCTAAATGAGAAATGTGCATGCAATATCAATTGCATGAATTTATTGAAAAGGAAATTTTTTTTTGTTCTGCTTGTTTGTTTTGTTAACTTTGTTTTTTGTTTGTTTGTTTTTTGGTCGTCTTTTGTGTTTTATTAATTGGTTTAATAACAATAGAACAAAAAAAATTCCATATTATAGCATAACCTTGAGCCCTAGCTGCATTGACATTTTGCAATGGATCAGCCTGATTTACTTCATGACCAACCAATAAAAATTCTGCCTCCCCACTTGATCCCCCTCCTGAACCCGAGGGGTGCAGCTGCAGACCGAGTGCAGCATATGTGTACAAGTGGACTTCAAAGTCTAACATAAAAACCCTGAAGCTGTTTGTTCTAATAATTCCTGCATCTGTCCCATTAAAATGCCTCAACTTAAAACCTCAAAGATTTCGTTGACTGTAAGATTTATAATCAAAATCAGTTCTTGTGGGCAAAACAATATTTTTCTAAAGAATTTCCTTATAAATCTTTTAATTTTAATAAAAATTTAATTTCTTTTATAAGTAAATTAGTAAAACTGTGCAGGACCTGCTTTCTTTATTTTTTGAGATGCTTGTTTTCTTAAATGACAAATGTGATCTGTCAGCGCACGGATCATGCCTGGTTACATACTGATGGCTCTAATGCAGCATGAAATTCACCACCACTGGGGCCAAATAGTTTGTTTTAACAAAAAAGGTGTAACTTGTGCCTTGTGGGAAATCTGCTGATAGAAATGACTGATAAGTTAGTTATACTTTTTGTAGTGTTCATCTGCCTGAGTTCTGTCTCCAAACATTTCACCTGCTCTTATATAAATTATAGGTCTTTTATTATTATGATTAGTAATATATGATACCATATTCCATTTCAGTAAAAATGTCAATGAATAACATGCTCAAAACTTTTGCTGAGAACCTATAATATATCTTTCAATGGTTGCTAGGTATCAAACAAACACATGATAGCCGTACTAATTCTTCCCTAGGTTTTGTTTGGCATCTCGCTCCATGTCTTAAATGTTTTATGCATCACACAATATGCTCTTTAAGACTTTAATTCAACTTTACAAGTGTGTATTCACAAACAAACTGTTCTTTTTCTAGTAACACAGAAATGTGAATGATGCTCTAAATTCTAATAGGTCGCTGTCAACATAGTCAGGTCATGAGAAGATGACATAAGTTCAGGTGCGTCATTTGACAGGTATTTCTTATCCCAAAAATAGAACTGATGTAACCTTGACTGCATTACAAAGAAATAGGCCAATACACTTTTGGAAACATCATAACGCTTAACCTTTAAATATCACTATTTAGATAGCAAAATTTTATTCTTTTATCTATGAAACATAATCTTCAATCAAGCTTTTTCAAATGTAGAACAAAAAAAAAGAGGCCCATGGGCCACAATGCTCATCTAAGTCATTATGGCCCCTCCTGCTCTGTATCAATGACTTTCTTTTCAAATATACTCCTATGTAAGACTTTGCACATTGTGGCACAACCCTATACCCCAGGGGTCATCATTTGAACACATTTTAATCTAAATACATAAGAATACTTTCATATAAATAAATATTACTTATCATGGCCTCTGTTTAAGATTTTTTTTTTTTTGTTTAAAAATGTTCTTATGTATTTAATATAAACTTTGATTGGCCAAAAAAATAAAAGAAACTGATATATATCACAGAGAAATTATTTAGGGGAAAGTTCTTTGATTGGATTAATAAAACAATGACACTTAAATGAGTATAATTCATTCCGCTGCTATATTATTAATGTGACCGTTTCCTATGGTCTGTCTGTCTCTATAATCCTAACTGACAATAAGAGCTTTCACAAAGAATAGGAACTTTTCAACAACAATTTTAAAAGCTTGAATTCCAGCTTCAATTTACTTTTGCCAAAAAACCTACTCCCAAGATCAACAAATGACAGAAGAATAAAACACTTGTCTACAAAGACAGAACTGATAGAAATTTTTAAAACATGATCGGAATTTGTGTGCAAACAGCGGGCCACTGAAGTGTTGAATTGTCGCAGTAGGATAAATAAACTGACCACAATGGAGTGTCCAAACATGGGCGTTTAAACTTAAATCAATTATCTGAAACATTTGAGAAGATGCAAAGTAAAATTGTATGGCTGATATTTGATGAAATATTTCATATACGTCATTGAATAATTTTGCCTGACAAAGCACTCAGTTGTCTTTTTTGGCTTTGAGGATATTCCAAGAACATATTCCATTTCAATTAGACCTTGGTGTGATTTAGCAGGGCCTGTTATTTTATATAAAAATGTCAATAATAGTTTGTTAATGCTCAATCACATTATCTCCATAAACCTATTAGAAAGTGGGTGTTAAAATATTTCATTAAATTCCTATGAATAGATTTAAATTTGGTGGCTGTACTTTTGCCTTCCACAATTTTCTCAATGTTTTTCAATGGTATCTTATTAATGGGACCTCTAAAATCAACATAATCATCGTTGTCATCATCATCATCATCATTACAATACATTACTATCTTGTAGGCAAAGTATAAACGATCAAGGCACAAATATCAACAGGCGTACACAGGGACTCAGATCCAAAGGGACATTTCACATTTAAATCACCTTACATCTTGAAAGATAACTTTCAATCAATAAATGAAGCAAACAGCTGATAATGAATTAAATATGTACTAGACTTCAAAGCAAGAATTAATCAATCATTTAGCATTTTAACCTCTGAGATGCCATTCATTAATATGTATTCAGATAAAATAACTGTGCTACTTTATTGTTGGGAATCTTCTTTTTTCCTCTTTTTAGCCTTTTATTTATTACACGTTTCCAGTAAAAAAAAAAATATATTTTCAACAGCTCAAAAATTCTGTAAAACAGAGAGCCGTCTGTGCACGATATACATAATCCCATGGACTTGTTTTGGGAAAATAGGCACTTTTGACTAGCCTTGCATAATTCCAACAGACAGACAGATGGACAATCATGATATTTATGTTGTCCTTTTGAGAAAAGCAAAGACAATAAAAAAAGGATACAATACTTACACTATTAATGTACTTTTCGCTGGTGGTAAGGGCATGCATTATAGCTGTGTCCAGTTTCCCATCCAGCTTATTCAGTGTGTGCTCGGCATCATACTTCTGGGCCATCCAGGCCTGAAGTCGACCGACTGACATAATTAATCCATTCCAATCATTACTTATAACAGAAAGCTGGGCCAAACACCTTCTCATTGAATTTAAGCAGAATCCCTTGCATGGTTTGATGTCAATTTCCTGTTGGCAATGTGAACAATACTGAAGGCGGGTCACCGAATGTTGGCACTTTTCAGTCAAGGTCATTTGATCTGTTGTATTGATGGTCTCCACCAGCAAGGTCAACACATCCATGTAAGATTTGGCTGTCGACAAAGCCTTATTGAGGATATGGGATATATTGTAAGGCAATGGTCCAAATGGATTGGGGACTATTTCTTGTCGTTTGTTTTTTAAACACTCTGTGTGTTCCGGAGATAGGGTCATTGAAATATTTTTTCCTTCGATAATGTATTTATACAAATATGGAAATAAAGAATCAAATAAGGAATTCACAGAGCCGTATAGACTCACATGTTTCATTTTTAGGTAAGTCCTAATGTCTTGGTAGAAGTCTTTTAGGGGTTGTTGATGGACAGTTGCTGGAATATCATACAAGTCTATTAGCAGCTGGCTCGTTCTGTTGTATGAACTCTGGATTACGTTTTCTAATCGTTCTGAAAATAGAAGTAATAAAATATTTAAAGACTATTTCATAAGTTTGCGATTTGTTAATGTCTTTTAAGTTTGGCTAAAAGTATTTCCCTTATATGTGATGACTCAAATTTTTCTATTGTCAACTACCCTTACTTGTGTACCCTTATTATGGTATCACCTGTACATCAATTTTATGTCTCCCAGTTGCTTCCATACAAAAGAGCATGCTCTTTGTATGAACAATTTCTAAAAGGTAGCAAGCTATTGACAAACAAGTTGATGAATCAAGGATATCAATGGTCTTGTTAAAAGTCAAGATTTCCCAAGTTCTGTTTTAAGACCTTCTTAGCAAGGACTGCTATCTTTATGTCGAATGGGTGATATTTTTCCTTCCATTTGTGAGATCATTATTAACACACTGAATCGTCTATGGATTTCATGACAAGGAGCACACAGCGTGGGTGACCAGACAGCAGGGGATGTTTACTCCTCCATGGCACCTGATCCCACCTCTGATGTTTTGGAGGTCCGTGTATACTCCTTTTGTTTTTCAAAAATTAATACTGCTCGTTTTTCAAATTGTTCTCGTGGCACCCATCCAGAAAACCTGCATGAATTACTTTGCACCTAGCAGTTTGCACTCCAAATCGTCTGTATCCAGACTAACTGTTAACCCACTGAGAGAGAAAAAAAACTTTGTTTGAGAATGGATGGTTGTCAGTTTTAAGCCCTGGATACTAGACCAGTGCTGTATCCTGTGATGCAGTTTGTCAGTTTTCAATTAATTGATTGCCTCAGAAAGAAACCTGTCTTTTGTTTTAGGATGAAGTTGTACAGATTCTACCTCCCAGCAGTGAAGAGTTTCAATCATATTGACTTCCTTTTTATTAATTCTGAAAAGGTAATATGTTGCACTCTAGACAAAGATGAGCTCAATTTTTATTCCACTTCAAGAAAAAAAATTATTGAGTCTAGATCGTAAAACTATGTACTCTTTATAAGGACAAAAAAGACCATGATATTTCAAATAGTCAATAAGCTTTAAAAAGCTAAAATTATTTAAAGTTTTTCCAAAATATTTTAGCAGACTTAAACATTTAATCTGTAATAATACATTATGTCCCAAATAAAGATTGTTTGATATATTTTCCACTCAACTTTCAACCTTTATTTAAAGTTCTTTTAAGCTTTATTTGATACTTTTAATGTTCGCATCAAAATTTATTCATTTGTTTATAATTATACTGCTTGTAATTTTCAACGAGGGATGCATAATATGTACAGGTAATGCCTACGACCTATCATATCTGATGAGTATCTTCCACACAGAGCAATAAATCGTATTAAAAGTGATCTAATTTCACAGCTGCTCTCTTAATCGTTCCTCTGAAGTAGCATCTACTCTAAAGTTATAGAAAGCACGGAAACACTGGGTGTGTCCGAGACAGCTCAACTCGCCAATGCTCACACCTGTTTACAACCAAATTGAGTTCAACGGTTCTTGTTTATCAAAAATAAATTTTTATCAATATCACCTTCCTTCAGTTTGAAATAAGACAAGTATTTGAATATATACCAAGGTATGCTGTTCTGTTTTACTCTATTTTGAAAGAATGGGACATGCAGGCAATAGCATACATCCAGTGAACCCTTACTAACCCCCCGTTCACACATAGACGCCGCTTCTACTACGATCAAAGCTTGGTCGAAAGCGTGGCCGATCGTAACAAATCGCAGGATAAATGTCCTGGAGTCGTCATAAGCGTAGTATAATCGCAGTAGGGTCTTCATGATCGGAAAGCTCTACGCTCTTACCACGCTTATTTTGAACATGTTCAAAACAAGCGTAGCGGGATCGTGGCAAACATGAATCAGGGTTAGGTCGTAAAAGGAGCGTAGTAGAAGCGCCGTAATCGTACAAGCAACGCGAAAGCATCGTAGAGCGATCTTCGTGATCGTAGGCTAAGCGCTGTAAGAGCGTAGGAAATTAACAAGTACGCTTATACAACGCTCCCTCTACGTTTGTACTACGTTCCCACTACGATCTCTCTACGTTCCTGAAGATCCTACGACTATCCAGGGCTTAAAACTGACAACCATCCATTCTCAAACAAAGTTTTTTTTCTCTCTCAGTGGGTTAACAGTTAGTCTGGATACAGACGATTTGGAGTGCAAACTGCTAGGTGCAAAGTAATTCATGCAGGTTTTCTGGATGGGTGCCACGAGAACAATTTGAAAAACGAGCAGTATTAATTTTTGAAAAACAAAATGGTTTAAGTAAGCACCATGCACTTATTCTTGGGGGATCCCTATTGTTATAGAAACTGAAATAACTTTCTGCAAATTTATCAGTCTGCAGCTTAGACTTAGTAATTAAGACAATAATATATCTTCCATGTACACATGAAAATGTGTGATTGTAATAATGTCATGATACAAAAATGAAATTTATTTATCTCATTTTAATTAATTATTTATTTTGACTGACAATCCTGATCATATATCAGCTCTCCATTACCACTGTGATATTCAATGGGAAACATAATTCTGAATTTGAAATCGAAAAACTTCCTGTATAAAATAGCATTTATATTAGTTGGTAAAATATTATTTCTGAAATGTGTATTTAGTCTGCTTTAAACATTATTTATTGAGTGGAGAAATATTTCAGATTAGATGTTTTAATAAGACCAGAAAATGAAATATTTAAAAGATTATAGAAGGTACTTCAAGTAACAATTGATTTTCTGTCAAAAATTACCAGAATTGCCTTTTTTATGAGATAAATTTGATAATTTGACACTGAAAAACCAAAAAAAAAGTCTTATGCAATGTTTAATCAATGATAAAATGAGCTGAGATGATTTAAATCGCAACAGCTGTGAAGTCGGACATGAGATCATCACCACTGCATGTTTGCTTGACATCCTCCCAGTACAATGGAGTCTATTGTCTGTGCTTATTATTTTTCTTAATGATCAGATTTAAAAATATTTAAAATTCCTCTGTTGGTTAGATCGTCAGTTCCACGTTATTCATTCAGAAGACAAAATCTGATTAGGAATCGAAGTGAGAAAAAAAATCTTTAAGTCTTCTTGATTGGAATCATTGTGACAGAACGGAGAGGGGTTCTTTTTTTATTTTGCTATACTGTGTACAATTCTCCGTGAATAAGCCATCTTAAACATGCTTTAAGAAAGCCCCAAATCAGGTAGACAGGACAAGGGTTATCATCATGTATCAATATTTACCCTGAGTCTAAAATCATTTCTTTTGCACATTCTATCCTGTTGATATAAGCTGAACGGTTTAGGAAATATTTGTTATGTTAGGGACTACAGGCAAAGATTTGTTTGGACAAAAAGAGGCCTCAGAGATAGTTTTTCACTCCGAAAAAAATAATTGAATTGCCATGGTATTTGGAACTCTCTTTTTGTCTTGAAGAAATTTTATTGGATTTGAAAGACAATATCATCTGTTTGTTTGAATATTGACAAGAACTAATGCCTCTTGCACAGAATACAAAAAATTAATTATTAATCTATGGCTTTGTCATTCTGAAATAAAGATGAAATATATATTGTGCCTGCAGATTATTTGCGAAGAACTTTGGATTACATCATGTGACAGACATTTTATTGTGGAGAGATGGATAGGTTTTGTTATAATGGTCCTGGCTGCAGATTCTTATTGCATGTGGATTGGGGTAATCATAGTCCTAAAGGCGTTCTATGGTTGGTCCATATAACAATGATAAAGGAAGACAGAAAGTCCTTTTTAGTCCGAACAGAATAGAGTTGTAATGCTGTTACTTTGATGATTTTTCTTTGCATGGAAGTTAGTGTGAGATTACAGTTCATAGAATTGGGTCCAAAGCATAACCACTTGATTTTGCTCCTTCTTCAGGTTACAGGGGCCTAATTAGAATACAACGAGCAATTGCATTTTTAGACTGTCTTCTTCCCTTTCCTGCTGAACCAGCAGCTTGGGAACTTAATATTAATCAGATGTCAAAACTCATGTCAAATCCCTCAAAAAAATGTATTCTAGACGGCAATGTATTTGCGAATACAACTGAGTCCATATCAAACAATGATATAATAAGCTGACAAACTCAGACCTTGATATTGTCGCAAAAATTGTCCCCATATGCCGCTATATTTATACTTTAATTTGAAGCATATAGTGATTATGTAATAATATTTTTTTTATTAAGTCATGGTATTTTCTTTCGGTCTGAGCACTTGTGCAGTACGATTATTATTTCTATTGCATCAATCTTTGGTGAAGACTTGTAAGAGCAGGGTCATGTTTGTGTATAAAATACTTTTTGCTTACTGATGCAGATAAATCAGATGATTAAAAGAGCTTTAATTAATTATAGGCAGTAATTGTGCCAGTAATGGTGTTACTTGAAAGTTGGGTTTTGTAGAATCATTTTTTGTCCTACACAGTGTACAAGTTCCATAAACCATCCCATCATTAAGTTATCATTAAATAATTAACTACCATATTCCATCAACTTCTATTCAATTGATATAATATGTTTCACAATCAATAGTGTATAAAATCATTCGGGTAATTGAATGCTAGATTTAGCTGCTAAATATTTCCGAGCCTGAAAGCATATTTCTGTTTTGTAGACATGTTATTTTTAATTTTCTTTAATGATATTTAGGGAATGCTTTAATGGCACTTTGAATTTATTTCTCTTCAGTATCCACTCTGATCACATAATTAATGTTTTTGTTGTCCTGTCACATTGAAGGGTTTAATCCTTTTCATAGTTAGGATACTGGATTATGTTAACAAGACAGTTATGTTTGGAAACTCTCCATTGATGGCCAATCACTGAATAGGCCGGTTTGACTGCTGAGCTAGAATACATCTGAATGAAATTCTATCCCAAAATGGAATGTTAATTATTGTCCCATAATAATTCACAGCCAAAACTGATATGTCCAACAGCAGAAATATTACAGAACATACAAAACATCAGAAGGCAGTCTACTTTATACGACTAGATATTGAATTTTATGTGTAGGAGATTTAGTCCACTGATTGGAATCCTGCGCTCCTTCGAGCCTATATAAACGTCACTGACTTCTAACATGATTTTTATGTATTCGAATTATACCCAGTTTACCCAGTGCTTGGAATGTCTCGTTAATCCTTCTTTTGAATCATTTACATGTGGCCACACAGGTGTGAAGGAAACCGAATAGATTCTTCTTCAGTAGGAGGAGTATATTTTGACACATATGGCCCTCCATACTTTAAAAAAATCATCGGGGTGGTGCTAAAATGTTTGCTGTCACCTGTTTTTATGGTTGAGGGAAGGTCTTTATCTTCTATATGCATAGATATACTTAGAAGATAAAAGCTTTTGTATTTTCAATAAACAGGAAAGCGGTGTCATTTTGATGAGCAAAAAATGAATGTGTCACCTGCATTGCTTATCTCAGATTTCAGTCCATTTTTTTGTAAAGATGAATGATTCAGTGTGACCAGTTCAAGCTCAGGAGGTTACTTTAATGAAAAGGTTGCCGAAGACTGAGGAGGGAACTTTATGTTATACACATGCTTCATAAATTTTCTTTTTCACAATTTGTTCATTTTGAATGCTCATTCATGGAATAAATTTAATTAGATATAAGATTTCTATATATATACTCAGCAATTTAGGTAACTCAGTTATTACCAGGGTATATATATCTGTAACTTGGATATATATATATCTTCAGATACCTTTCATCAGATGTAAAATCTTTTATAGCACATATTAATTATTGCTAATGAGGTTTCATAACAAACTACTGTTAAATTTTAGCTTGAAAAATTGTATGCCCTTTAATGACGCATTGCACTCAGTAGATGATGTTACGCACAAGCAGAAAACAGCGGGCGACTGTGTCTGGGAGATGATTATCTGTCGTAAACTCGCGTGGTGTATATCTCACGAAAATAAGTGATATAAAGCATCGAAAGTTATCAAAATGTTTATTTTGATGCGTTAAATGTGTCGTTTACAACACATTTAAATCTTGTTCTGTATGCAATACATAATAAATTTGGATCAAAGGAATGTTGGAAATGCAATTTATTAAATTTAAAGAATTTAATAATGTGATAAAAGTTATATCCAATGCATAATTTTCAGGGACGGTTGGTACTTGATCGGGGATGGGTTTAGAATAGATATTTGATAATTTCATGTATCTTCAAAATAAAACTATATTTCCTGTTCTTAGTGATAATATTGTCAGTGCAAGGAAAACATTTATATTTGATTGTTCTGTACAACAGGGATAATGTTCCACCCAACCGTACCAAGTACCTAAATTCTCTATCCTTTCTTTGTCAGTTAATTATGAATTAAATGTGTAAATGTAACAATAATATCACATCTGTACTATATATAAAAGAGGAGGAAGTTCTGATTTGGTTGAAGATCTCAAAGATTAAAAAAAAAGATTTTAAAAAAGGGGGAGAGGGAAGTTAAGAATATTAGACCCATTCTTATTGGAGGATGGTCATCCAATGTCTAAGTTCATCTACTCTCAAACTAAAAAATTCTCACTTGAATTGGAAATTAATGATTTCCTCCAACATATATATATTTGACCAGAGCTGGTATTTCATCAGACCTCATGATCCGATAATCACTGATGGTCAGGTGGAAAGTTTTCTGACCTTGACCTTCCCATTAAATTCCCTGTCCTTTGCCCCATTGTTGCTTCTAGATCATTCATCTCAACAATTGGATACAATAATATACAACATATACATAAACATACCAATTAAAAGAAACAATTTTTCATTTCATGTTGCAAAACAAAAGCACCAATAATCAGATATTCATAACCAATGTAAATATTTTTATGAAGCAGAGTCAATCAATGATTTATGTATTGCTGTCATTTGGCACTTGCAGTGGATGCTGCAATATTCGATAAAATAAGTAAAAAGAAGGTGGCAAGTTGCAAAACATTTAATGAATTGCAGCTGTAAAACTTTTATGGTTCTACAGCCTCTCTAACATGTGTGAGTTTTTAATTGTAAAACATGTTGTAATCTGCCTTGAAAAATAGGCACATAAAATACTGCATCTTTATATCCATTTCACAGAGTAAAACCATTAAAAACCGAGAGACATAAATTTGCCAACTCAGGGGTAGGGTCCAAGATTTTGTCTTTCTCCCATGGAATTTTTAATGAACATGCTATAGGATCATGTCAAGGTTGTTTAGGTGCTTTGTTCTCCAACAGCAAAAATGCATGAAAATGAAACATATGTCATCCATGGATGTAAAAACATTTTATAGGGCATTAAAAAATTAGGTCTTTTTTCAATTGATTGCAAGTTTTATTAATCATAAAAGGTTGTTGTATATGTCTTCTTGAAAGAGCTGAGACATTTCACATTCTGCATGTTTGAAAGTTGTTCTCAAAGCACTAATGTGGCTCTCCAAAAAAGTATGCAAACCTGGGCCTTTAAGCTTAAAATTGTAAAGATTTTTAGAAGAAGAAATCTAACCTGTGTCAACATAGCAAAAAATGTCCTTATAGGGCATCATGTAGAGTAAACAGAACGTAAGAAACAGTTCTATGGTAAGTGTGGGGTAAATATTTAACTAACATTTCCTTCCATTATATGTCTAGTGCGCGTTGTCGGGTATCTGATTCAGACAAAATCTTCTGCCTATTACCTATGTCATATCATCTTAGAATATCTAACCTTTTATAAATGGTAGCACATTCCAGTGTCTCCGATCAAGCGTGCTTTAATTCGACTTGCTAAGATATATTTCTATTGATGATTAGAGATACTTTTGTTTGGCATGCGATATAGGTGTATTGTATCATTTCAAGCATTCAGTTAACATTATTTTGTTGTTCAGAAGTTTTACATCTTTTTAATGACCAGCCGTGATATTTGAGATTTGATAGACAAGATACACAATGACGTTTTCATAGTAATTAACAATCCTATCTGAAAACCCCCATCTTTAACCCTCTTTAATAATTGTCAATGCCTGTGTGTTAAAATAGACATATACATGTAGTTGTTTTAAATGATATTCATGTTTACATACACATACATTGAAAATTTGGACATATTTATGAATATATCATAAGAGATTACGTATTAAAGGGCATGAAGAAGTATGTTGGTATGAAATTAATCTTAAAAGCCTGCAAAGAAGAGAGTTCATAATTCAATCTTGGAAATAATGAAATTGTAATCACTAGTAACATTTCAATGAAAGATCTATTAAAACAATAACTGTACAATGTACACATTGGGAGCAGAGTATACACGGACCTCCAAAACATCAGAGGTGGGATCAGGTGCCATGGAGGAGTACCTGTCAGTAGCTAAATACTAACTTTAACATAACGATGTATTATTTACTCAAAAGTGTTTTATATTGTGGAATTATGATAGATCTCGAGTTAAAAAGGTTAACAAAAAGTACCAGACACAGAAAGGCTCGTCCATTAATCCGCGTCTAAGGCTATTCAGATTTTATATTGTGGTGTCATAAAGACACTAATACAACTGATGACTTCCTTTGAAATTCAGCCCATTTGAGGGATACCATAGACCTAGAATGTAAAATGTATGTAAATATAGGGATCAGATTTACCGCCTATACAAAGGGGGTTTTCATTCATTGACAATTTTAATTCATATCTTTTTTATAAAAACAAATTCCAAAATCCAGAACGCTTTGAATGTGTGGTTAAAACCGTGTGCAATTTTTTTCATCTCTCTGTATACCTGTATACAATATACACACCAGATTTCATGAATTATGTATTAGATTTGAAGCCAATGGGTAACAAATTGTAAAGTTGGCCTGTATATAATATGTGTTCAGTAACAATCGGTCAGATTAAATTTTCACCTGATTTACATAATCCCTTTGGTTCCGGAAAGGAACTTCAATGAATATTCTTGATTTCCTTCAGACATTTTGAATGAATATTTGTATGTTATATGAGTCAGAATTAATGTTGGCTCAAAATTTTCCAAATGTATCTGATCTGATGCTTGATGTTGGGTATATTGACTTTAGAAGTTTGTCTTTTTCAGGAACATGTTTGAGTTTTATAGATCATATGTAAGAAAATACTTGTAGTACCGGGGGTACCCACCATTCTGTGTCAACTAAAAAAGTTAGCTTATAGTACCTGGTAAATAAAGATCTTAAGTGAGCAACACATTTCCATTCCCTTGTTGAAACTTATAAAACTTAAAATCTGTTATTGCTTTGAGTTCACAACTGGAAAAGTACTTACATTAGACTAAGCGTAAATCTTCAGTAAATTTAAGTTTGTAAATCACCCCGAATTATTACAGTTGTTCTGCTCAACAAGTGGTTAACATTCCATCCTTTATCAAAATGGAAAAAATATGTTAATGAAATGGAAGAGAAAATGAGCTGTTACATAAAATGTGGATATTTTTAAACAAAATATTTTAATGGCATTTGGCCCCCCTCTTTTTGGCATGCTATGCAGGTTTGTAGATTACTAGACTGGGGATCTCCACTGTGTGTTTGGAGAATCTTGTTTCTGAAGAGTAATGCTTCTGGAAAATGTAGGCTTTCCATGTAATGAGAGGCAAGATAAACCAAGCATGGTACCTCTCTTTAATCGTAAACATTTCTTTTTTTGAGTGTTATCATGACTAATAAATAGCAGATGGTCAAATTTACACACATTTTATATACCTTATCTCAGATAAAGAATAAAATGTCAAGAGTAATGTCCTCAATCAAAAGTTAAATCATTTTAATTATTTGCTTCTTAGGATTTATAGAACAATATAGATAGCTGGAGCTGCTTCTGAACACAATGATTGCCAATTAGGCAGCCCTCAAAAACAAGTCTACACCAAAATTATAATCAGATAAGAGAGAGAAATAAAAGTGTTGTGTATTTTATGTGTCTTCTACAGCCCCCGCTATATATCGCAGGAAAATTGCAGGGGCGTCTGATGAGAGATGTCACAAAGTATCCAATGGTGGACCATAAACTGCAGCAATCTTACAGCCCTAAGTTGAAAAAAATCCTGGCTTGTCTGTATTTTTTACAGTTCAGGTGAGGGCTTCATTCTTGCCAAAGGCAAGTCCTGCATGATCTAAGCTAAGGTGAGTGTTCAGGTACATAACTGGTTATTTACGTTGATTACTTACGAGTTTGTAATCAAACTGCTGGCCATGAAACATCTATAAACATATAAACCTATGTGGTTTTACAGTGGGGGAAAATCTCCATCAATTTTATAATGATTGAGATTTTTTCTGAGATTTGGATACTGTATGACCTTATTCCTTTGATGAACAAATGATTTAATTGATCAACGGCTGCATACTCCTACATGTTTAGGACACTGAAAGAATTCTATGAAGATCTGTGTTACAATGTACAATTTGTCACAGCTGTGATATGATGTTCAAATTAAAATCAATACATTAAGTGACAGTTTATTTTGTTAATTAATGTATATTTACTATCGGAATAAATATCAAGTGTAAATATCAATTTTGAAGGTGATCTGACAGTTACTTAAATTGGAGGAGGAGGGCTGCTATTACATGTATGTGTATCAAAATTCAACTATTACCTATAGAATATCAATATCTTCCCACCCATTTAAATGTTTTTCATCCAAACAAAAAAAAATTGAATCGATAAACATGTATCAGCATAGAAAAAATATTTTTGTAGCAAATTGGGCGTAAATGATATCATACGAGTGATCTCCATTTAAAGTGTGTGATGACCTTCTCCACAAAGGGTGAAATTAATGTGTGGGTCTGGTCATTAAACATTACAGCAAGATCACGGAAAAATGCTTTCCTTACTATAGAATCGATAAATGTTATACTGCGATTTAGATTCTTTCAGAAATGCTTGATAATTATGAAGATTGTCCAATAAAACTTAAAAAATAAAAAGATTTTATATGAAGGAAATGGCTCATTACTGTCTGTTTTTTCCCTATTTCTCTGATTGGTTATTTTCTTCATTCAGTGAAAAAGTTGACATAAATCTAATCTTTATCAAAATTCAACAGATTTTAAAGAGTCCTAAATGGATTTCAAATTTTCTTGAAAAACATTATTCCATTTCTTAAATGATAACCGAATACTTTAAAATCTAAATTTGCGAACATGTGTGTGGTGAAGGAGAGTAAAGTACGTTACAATTTTCAGACAGCCTGTTTCCGATATAAAATTACCATTCAATGTGTCAATCATTAACTGGAAATTTGTTTTTAATATGTTTGTATAGGAATCAGAATTATCAGGCAACTGTTGACTGCTGATGTGTTGATGGTTATATGGATACATCAAATGATTCAACAATATTCTAAGACCTGCAATCATCCAGGCTTTCCTCATTTTCCTTTCTCATCAAGCTGTACTAGACTCGTTAGCTTTGAAATTTCCCTGCCATTAATTTTTGTTCTTAAATTAATCACACAGCACATCATATAGAAAGATATCGCACATATGAAGGTAATTTTCTAAATGTTTTTGGATAATATTTTCATCAAGATTTTCTTTTTTAAAAAGTGGTGTCTAAAAACTTGATCTCTTGCCAAAACAACAGCTTTTTGTATCTACATTTCACCTGTACACTCAAAATTGGCTGATCACATCAATTTTAATGGCCACACCTGATTTCCTGTGTAAAAAATTCTTTCATGAAGCAGCAGGATACCCATTCTTCCAGCTTTTCAATGACTTCTTTTTTTATGTATAAGTAAAATTTTAAAAACAGTCAATAATAAAGTCATCAATATTTCAAGACACATCGAAACAGGTGCCTGGGGTTAAATGGGATGTATGATGTGATCATGCAGGACTGACATCATGTATGCATAGAGAGCATCCTAACATTGTCTGCAGAATAATTTCACATTCATACGACATGTACACTACAATGTTAGAACACCAAGCTGTAACACCAGTAGCCCTGGCAGATCAAGAAGGGGGAGTTTGACACTGCATGTGTCAGAGACTCACTGTGAATAAATGATTTAGCAAAAGGGAAAAAAGGTACCAGTTTTATACAGTATAGTATATACAGATTGTTCAATTATCGTAAAATTTAGCAAGGAATGTATTTTTTATATTCCTGAAATGCACGTCAATACTCTGGATTAACAGACAAATATTACAAATTCATGAACTCATGATCTGACATCTATATAGGAGTCATTTTCTTGATATGAAAAATAAGGAATCTACAATATGCAAAATTCAAATGGACAGCAAAGAAACTGTACAATTTACTATCATTCTTTTACTTGCAGAAATGGATCGATCAGTAATCTTTCAATAAATCAGTTGCCATTCTGATGAAGCTCTATGATCAACAACTCCCTAACATAAGTCACCAGAGAATGGCTCATACACTTCAACAAATGGCTTGTGAGGTTTTTTATGAACCACTAACGTCAAACCACTACCTTTTCTGTCACCTTGTTTCCACACCTAACTTCGTCTTAAGAAGCACCAACCAAACCAAAAAATCCAGCAAGCATGCAGGGATTTATTTCTTGTTTTGTTTTCAACTCTGAACCCACATTTACATTTTATTGCCTAAAATGGAACTTCAAAAGTTCTTTGATTCCCATGCAATTTTTCATTTATTAAAGTAACCTCCACTTATGATTTTAAAATACATTTATTACAAACCAATCACACGTGAATAAATAAAATAAGATTTTATTTTTATTTATTAAATAAAATTCTATCAAATGAAGAAAAAATATACTTTTAATATTTTAAATCTCCTAAAAAAAAAAGCTAATGATAAAAGCATCAATTTTAGCATAATATACCATAAATAGGTTCACTGGGGACTAGACTAGCGGGACCGATGTGTTCCCGTAGGTACGCTTGTTTAACCCGGTGACACCCGGTGGTCTGGGCCCCACCGTCTGGATCCGCCAACGATACATAAAAAGTCCACAGAAAGAAAAACACTAAATGCTGTCCCAAACAAGTTTTCGCCATTTTCAAAGGTATTAAAGGATACAAAATCACAAAACAGAAAATTTTGTCAAGTCTGTGAGAGTTGTTAACCAATTCTATCACATCTCTTTTCACATGTTTCGCATACTGACATCAGCCTTCAGCTGTTCGCTCTATCCGTTGTGACACATTGAAAATGTTTGAGTAAACACTCCGTCGATTGATGAAAGACGGCACGCGATTGGCTAGAGTGTTCTTGTACGGAGGCGCATTGTTGGGTATACATAAAATTAGTCATCTTGATTTCAATTGAAATTCCTTCTTCAAATCCCTCAGTGGGTGAAAACAAACAGTAAGCCATAGCTCAAAAATATAGATCAAATAAAATATGTTCACCTAATTCTACTTTTTAACTTTGGAACATAAAGGATAACGTGTGTAAATTTACAATTTATTTTTTTTTCTTCAAACAATATTTTATCATTTTTTAAAAGAAATTGACCCAACAATAAATACAGGAGACCAGAGTGGAAAAGTATCAAAAGATTATTTGTTGATCAATGTATCTATAGAAAGAAATATTTGTGAGGGACATATCCTCAGTCAACATTATTTGTCTATAACAAATCTCTAAAAAATAAATTCATCTTATTCAACTGATTTATTTCACATCTGCATAATTGAGTCCAAAGAAAAGAAAAACTGAAATCTTTAATCCGCCCTCTAGGCTTTAGATCCCTTAGGGTAGAACCCCCTCCCCCGAGGAAGAGCCCCTGCCTCCGACCCCCCCCCCCC
>PRKT01000091.1:686308-697364 GCA_003671525.1 Saccostrea glomerata | reverse complement strand
CCCCCCCCCCCCATATTTAAATTATTACCTGACGCAATATTGGGGAGGGGGGGTTACATTGATCATTAGAGAAGGGGATCCTGTATTTGGGCACTTAAGATACCCCCCGCATGAAAAGTGGGAGGGTATATAGTAATCGGGATTTCAGTCCATCCGTCCGTCCGTCTGTTACGCTTTGGGGTACCCATCTCTTATCTGCAACTCCTCTCATATCACTGAAGGAAATTTAATGAAACTTTCACAGATTCTTAATAACATATTGCCATTGTGCACCTCCTATTTAACTTTTTGATCTGACATATAATTTTGATTTTCAAGAGCAAAACATGGACACTGCCTTAATATGGGAGGCGGGGGTATCATTTAGTGAGCTCACTGCTCACAGTACCTCTAGTATGTTTTATACATGTATGTTCCGATGGCGGACAAATCACGCATTTTGCGGAAAATTGAAATAAAATACATGTATATAAGATTTGAGGAAGAAAGTAATAGACTGATACAATAGCCCCTTTTTATTCACTTAATTCAAAAGGCTTAAGGTCTTTTAAGACGGATTGAGAGTCTCAAAATATCCGACAGACTTTCCTATGTTAAACCGGAGTCATCACGAAACTTGATCAACTGCAAAGAGAGAGGGGGCATAGAAAAAAATGCTTCGTTCAAACAATATACTTTGTTTGAGAAACTTCCTGCTGCCGCGCAAAACACTATTTGTGTAAAGAAAGATAACTCGTAGAAGTCGTACATCTTAAATAAAGTGTTGCCTTATTTTTGTCATTTTCGTCTGTTGGTTTTTGTTAAAAGTGAACATATCAATTTTTTTTTATCACGGAGACACTAAATGAAATGGGGTTCGTTTAAGGAATAAACACAAACATCATGAGATCTTTGTAGATATGTATATATTCGGTATAGGCTATATATTAGGGGGACGGGGGGTGCCCTCTAATTTTGCCGATATATAGAAAACTTGGCTACTTTATCAGTGCTTGTGGCCCCTCAATAAAAACGTCTGATGACTTTTTTAGGGCTTGTTAAGGAATTTTGGTAGTTGATAGTGCCCCCAACTGAAAATGTTTGGCTATGCCCCCCAAAACTGAAATTGCTTCCTACGGACCGAATATATAATGATATAATACGTACATATGGTGAAGAGTTATTTCCCTTTGATTGTGCTCATATGAAACAGTACACAATACACGAACATATGAATTCATGCAATTTTGGTCTGACCGGGCTTGCAGTTTCTTGGGAAAGGACTTATTTAAAAACTTAATAGTAATCACTTAGGTCCCGGTAGGCCTTAATTGCATAGATCTGCTCCAAAACTTAAACCTGCATATGGTCAGTCATCAGGTCAGAATAAATGAAGGTCAGATCCAGCATCCGAAACAAGTCTACTAGTGTTCATTCCTTATATGTATTATCCGTGCAAGTTTGGTCCAGAAAAGGCTTATAGTTACCTTAGAATGAACCTACACCCAAAACTTTAACTTTGTCACTCATCCGGAAATGTAGGTCAGATCTAGCATCATAAGTAAGCCTGGTAGTGATCATTCATGGGTTTGCATCTCTGATAAAAAGAGGGCATAGAATCTACTTCTACGTTGGATGCAAATTGAAAAGGGGCTGGGGGGGGGGGGGTAGACTTAGACTCGTGCCTTGTTTTTGTTTACAAATATAAAATATATATAATATTTATAACAAATTGAATATCAGTAGAAACTGTCGAATCGTTTAAAATTAACCTTTTTATTGAAATCATCTTCTTTGAACTAACATGTATTAGTATTTTAACCGATGTAAACAAAAACACGGACCTTGTTTACAGAACAATAGTTTGGATCTCTACATCTGTCTTTCATCTCAACAACTGACGTTCAAATCTGATGATCATTAGAAAGACCCTCGTTAACTATTTGTAAAAATAGAAAAAAATAAATTTTGAAATTTTAGCTGAAACTGTGTCCATGCCCCTTTAACTCCTTTTTTTTTAATTTCATAAGTTTCAAGTTTTACAAAGACCCCAACTTGGGAATATGATTACAAATGATACAATAAAATTATACATAATTATAACATATAAGCATGAATGAGTGGCACTAATGTTAATTACTATATACATGTATAGTTCAAAAGTATAGAAGGCTTCTGCTGCGGGTTTTGCTTATATACAAAATAAATCTTTATGTATCATTACAGTAAATGTCACACCAAGGAACAATGCTCGTATTCCTCTTAGAGTTATCTCTCTTATTATCAGATACCTAATAGATTGCATGTTTTTACGTGTATTTGCAATTTCTGTTTGATTTACTTGATTTAATTTATCACTTTATAACTTTAGATGATAAAATATATAATAAAATAATACATCATTTCGCAATAGTAAATATATATCAAAAACGACCGAGCATTTTTTTATTAATCTGTTAAGCTTATGTAAACCATCACAAAAAAGATAACGAACTACATAAAGTCAAATGAAAAAATATAGATCAGTGGCAGAGCAAACAGGGGCCTCTAAAACCAGGTGCCACGGAGTAGTAAATATCCCTCTTTTGTATCAACCATAGAATTTGGGGAATAAAGACTTTAAACGAGCCTTTTGATATCCTTAATTCATCAACTTGTTTAACAAAATCTTGTCTAATTCATAGATTGTTCGTACGTAGTGCATTCTCCTCAATATCGAATTTTCCGGGAGATATAAATCGATCCCATATGCTGGTGATAAGATATGGGTATATTGCTACGCAAGTAATAACAAAATTAAGTCATCGGGTTTATCGGTAAGTTCAGTTTCTAGTAAAATATCCAAAAAGTATGTGTCAGACTCAGTGCTTTCGTTTATTTCAAATACACTGGAATTTATCGAGTCAATACATGTATATAATTGAAAGTTTCAATTGATAATACGTCGTTCATGTATAAATAAGCTTTTGAATAAATTCTGCTTAATATGAATACAGAAATAGTTCTCCGCACAATGGGGCTCCAATTGTACCTATGGAAATTCCGATAGTGTTGGAAGACATGGTCTCCACATATGACATAGTTATTGTCAATCAAAAACTCAAGCATTATAATATCAATCTCAGAGTAGTTGTAATGAAATATAAGGAGATAACGAACGGTATTCAAGCTCAAAAATATTTGCGGATAAGAGATAGGTACCCCAAAGCATAACGGATGGACAGACGGACATACAGCGAGAAGAACGTACAGACGCACATCCCGATCACTATATGCCCTCCCGTTTTTCAAGCGGGGGTATAATAAATGTCAGGCACATATATATGATCGATTTTGAAAAAAATTGACAAATTAACTGGAAAAAATCTTTGTCTAGCCCTCCAGTCTGGTCTCCGAAAAAAAGAGGAGAATTGATTTGAAAAAGCGGGAGAGTATATATATCAGTGATCTGGATGTTCGTCTGTCTGTTGCGCTTTGGAGTACTCATCTTTTATCCGCAACTCCTCTTTTACCATGTCAGAATGAAATTTTTATATTTTTACAGAATCTTTTTCACATAATTCCATTGAGTACCTCCTTTTTTATGCCCCCGTAATCGAAGATTTGGGGTATATAGTTTTTGTCGTGTTCGTCTGTCTAGCTGTATGTTTGTCCGCAAAAACTTTAAAATTGACCATAACTTTTGATTTTATAGTGGAGCTATGACTTTCATATTTCACAGGTGTATTTCTTGTTACAAGGCCTTTTTTGGGTACCACCTGACCAAATTTGACCTTTTGACATTTGACATTTGACCCACTTTTATTAAAAAATTGTTAACTATCACTTTGACAAAATATTTTGAACGGTAGATAGCAGGACTTTTATAGTTCATAAAACTTCATATATATATTTTTTGTGGAAAGACCTTTCATTGCATACCAACAACTTTGACTTTTGACCTTGACCTTGGAGATTTCCGTACTTATGAAAAAACTTTAACCATGACCATAACTTTGAACGGTGAGGGCTAGTGCTTTCGTACTTCACATATGTAATCCTTGTGAGAAGACCCTTTATTGGATACCAAGAACTTTTACCCTTTGACCTTGGAGTTTGACCTACTTTAAAAAAGCAAACCTTGACCACAACTTTGAAAGGGTTAGGGCTAGTGCTTTCATACTTACAATATTTAATCCTTGTGAAAAGACCTTTCATTTAATATCAAGAACTTTGACCCTTTGACCTTGACCTTGGAGTTTAACCTTCTTTTCATACATTTTTCACCTTGGCCATAACTTTTGAACGGTTAGGGCTAGGGCTTCCATTCTCCACATATGTATGTTTTGTGGCAAGACCTTCTATTAGATACCAATTACCTTGACCTTTGACCTAGACCTTGGAAATTTCTATACTTTTGGAAAGAAAAACTTTAACCTTAGCCATAACTTTTGAACACTAAGGGCTAGTGCTCTCATACTTCACATATGTAATCCTTGTGAGAAGACCCTTTCATTGGGTACCAAGAAATTTTACCCTTTGAACTTGACCTAGGAGTTTGACCTACTTTTAAAAAACACAATTCTTGACCTTAATTTTCGAAGGGTTAGGGCTAGTGCTTTCATACTTTTAACATATTTAAACCTTTCATTTGATATCAAGAATTTTGATCCTTTGACCTTGTCCTTGGAGTTTGGATTACTTTTAAAAAAATCAACATTGCTCATAATTTTTTAACGCTAAGGGCTACGGCTTCAATACTTCGCATAATTATGTATTTTTTGTGGCAATGCCTTTCATCGGATACCAATTACCTTTACCTTTTGGCCATGACCTTGGAGATTTTCATACTTATGAAAAAACTTTAACCTTGGCTTCATATTTCAAAATTGTATTTCCAGTGATCTTCGCTATGTTGCCATACGGGGGCATCAGTGTTTCACAAACACATCTTGTTTACTTTGATCTGACAATTATTTCGGGTCTCCTGGGCAAAACATGGACTTTGTCCTTATAACCATGTGGGAGGCTGGGGTATCATTTGGTGATCTCATTACATACAGAATCTCTAGTTTATACACATAATTTTATTTACAAATAAAAGTGAATGGGGTTGGGCAGCAGGCAAAGCCTCTCTTAGCCTTCTCTTTCTACAAGGCGAGTTCTCCCAAAACAAAATTTCATTTGATGGGAAGTTAAGGTCCATAAACGGGGAGAGGGACTTTCTTTGATCTTTTTGAAATAAAAGAAATGTAGGTTCTCGATAAAAAAAATATGGTGGGGAGAGGAACACCCTCCCGTCCCCGAAACACCCCCTACCTCTCACCTAAGATTGAAGATTCTAAACATGGGTGTGCCTGAATTCTATGTATGAGAAGAAATCATTTTCAAATTAAATAAATTTCCAAAACTCATTTCTACATTGTTTGATCTCAGCTAACCTCAGAGTGTTAGGATCATATAAGAATATATATATATATATATATATATATATATATATATATATATATATATATATTATAAATAAAATTAATTTCATCACAACATGTATTGGTAACGATCCTCTAAAAGCTAATGTCCAAATAACTGTATCTCACTTCCATTCTCAATGACCGTGTAGTGTAGGGCAGCGTTGTGAGAATTCCATCGGCATCGAAAGCAAGTTTTTTAACTTGCCTAGATAGCCGAGCGGTCTAACGCGCTGTCCTGTACTGCTAGGAGACAGATTCCGTAGGTCGAGAGTTCAACCCCGGGCTGGGGCGGAAGTGAGTATCCTTGTAAAAGATAATTTCTCTGTGCTTTCTATATATATATATATATATATATAATCAGAGTCAGAGATAATAGAGCTCAACTCAACGAATTTTGTCTGTAAGTAAGGCGTAGTTTCACAATTAAATAACATTCTAGAAGTTTACATCCCAAGATGCAAAAATAATGCAATTTTTATCTGATAGGTCTTGCAGTTATTTGGGAATAGACCTACACAAAAACTTCAAAATAGTCGCCCTTCAAGAAAATGTCCAGCATCTGAAGCAAGTTCGAAAGTGTTCATCCCTTGATGCATCATCTACGCAGTTTCGGTTAATACATAGGCCTTATAGTTTCTTGGTAAAAGACCTGCGCTCATAAATTTTACCTGGTCCATTATCTGGAAAATAGGTGTCGGATCCAGCATCCGAAGCAAGTCCATTGGTGTGCATCCTTAGGTGTATATATCATCCATGTAAGCTTGCTAAAAATAGGGCACATTTATACCATGAACGTGCTCCAAAAAACTTTAACTTGTTCACTCATCCATAAAATGTAGGTCAGATTCAGCATAGCTAGAAGCAAGTCCATTAGTGAGCGTCTTTAAAAATTTTATGCCCCCGGATCGAAAGATCCCGGGGCTATATTGTTTTTGTCCTGTCTGTCTGTGGGGCTAAGGCTTTCATATTTCAAAGGTGTATTCCTTGTGAGAAGACCTCTTTGGGTACCACCAAATTTGACCTCTTGACCTTGACCTTTGACCCACTTTTACAAAAAAAAAAACACTTTAACCTTGGCCTTTTTTTTAACAGTTGGAGATAGGGCTTTCATCCTTCACAGGTATATTCATTGTGAAAAGACCTTCCAGCTGGTATAAATATTTTTGACCTTTTGACTTTTACCTAAGAGTCTGACCCATTTTTCTTTTTAACATTGGTCATAACTTTTGAACAGTTAGAAGTAAGGCTTTCATTTTTCACAGGTTTATTCCTTGTAATAAACCCTTCCTTTGGGTACCAACACTTTCGATGTTTTGACCTTGACATTTGGAGTTTGACATGCATTTGAGAGAATTCAACCCTGGTCATAAGCTGTCATACGGGGGCATCAGTGTTTCACAAACGCATCTTGTCATCCACGCATGTTTGCTCGATAGGACTCATAGTTACTTAGAAATGAGACCTGTACCAAAAACATTAACCTGTTCACTCATCTGTTAAATGTCGATCAGAACCAGCATCTGAAGCAAGCCAGGTAGTATGCATCCTTCGATGCATCATCCATGCTTAATAATGCCAAAATTAAATCCTCGCTAAAAATTCTACTTATACCGTATTGAAATAAATCCAGCATGTTAAAATTTTTCAATGTTTTACTAGCGGTGTACAACTGACAGAGTGACATTTTTTTTTCAGGGAAGCTCACTTTGAGTCATTATATTAGTTTAAATGAATTAGGAAATCATATCAAATGCCATGCGACCAAATTATTCATCAAAATAATAAAAAGTGTGCATTTTGGGGAAAAAACACAAGTAAAAATATTATGTTACACATAATTACTGGATTAATTACTAGCTACCATTTGCAATGCATGGCCTGTTAATTCCCAAGGAATGCAGAATGTGCATTATGCCCTTGGCATTTAGGATTAAGGCATTCATTATGCTAGCTTCATGCATGGACAGTGTAAACAATAGAAGTGATACATGTCGGTGGTATTACATCATTGACTAATTGTACTGACTCAGACAGGATGATGTCAGTTCTAGGCCAGATGCTGTTGGTTTATGGTTAAAAATGAAATGTTTAAAAGGGTTTAGAGCAGCTATAGAAATAGTAATTAAGCCCACTTGATATAATTCTTTCAAAAAAAGGTAATATGATTAGTGTCTCAAATGACCCCCCTAAAATGAATATCTCCATTTTACTTTACATATTATAGGTCAACCTCACTACTATACACATGGAGTTTGTATGTGATTTTAACTCTGTTCAAAATGCATTATTTTATAAATATGACATGAAGTTCATTTTTTCCTGCCATTAGAGGATATTTTGTATAAAACTACTTGTTCAACTCTCTTTTTTTATGCCCCCCCCCTCCTAATCAAAGATTCTGGAGTACATTGTATTTACCTGTAGTTTTTGCCCTGTCCATCTGTCTAGCTGTCAGTTTGTCCAATAAAACTTTAACCTAGCTTGCTCATAACCTGTGATTGGTTGGAGCTATGGCTTTCATATTTAATATGCATATGCCTTTCTTTGGGTACCAACTTTTATGACCTCTTGACCTTTGAGTTTGACCTACTTTTGCAAGAATTTACCCAAATTTAACCTTAGTCCCAACTTTTGAACAGTTGGTTCTAGGGTTTTCATACTTCACAGGTATATTCATTATGACAATTTTTTTTTTTTAAATATAAATAGTTCTTATCTTTTGACCTTGACCTGTGAGTTTGACCCACTTTAAAATAACTTTTAAATAATTATTACCTTGGACATAACTTTTAAACTGTTAGGGCCTGCATTTTCAGAGATGTCTTCCTTGTGACATGACCTTCCCTTGGGTACCAATAATTTTGACCTTGGAGTTTGACCTCTTTTTGAAAAACTTATTTCTTGTTTTGTTTTCAACTCTGAACCCACATTTACATTTTATTGCCTAAAATGGAACTTCAAAAGTTCTTTGATTCCCATGCAATTTTTCATTTATTAAAGTAACCTCCACTTATGATTTTAAAATACATTTATTACAAACCAATCACATGTTGTGGTATAACATTCCTGACAGTTTGACAACAACTTCATTATTTCTGTCAACTGCATGTTTGTCAACAACGTGTGAAAATTTGTGCTGGTGAGAAAATTGCATTGTGATAAAAATATTCTGTGGGATTTTTGTAATTCACAACAAAAACATTTCAATGAATTAAACATTGACGCGGTCAGCATCACAAGCTATGATATGCCATATTCCAGGAAACTCATGGCTAAATTATCACGCCACAACGGAATTGTGGTAATAATCTAACTTAAGTAGATAATCAAGTGTTTTAAACCCAGATTAATCATTATCCCCCCACACGAACAAGTGCAAAATATGATTTCCTCCAACTCAGGGTCATTATTAAATCGGCAAACTTTCATCATTATGTCGGGAAGATTTAATCAACTTAACATTGAAATTGTTTGCATTAGAAAGTAATTAAGGTCGGGATTAAAAAGGAAATTATTTCAATTTCTCCCTAAAGGCATGTTTTCTTCCATAGAAGGATTATTAAATCAATGCTTTATACAGGCTATGATACTTCATTATTCAGTAAATATTTCCTCTTAAGAATCAAGAACCGTGTTTGTATAAGAACTAGGCACAGCATAATTAGTTTAAAATTCCTTAATTTTTTTCAAAGGGCTAATTAAACATAATCAGACAGAAGTTTCTATAGACTGGTCTAAGCATTTAAGATATTCACCACTGTAGTGTATATTCTATAATTATCAATTAGCAGTTTGTCATAATACCCTGCTAAGACTTAAAGAAGGTATATATGTATAATCTATGCTCTGGATTTTTTGTTACCCTTTGATCTTTTTTATTGTGCTTTTAAGGGTGTGGGAATAAAAAGTTATGACAATTATAAGATTAAACTGAATTTCCTAAATTTTAAAGAAATATATCACACCTTCTGTGAATAAACGTGTTATTATAATTATCAAAATATAATTATTCACGGGTAAAGGTGATAATTGTTTTATTTTCACTCAAACATTTGAGTACGCTGTTTCAATTTAAAAGTCAACTATGATATATATATATATATCAGTGCTTTAGCATTATATTCTGTATTTTGTGTAAAGCAGGAAAAGTTTGAGCTAGCGTGCCTTATCTACTGTTGCACCACTATTTGTAACACAGAAGTCTCACCTGTCATTACATAAGTTGTCTCCCTTTACATTAGGAAGTACCTGTTCCCTAGTGTACTGTGTACACAAACTAAATATACTGACCTTCATACTGTACAATATGGTCCATCACTAATTTCTTTAGGTATGCATTTTTTGTGTGAATTGTCTTCCGCAGAAACTTTTCTGCAGCAGTGACATAACTCAGTTCTGACGCCTTGGAGCAACAGGATTTTTCACTTTTATCTTTAGATGCAGCATTAAAACATATTGAAATGTCACCATCTGAAAAAGATTAATATGTATAAGTAGAAATAGGCCTCAGTGCATGTTTTATAAAACAGAGAACTGTGACATAATTTTTTTTAATTCTAAATTGAAATAATTTTTAATTTAGATTGTGGGCCAAAAAGTGAATAAATAAAATAAGATTTTATTTTTATTTATTAAATAAAATTCTATCAAATAAAAAAAAAAAGCTAATGATAAAAGCATCAATTTTAGCATAATATACCATAAATAGGTTCACTGGGGACTAGACTAGCGGGACCGATGTGTTCCCGTAGGTACGCTTGTTTAACCCGGTGACACCCGGTGGTCTGGGCCCCACCGTCTGGATCCGCCAACGATACATAAAAAGTCCACAGAAAGAAAAACACTAAATGCTGTCCCAAACAAGTTTTCGCCATTTTCAAAGGTATTAAAGGATACAAAATCACAAAACAGAAAATTTTGTCAAGTCTGTGAGAGTTGTTAACCAATTCTATCACATCTCTTTTCACATGTTTCGCATACTGACATCAGCCTTCAGCTGTTCGCTCTATCCGTTGTGACACATTGAAAATGTTTGAGTAAACACTCCGTCGATTGATGAAAGACGGCACGCGATTGGCTAGAGTGTTCTTGTACGGAGGCGCATTGTTGGGTATACATAAAATTAGTCATCTTGATTTCAATTGAAATTCCTTCTTCAAATCCCTCAGTGGGTGAAAACAAACAGTAAGCCATAGCTCAAAAATATAGATCAAATAAAATATGTTCACCTAATTCTACTTTTTAACTTTGGAACATAAAGGATAACGTGTGTAAATTTACAATTTATTTTTTTTTCTTCAAACAATATTTTATCATTTTTTAAAAGAAATTGACCCAACAATAAATACAGGAGACCAGAGTGGAAAAGTATCAAAAGATTATTTGTTGATCAATGTATCTATAGAAAGAAATATTTGTGAGGGACATATCCTCAGTCAACATTATTTGTCTATAACAAATCTCTAAAAAATAAATTCATCTTATTCAACTGATTTATTTCACATCTGCATAATTGAGTCCAAAGAAAAGAAAAACTGAAATCTTTAATCCGCCCTCTAGGCTTTAGATCCCTTAGGGTAGAACCCCCTCCCCCGAGGAAGAGCCCCTGCCTCCGACCCCCCCCCCCC
>PRKT01000091.1:611341-678841 GCA_003671525.1 Saccostrea glomerata | reverse complement strand
GACAATAAATGGATATATAATAAATATTTTCATATTTTATTAAATCTAAAACTATTTTTGGGGGGTAAAGTGTGTGGTTGGGGTGGAGGTGGGAGGTCCTCCACCACCCGTAACCCCCCCCCCCCCCTCCCCGATACCATATGCCTAAAACATGAATAAGATAAAAAAAAAATTATTTATTAAATATCATATACAACCCAAAAGGACAAGTAGTAAGATATGGTAAAACAGAAGGAGAAGTAAATTAATACTTTGTTAATTTTAGCTTAAAGAAATCAGAGCATACCTGACCAGATTTAGTGTTTGATGTGCTATAAAAGTTGTATGTTATTGTTACAGATGCAACAGTATAAGTATGTTTTTGCCAACTTTTTATAATATAATATTCGTAATTAACTTCAAATTATTAATTTTCAATGTTTTATGATATATTAATCAAAGTCCTTTTGGGTTCCTTTTGGGTCCTTTTGGGTTCCTTTTAGGTCCTTTTGGGTCCTTTTGGGTTCCTTTTGGGTCCTTTTGGGTAAATCGACGCGCCCTAAACACACACATGCCGAAAGGTTCGTAGACGGATGGAGTGAAATACCTTTCTTTTTCGTTGAGGATTTTTTCTTTGGAATATGTAAAGGATATTATGGACAATGTTTCGGAGAGTAAATTTTGGATTTTTTGTTTATAGTTAACAATCCCAGACTCGTTTTTGTTTCAATAATCAGCGAAATATTCCAACAAGCAGTGGATAGTGATTCCAAACTTCACAGAAAATGGCCGACATTCGAAGACAAGGGGTCGTTGAGATTTGGTTAACATTATGTGTATTTCTCATTTTATTTGTTTTTGGGCATTGTACTCTTGATTTAGCCTGTATAGAAGTTAAAAAGGCATACACGGAAAGAGGTTTAAATGAAAATGAAGTTCCTATCCAAGCTATTTCGGGTAAGTCGGCTGATTCAAAATGTTAAAATTGGAAAATAAAAATCCTAAACTTAATTAGCACAATTTAAAATGCTTTTTTGAAGTTTTAAAGGAATAAAAAAAAGAAGTTTATACTAAGTTCATCATGTATTACTGAAATGTTTATAATAAGAGAAACAAATTCAAAAGGTATTGTTGATACAAATGTTCATATGCCCTGACAAGTAATTTCTATGACTTTAATCATAATCAGATTATTAAGTTATTAGAGGTAAAAGTCTTGGTGCCATTTAGGCCACCTTTTAAAGTTGAGTTAATGTGATTAACAAATTTATTCCGAATATATACACCAAATTGCAAAATATGATTTTATTACATAATTCATTAAATTTTGAAAAGATTCAATTAGCTGAGGTGTTTCTGTCAAGTTTAATTTATAATTCTTTGAAGTAAAGCTTAAATTTTGTTGAAGTTTTAATTTACACTTTGAAAATTCATAATTGAAAGAATTAACTAAACCACTCAGAAAAATAAAAAGGTCTTTATGCAGATTTTATGAACTGAGTGTTATGCAAATTAAAATTCCATCTTAATTGATATGACAGAGAAGAATTTGCTGAGAAAAAACGGAATGAAGTTTTACATTGGTATTCCAGTAGGGTCATTCTCACAACACAATTAATAGATATTTGAGAAAAAGATATATTGATATGGAGAGAGAAAAATGATTCATTGGTACTTTGAGTTGTTTCAACAGAATTAAAATGGTATCTTATTTTGTATAAACATTATTTTTTCACACTATCATTATCAGATAACTTTTAATCCCCAGCATGACCAAGTTAATGGCTGGAGAATTATCTTTTTATTCCAACACTCTCTGGATGAATGTTTAAACCCATACTGGGCTACTTAGAGGTCAGCTGACCTGGACTCCGTTGATTGCTAGTTAAACACTTGATAGCTGAAATACCAGACCAGACCCTGTAAATTAAACCCACTCCTTGTTCGTTGAACATACAGGGGAAAAGATTAACTTGAAAATAAATGGAATAAATATTTATGTGCACGATACATATTAATCGGAGTGATCGGAAAAATGTCTAACAATGTGATAAAGAGGAAATTGATTATCTTAAGGTTATTAGGGGTAAAGGTCACTCTGGCTTGGGTAGAATTTACGAAGAATTTGACATTTTTTCTTTACATAAATATTCAATGACCAGTTTTGACCACAGTGCTCAAATTCATTTCAAAGGAATATTAATACTAAAAGAAGCAGCAGAATGTCTACATATACCCACTTAATTTTAAGTGATTTGGCAGTTATTATAAAGAAATTTTTTAATTGAAATTTTGTTTGTTGAAGGCAGGTTTTTATGACAGCTTAAGCCTGGTTGTGTGTTGATTATGTTCTGACAGGGGATTTGTCACTTTGCCACCCTACAAGGAAGACATTAAAGAGAATTAGCATACAAATTAGGTCTACCAACAAACACCCCAGGTCTCTTTGTCCCAAGGCCATGGGTGGCCATATCAACTTGTAAACTTACATCATCAAGATTTAATTGTTGACTCTTTCTGTAGAAAGTGGGGGAGAGATTTGATAGTGTTTAGAGCCTTCCACACATTATTAGGTGGGGTTAGGTTGTGCTATTGATACAGTGGTAAGATACTAATTCTATTATTGCCCCCTGGTGTCAAGTAGACTGTGTAGTCATTTGTCAGAGGGGGCAGTCATTAATTACAACACAAAAGGCTACAAAGAAAAATATACTTGTTTTACAAATGTAGTCTTCATTCTTGTGTCAGTGACTTGATTGATTATGACAAGTTAACAAAAATTCCATTGGAAATATTTGGTCATTTTTGTTAATTGACTGTTCAGTAATGTTTGCCAGCAAAGAAAAGAGCTTTCCAAAACTTTCAGATTCCATATGGCAGTTGCACTACAAAAAATCTGGAATTTTTTAAATCCAAAATCTTGTTGAAGTTGAAAATATTGTCAGATTAACCTAGGTAGAACTTAAAGGTTGAAATTGAAAAAAAAAAATCTTGGAGATTCCTCATGTTGCAATTACATCAATGTACATTTTGTTGGTTAAAAGCTAAACAACTGTTCAATATCTTAGTGAATAACATCTTTCATCAGCTGATGGTAGATAAAAGGCAAGCTTTGTCCAGAATGTTGACTTTAGCCTGCCTTGTATTGTTTTTAGACCAGGGGGTTATCTTGACTGGTAGAGATAGATAAATTGGATGATGTGCTGGAAGGAGATGAGAAATCAGCTGTGGGGAATAAATAATCTACATCAGGGGAGAAATGTGTACATACAATCTATTTATATCAGAGAAAGGAGGGATGGGACAGGGGTGTGGAAGGGGAGGTAACCTACAGATTTTTTTGGTTAAAAAAAGTTATTTTCGTCATGGTCTTAGATGGCAGTTGGGTATTTCCCAGTGCAGTTTTTCTCAGACAAGGGATTTTCTGTCAGACTATATCTCAGAATTGTGTTTATGCTTGTGAATGTAAAATCATTCTGCATCTTGACCCCATCAATCTTCTCTATGGCCAGTCTAGGGATATCTGTAGGTTTGGTGTTATTGATGGGAATTGTACTGTAAATGTGCTAGCTCTGATGTTTTGTTCAGAAAATATGGAAAGGACAAAAGAAACATTAAGTTAATGTGGATACTAAAAATAGTGAAGAAACCTTAGTATTAATTATGTAACAGTATGTTGACTATATGTACTGTTACATAAACCAGAATAGTTCTAGATAAGTCAGGCAATAAATCCATGAACTGCACTAATTAGCCTGCATTAGACAATCCAGCTTGTCATAAAATCCATCAGTGAAAGACTTTGAAGTTAGGTTTTTATGGGATTTTTCATACCATTATTTTGAAAGATTTGAGCAATTGTTTTGGACATTCACTGATTCAGATGAAATAAACAGTGCAGATAAGGTTACTGCATAGAAACTACAATACATTGACGATCATATTGACAAGATAAAAGTTAGTCATGTTTATTTTTGGGCAAAAATTGAACTTTGATCAAGTTTGATGTGATTGATTTTAAACTTATATAGATGATGTTTTGTCAGTGAAGTGAATTACGTAACTTGCACTTGCTTATTTGTTCATGTGCCATGGAGTAATTTTGAATCAATATGGTCACAGACAAGAATGCCAGACGCTTTGGAGAAATCTGCAGAAGTTTAGTCACTCTGATGATTGTAATTAGCCAAATTCCTTGCTAGATCTCCATTCCTATTGGCCATGGAGAAATCTACTGGCAGTAGATGTTTTGACTTGAACTGTGAAGAGAAAGGCACCTTGTCTGTATAGAAACCCCCCCTTCTCAAGTCCAGCGTAAAATCAATTGCAGGAGATTGCATCTTCATTCTGCTATTAGGAACTAGAAAATTGTAACAAAGTTCAAATCATTTCACTGGTAAATTGAGAAAATGGCGAATTGAAATCAGTTGCGGAAATCACATTTTCTTTAGAGAAATTGTGTTTTGCACAATTGCACACAGATTTGATTCTGTATTGTAAATTAAGGAGTCTAGCATTGAGGATGGGAAAATACAGCTTTCTGTATACTTCAAAGTTTGCTTTTCCCTTTGAATCATAATTGTTTGAACTTGTATTACATGTTAGAGAGTGATTATGTTGGTGAAAGATGAATTAAAAAAAGGTACGGTGAAATGTCCTAAAGCCTCCACAGTAAGTCATGCCTGTCTGTTCTGCTTTGTTTTGTGTTGGCTCTGACTGTCATTCCCTCACTAAAGTCACAGTTCATCACCAAAGGCCATAAACTGGCGGTATGAACTAGCCTCCTACATCATATGGTAGGAGTATGATGGCTGCGTATAATAAAAGCCAGTGTCTAGGTCATGTAAGGTCACTGGTTACCAGGGGTAACCTAATCACTCATGTGAAACCATCACAGTTAATAATACTGTCTGAGAAAGGCTGAAATGTAGATGTGTGTCATTAAAAAAGTATATTAATGGCAGTGGTTTCATGGGGTAAATTCCTATTACAACAACAAAAGGTTTACTCAGCGATTGTCATTTCAGAGCTTGTCACTGAGATGAAGTACTTAAGTACTTGAGTATTGCACTTTGTGGAGTGTTCCTGGGATTACAGTGAGTGTGAGACGGGAAAAGATGAATGAGAAAAGTTGATGAATGGAGGGTCGTGACGACATACAATTTATATGATGCATATTTGTGTATTTCTAACAGATTGTAAATTAAACAGTGCTGGATATGAAATCATTTACCTAAAGAAACATAGTATTTTATTCACAACATAAATTCATTTATCAACACTTCTCATATCAAAAGATCAGCAAATTCTACACACTTCCAGATATAAACAAATGTTGGTTTGACTAAATAAATATGTTGGAAAATCTTATCAGGAACAAAATTTGTAAATAGATGCCTGAAAGAGCTTGAGGAATGTATTATTTGAAGACTGCCTCAGTGTTTTACAGAGAAAGTAGAATTTTGATTTTACACAATTTAAATAAATAATAATTTCCTTCACTGTTCAGGAAGTTTATATATATATTGAATATTGATAACCCTAACACAAATACATAATTTATATTTCTGAAACACTTTTGAGTATCATGGTAATGCATTCCAATGCACTTTGGAGTATGTAAAATTCCAAAAAGGTTTAAGAAAATCAGCAGTGGAATATATCGAGTGGTTTGGATACAATTTATTTTGTCCTTTCTGAATTTACCTGAGCCTTTTCTATAGATACTTAGTCCTACAATCTCAGTGTACTTTGTTGATCAGATTTATTATTTGGTTCAGACAAGATCTTACTGGATGGATTATATGTCTAGTCCTATGACTTAGCAGGTTTTTTATCCATGTAGAGATGGTTAAGAGTACATTTAACTTAGGTCTGGTCATGCTATACCACACATACAAAGAGGATAAAGTTGCACCCCCTTCTATCCCCAGCTTTGTTGTCTATCTGAAAAGGTTGCCCAGATCTGTTATATTAGTGGCAAAGAATTTTATCATTCCTCTTAACCCTAACCCTGCGTAGGTTATCACTGCCATATTTCTGTTTTTATTATATTTAATATTTTCTGTGCCATTCTTTGTTTAGCTTAAATCAATGTTCCACAAGGAAATTTTACAATCTGTACGTACATAATTTATAGATGAACAAGGCCTTCTGGTTTTGTGAAATCCCCGTGTTATTGAACTACTTATCAAATCATGCTAGATAGTGAAATGTGTATTGAATCCTGACGTATCATCATTGGCCTATAATGAAAAGTAATCTATTCAGTATATCTACTTGAATTTCCCTAGGGAAAATGGAAATTTATTATAGTCTGTCGTGGTCAATAAAAAGGTCTTATTCATGTGTACATACATTAGTAATGGACTTTACATGTGGGAGTATGTGATGACTGTACATGATGACCATTGTGCACAATTTCAACATTCTGACCAGTGTATTTATTTTAATAGACATAATAAACCATATAAGTCCTTTCAAATATATAAATTTTAATTGCTATATTGAAATTACTCTCTAAGTCCTTTCAAAAATGATCAAAATTCCTGGACCAAGACAAGTATAGGGCAAATTATCTCCCCCTTAAGGCTTTTGAGTACACAAGGAAAACATTATAGCCAATACTGTACTAAACCATAGCCTGTAGTATGAAAATGTCTATGACAGCACCTTTAAGCACTGAATCAGTACAATAAAAGATCAAGAATGTTAGTTTAGAAAACTGGGGGTGACATGTGAAGCATTGGTCTTTGTCTCAAAGAAACAGCCATGAAAACACAGCCTGATAGGTGTTGTGGGTCTTAGACACATGATCCTGCTCAGGTACAATAGAGGGGGGACTTTTTACACCTGGCATGGGGTTCTGAATACTCTGAGGTATAAAGCTCTATCAAAAACTGACAGGGCAAGAAAACAGATCTTCATGTATGGTCTTTAAAAAGGATGTGGCAGAGGGGACTATCTGTATAGTCTTTGTTGTTATATCAGGTTGTACCATTGCCTGACTCTTGACTGACAAGTTCAGACAATCTCAGTGCCCTTGCTTCAGTCTGTTTCATTGTCTTTAAGTTCATTTTAAAAATAAGGTTTGGGTCGCTTACTCATCTTGTGTGTTGTTGGATCTTTGTTGAATAACAAGACACAAAAGTTAAATGGGTGCGCACATAAAGAATGATAAACTCGGGCATATGGTTGAACGGTAATTAGTATACACTGATTTCTATCTACCATTTGGTTAGGGTGAATGGACAAGATTGAAATACAGTTATTGTTCAGATAAGTCTTGGTATAAGAGACGTCAATGTGATTATGACAGAGCTGGATATCACCTGATTAAAATGCTTTTCAGTTTTCATGTTGCATGCTTGTAAAATAATCAGGAACACCAGAAAACAACCCTCAATTGGTTGTATTAAGTCTGAAAGTCACACATTTAGTTTGCCAATAGACAGTAAATCCCAGTCAACCTTTGTTTGGAAATTGGAAAATAATTGAGTCTCCCCTGAAAGTAAGCGTGTAAAGTATCCCAAAGACCATTATGAGCCATTGTTAGGTAGCCTACCAGAAAAGGGGATTTTAAGTAGTTGAGATTGAAATCTAAATCAGCCTGTCTTGAATTACTGGTTGGCATGACATGATTTTACCACACAGATGTTACGTGAAAGAAAAATATAAGGAAGATTTACCATTATTAACAGGCAGTATAATCAACACTATCAAACCATATTAACCTAGGTGACTCATTGAACAAAATAAAATGTACTTATAGTGTTTATTAGAATAAAGCTTTTCAGGAGCAAACAAATGAAATACAAAAAAAATTGCAGAGCCACTTCCCTATACAGGAAAAAGAGAAAGAAATTCTAAATTCTCAGTTTTGTTTGATTCATAAAGAAGATACATTATTTAGTTGAATAGCGTGTGGTTAGAATTTAGAGAGCCATCCAATTTTGCAATTTAGCAGCAGTAAATAAAAATTTCTGATATTTTGACTTGGTCACATTTTCAGCAAGTAAAATTGGGCAGAAAGTTTAGTCTCCACATGGGGTAAAACAGAATTATAGTTTTAATTTTGGCAAATCTTTGAAAATCACAGTACCAATTTGCCGTAAATGAGATTCAATTAATTCATAATGATATACATCTGATTGAAATAAGAAACTCTGTCTCCATTGAGGTAAAGTTAGTCTGATCTGGTGCGGTATTCATGGCATTTTGATGATGCTTGTAGGCCAGTCCTTGTTTGAATGATTGCTAATCTGTTCCTTTGTATTTTGTCGAGGTATTTTCTATTGAGGACCTTGTTGTAAGTGGGCACCCTGTGTAAGCTTTCTCCGTTTTCACAATTCATGCAAGCTGCAAAACCATGTGACCTCGTGTCAGAGTTATTAATATTTGCAGGAGAGATAAGGTTAATTAATCACTTCCTCTTGAGTTTTGATAAAAGAAACCTAAAAATTTTTTAAATCTAAATTTAAAATTTTGCGGTGTGCTGAATGTTTGTCAGAAGAAATTAGAATGCTGCATTCCTCTGTTAATTCTGTCAGTAGCTAAATACTAACTTTAACATAACGATGTATTATTTACTCAAAAGTGTTTTATATTGTGGAATTATGATAGATCTCGAGTTAAAAAGGTTAACAAAAAGTACCAGACACAGAAAGGCTCGTCCATTAATCCGCGTCTAAGGCTATTCAGATTTTATATTGTGGTGTCATAAAGACACTAATACAACTGATGACTTCCTTTGAAATTCAGCCCATTTGAGGGATACCATAGACCTAGAATGTAAAATGTATGTAAATATAGGGATCAGATTTACCGCCTATACAAAGGGGGTTTTCATTCATTGACAATTTTAATTCATATCTTTTTTTATAAAAACAAATTCCAAAATCCAGAACGCTTTGAATGTGTGGTTAAACAGTGTGCAATTTTTTTCATCTCTCTGTATACCTGTATACAATATACACACCAGATTTCATGAATTATGTATTAGATTTGAAGCCAATGGGTAACAAATTGTAAAGTTGGCCTGTATATAATATGTGTTCAGTAACAATCGGTCAGATTAAATTTTCACTTGATTTACATAATCCCTTTGGTTCCGGATAGGAACTTTAATGAATATTCTTGATTTCCTTCAGACATTTTGAATGAATATTTGTATGTTATATGAGTCAGAATTAATGTTGGCTCAAAATTTTCCAAATGTATTTGATCTGATGCTTGATGTTGGGTATATTGACTTTAGAAGTTTGTCTTTTTCAGGAACATGTTTGAGTTTTATAGATCATATGTAAGAAAATACTTGTAGTACCGGGGGTACCCACCATTCTGTGTCAACTAAAAAAGTTAGCTTATAGTACCTGGTAAATAAAGATCTTAAGTGAGCAACACATTTCCATTCCCTTGTTGAAACTTTTAAAACTTAAAATCTGTTATTGCTTTGAGTTCACAACTGGAAAAGTACTTACATTAGACTAAGTGTAAATCTTCAGTAAATTTAAGTTTGTAAATCACCCTGAATTATTACAGTTGTTCTGCTCAACAAGTGGTTAACATTCCATCCTTTATCAAAATGGAAAAAATATGTTAATGAAATGGAAGAGAAAATGAGCTGTTACATAAAATGTGGATATTTTTAAACAAAATATTTTAATGGCATTTGGCCCCCCTCTTTTTTGGCATGCTATGCAGGTTTGTAGATTACTAGACTGGGGATCTCCACTGTGTGTTTGGAGAATCTTGTTTCTGAAGAGTAATGCTTCTGGAAAATGTTGGCTTTCCATGTAATGAGAGGCAAGATAAACCAAGCATGGTACCTCTCTTTAATTAGAGAGCTGTGAAAGATATATTGTTAGTGCAAGGAATTTATGTGCACAGAGTTCAGAAAAGACAGCACATTTTAAGTAATTTGCCTGCAGATGGTGCACAGATAGGTGACTTTAGGTATGCACCGGTTAAAAAAAAGAAACATTACAAAGACCTTGAGCGTAAATTGACTGGGTCATCCATGGTAACTGAAAATGACTGTTTAATGTGTAACGATTTGTCTCTGAACCAAAATAACCTGCTCAAGAACAAAAATTTTAGGATTTTAGTTAAAATGAGTTTTTTTTGGTTTGGCAGTTTTACTGGTATTCCTACAAACTGAACTTTAAAAGCAGTATTACATGTATAGCAACATTTCCTTCATTGATTTAATACAACCACTTCTAATAAAAAGAGTGCATTGAAGAGCTGTTTATTTGTTTGTCGATAGGGGATGTTTACTCTTACTAGGCCCTGATCCCACTTTTGGTGTTTCTAATAGTCCATGTTTTTACCCCATTCAAGATTTGTTTTATTGAATTGATGACATTGATCCACAGTTCCACTCTTTTGTTATATTTCTCTTCACCTTAAACATTTTACAGGATTATATATGATCTAACCAGTATTTTATTGCTTTTTTTCAGGGAACCATTTAGAAGTGTGTCCTCAAGCTTCCACCTGTTGTACGAGAGACATGGAGTCCAAGCTTAAAGCTCTAAGTGCCAGGGAATATTCTAAATATATAGGAGATGCATTCAGATATGCCAAAAATACATTTGTTACAAGAACTAGAAAATTTGATGGTAAGTTCAAGAATAAAACACACAGGCAAAACACAATGCATCATTTCATCAGGAGTTGCTCAAGTTAAAATTCATTAAACATTTTTATACAAAGAATATGAATATTTTCAGCAGCAGACAAAAACACTCAATGTTAATGTATCTGTGGCTTTGTTAATCACGTAAAAGCAAGGCTTGGTAATGGATCTGGTGAAAGGTTGGGATTGAATCTCACATACATGCACGTGCCTTGTTCTGATTTATCCCCTCCTTACATTTCACCAGGGCTCCGTGTGTACTAACATTAGGTAGTTACACTCCAAAATGTGCTCCTGGTCCGCCAAAAACTGAATTACTGCCAGGGTTTGGCAATTCAAATTCAATTGTGCCATCTGTGCAGACTCCTTAAAGTTGTTCCATATGTGTAGAGGTTCCTTGTGTCTATAGTTAAAAAAAAGTTTATCATGATTCAAAGATTAAAGGTATAAGAATTTTTTGTTAAAAACTTTAAGAATTTGAAACAAATTGTGTAAAAAAATTTCCTTGAATGAAGATAACAAATTGCATGATGTGCAAAAAATATTGTAAAGTTTTGAAATTTCCATCCTTTTTTACACAGTTTGTGAGTGAAATTAAGAAATTGAATTATTGAAATGAATATTTTTCTATTGCATTTTTGGAAATTATAAAATTGGTTTGACATATCCATCATTATAATCCATAAATTACCTTAAGGAGTAAATTAGCTGCATATAAACATCCCCCTTGTGGTAATTGGTGTTTACTATGAGTTTGACATATCTGTGGAGAAAGACAGCTGTATATTTTAATTTAGATGTACACTGTAGATATTCAGAAAGGAAAAGAAGTGTCAGATTCAGGTCATAAACTGATGATAAACTTTTTATGGTCAGGCCCAAGCACCCAGTGTATTAATAGTATCCTGTGACAGATGGTCATTTTATGACAACAACCATTTGCCCTCTCCATGGCATAGGAAGAAATTCATTACCTCCCCATTTGATAAGTTTGTAAATTGATTTAGATAACTACAATACAATTATATTAATGTATTGCTCAGCTGATATGGTGTATTGCACAAAGTGAAATCTTGAGAGAGTAACTGAAGCATAGTACATAAAAATTATCCACCATCTGATAATGAAATGAAAAAAATGTTACAATATTTTCACCGTTGACTGACGTCTATTGATTGTCTGTGATAAATTTATTTCTACATTTGTGTAATGTGTTATGCTTTTCCTGTATCAAGTTGTGGGAAGGGTGTTGCCACTTTTTGTCCATAAAAGGTGTCATTTCATTAAAGAAAACACGTTGTTACTCCCCTATACAAAGACAGGTATCTTGTATAATTCCCCAGGTGAGATGTAACAACTTTATACTGGTAATTTGCAGAAAAGTGCTCTTTAATGGAGCCGCTTGTAACAGGTTAATTAAATATGATTCAATCATTTGTCACAAATAGTTTTTCATTCCAAAACATTTCTGATAAGCTTGTGACATTTAGAGGATAAATTGGACAATTTTTGAACACTGCTTCCTTCCAAAAACAAAATGTTTGCATGAATTAGGTGGTACAAAATGACTTTGCCTATGACCCCTTGCAATACATTTACCCTTTAGCTTGACAAAGTACCAAACCATGTATGTACAATGAAATAATAACCCTATTATGTATTTTGTGATAAAGATCAGCTTGAATTTCCAGTCATTAAATGCAGAGTCAGGGCTAATATTCAAAGTCAGACTGATTGAACATGATTACTTGATTCAACAGAAAATCAGGTTTTGGTAAAATTTCTGAGTTAGGCTAATGCCCTTTGTTGTCACCTTTTACCTATAAGTGAGGAAACTTAGGCTTTGAACTGTTTGACATTGTATTTTAACAAAGGTCTCCGCACTGTCAAAAAGTCCCTACCACCCCAGGCATTCTAGCACTTGATCTTTATCATAGACTAC
Organism: Saccostrea glomerata; assembly: GCA_003671525.1. Classification (NCBI taxonomy): domain Eukaryota; kingdom Metazoa; phylum Mollusca; class Bivalvia; order Ostreida; family Ostreidae; genus Saccostrea; species Saccostrea glomerata. The sequence continues at coordinate 666,281 of PRKT01000091.1, read as the reverse complement.
CTAACTGGTCGGTAATGAATTTGATCTAATTATGCCAGGAAGATGTGAAGAAAAGTCAGATATTGTGAATATTAAATCTTTTATCCTTAGGCTAAAGTTGTGAAAGTTATTTCCAGTAATATTTTGGCAGGTCATTTGTGGCCTTGGTCCTTGGCTTTGTAATCGGATGAAATTCATTTAAAGCCTCCTATTAAATGTAAATCAGCTATTGATAAGTCCTCTCTTGCTGTGAATGGAAAGCTATTTGCCCTGTTTGCTTTACATACAAGAGTTAACAAAAAATCATGAGTAGCATATTTTTTTATTCATTTCTTTCTGTAAAGGCCAGACATGTCAGTTTTAAGTTCAGCATAGTTGATCAATTAACATACCACATCCCAAAAAACCAGCAATCAGAGGGCTTAGAGAGAAGAGAAAGAATGCCGGGAAAAAATGATTGGCCCGATCAGCCCCCATCTTTCTTGAAACTGACAAAATTTCCATTTAATAGACCTCTCCCTAATTACAGTTTGTGTGTCCAGGAGCACTTCATAGAGAAAGCATAATGATACGCTACGGTTAGGTCTTTTAGTATTCATCATGATCCACGCTTGCCAGATCACCAGTGGTTCAGATAGAACTAAATATTTAAGTCTCATCTACCTGCTGAACTCAAGTGAAGAGGACATGATTTAATATCGAGCATTTAGTTGTAAATATTGACTTTAAACGGGAGACATATCCAATATCAAGTATCTAAATATACAGCTCACTCATACATTATCTAACTCCTGGATGTTATATAGTTTGATTATTGTCAAACTTGGCACAGTGGTTTAATTTATTGCCTGGTATCTAGAAAGTTCAAGATGATTCCCAATGTGGTTAAAGCTTTAACTTGGAGTGAATTATTGAGCAATTATAAATTATTTTTGACTGGCTATAAATACATTTTACTAACTGTAGTTCCAGTGTCTGGTGTGAGAACTTAGTTGTATTGTGTGGCTTGTCAAAGGGTCTCCCACATCATGCTCTAAATGAAGTTTAAGGAAAAATTTCATGCTAAATTTGGGGTTGTCCCTAAGAATTGAAAAAAAGACACGTAAAAAGTAGAAGGGGGTCTGGGTTACCTCCCCTAGTGGGAAGCTTAGAATGAATACCAAAATAAACAGGGGATTATACATCATAATAGGCGGGGAAATTCCCTGGCACTCCAGACTTACAAACAACCCCATATTGAGTGATGGAAATCATAGCATCTCTATTAAAAGTCAAATTCTACATAATGCTAATGCATAAATTTAAAAAAGTAAAGCTCCAAATTTTCTGATTCCAATTAAAACTTTTTTTTCAGAAAATTATAAAGGATTTGTGGGAAATAGACATATTTACACTTGAATGGTAATTCCTGCTGAGAAAATTGTTTCTTTGTGGAAGCCAGCAGGGAGAATTCTTGTATTTGAAATGCATACATTTATAAAATAATTAAAGACATGCCTACCTTTAGATAGTTTTGAAACTGCCTCTGGATACAGTTTTGATTCAGACATAGATAACTTAAATCGGTAACATTTTTAATTAATAAGCAAAAAGTTCAAACATTTGGGACCCGTTATTGCGTAATAGAAATGTTATCAAGTAGATACAGCTGTTTAACATTTATAGAAAAGCAGAAATAATTTTGGGTTTATGGAGGTTGTCATTTGTGTGGCGTGTGCAGAAAATAACTAGGCCTGATGCTTTATGTTGGTGTTTTTTGCATATAACCCTCTGTGACAAAAATTGAAGGGGATTTTTTGAAAATAAATTTCATGTCAAACTTGCTCATTTCCTCAAGAAGTATACAAAAAATTAGAACTCTAATTACAGCACATCTGTTTGCATTTTGTAAATTTTAATGATTTATGATTTTATTTACTATTTTACAAATATTTAGACAATGAACATGTTTTTAAAAGACTCTAATTGAAGTAAAACTTTTATTGGATTTAAACATGTTAAATATTCCATAAATACATTTGGATATTTTTGATAATAACTCTTCATTAAATTTTCTTTTTCAGAATTCTTCACAGCCCTTTTAGACAAATCAAAAACGGACTTGCATACAATGTTTGTGAAGACATATGGATTACTTTACCAGCAAAATTCACATGTATTTACAAGTTTATTTCAAGACTTGCGGAGTTATTATAAGGGCAAAGACATGAGCTTAACCAATGCTCTTGACAATTTCTTCAAAAGATTATTTAGCAAAATGTTTGAGTTGCTATCTGTTCCACACACATTTTCGGATCATTACTTAGAATGTGTGACAAGTCAGATGCAGAATTTGAAGCCATTCGGGGATGTTCCGGGAAAACTTTCCACACAGGTCAAGAGGTCATTTGTTGCTGCTCGTACCTTTGTTCAGGGTCTTGCTATTGGACGGGATGTTATAATGGAAGTTTTAAAGGTTTGTATGTTAAAATCTCACTTGATTAATTTACGCCTTTCTCTTATGAAAAGAGTTGCATCATACATCTCTTTCATTAAGCGAAGAGCTACAATCAAGCCTTGTTGAGGTAAATTATGAAATTGCAGTAAACAAGCACATTATGATAATTTTTATTTTGAAGAAAAACACAAAAAATGATGAGTTGATACACATTAAATTCTCATTTGTGCATCCCCCTTGCCTGTAAAAACAGAGATTCTTATTCTGCTCTATGTATTGAAGATGCACTGTCTGTAGAACAGAACTCAACAGAACATCTGATTTTATTGATTGATGGAGATCAAAGGCAGAATACCTCTGCTGTATCAGTGAGGTGCCTGATCTTCTATCCTAGGTCTTCAATGGCATAAACTACATTTTACTTCCAAGGAAAATTTATTGTTTTTCAATTACAACTAAGGGCTGTACCATTTCTGCAAGTTGTTTAGAATCGCTTGTTGCAGCAAAGTGTCATCAATTGATCAAACCAGATGGCACCAGTCCAAACTGGTCCCAGACAGATGTGTGTACTGTACTATCTACCACCATGCTGCAGTGGAGGGGAAAACACTTTTTCCTCGTCCATGTTAATCAGCAAAGATTGACCAGATTTTGTAATGAGCAATGCTAAGCAACAAGGTATTGACTACTTCTGTCAAGATAGATATGTCTGATAGTAGTCTTGCAACATTAGGATGATGGACTGAACACATTGAGAGCATGAGAAAAGATTCAGTTCTTTTGCTTATTGTTTAAAGGCCTTTGTTTTTCATTTTACCTGGTTTTGACTTTGGAATGATATCAAGAAAAAGATATTTTGTTTGCCAGAGAGCGATTGGATCTAATCTTTAACAAAATCACAAGATGTGGTATCGGTGAAAAACTTGCTATTTACCCCAGGTATTTTCAGGTATCTTGTCTGAGTTTCAGGTGGGGCTTGCTTTCACAACACGTGTTTCCACCTCGTATTGTTAAGGTAACAGGGACCCCTGCACATTCCATTACAGCGGCACAATAAAAAATGCACAATCTTATTCAACCTTAGATTTTAGCCGCAAGGTAGAGCAGAGGTTTATCATAGCTGTCTGTTCGCTATTTGTCATTGTATGCTGTTTTGTTAGTGTGTCCTTTTCAAAATCTCGGGTTACATTGTCTGGGGGTAGCGGAGATTTGTATGTGTCTAATCGTACTGTGAAATGAAGGTGCTAAAGTTTCTGCACATCACACATACTTGTCCTGGGCCCCCGTCTGGCCAGGTTGATTGCTGGAGGTAATCATCAGGTAAACAACAGGTAAATCTCAGGTGTAACGAGGCCAGGATAACAGGGTTGACTGGCTGAAAGGGGGCTTCAGTAACAGTTCACAGACTGCCATCTTAACTCGCTGTACAGGTATACAGAGATCTGGCTTCACAAATACTTAATCTTGTCAAGCTAGAAGTCAGATAGAGCAATGATCAAGTTATTAACACTCCTTGTCCCCTGTTTCTAAGTTGGCCAGCTATAAATAAAGTGAAAATAGTTTTCTCACTGAAAGCGATAGAAGAACAGGTTCCCCTTTCAACTCTTATGAAAATCAAAGCTACTGAAGAATCCAAACAGTTGAGAAATTTTATTCCACACTTTAGCAATGTGTATCTGTATGGAAAACAATATATTGCCCACTTCCCCTCCTTGATTTTACTCTACCTTTTGTTTATATCCTGTTTATCAGTTAGAAAGATCATAAATCTTAAAACATTTATGTGTATTTTAAGTCTAGATCTCACAGACATCAGAGTTTGAACTGTAATGTTTACTCAAATGCATAAATTCATCACTCACAAATTTTTTTTGAAATGAAATTAAAAAGTTTGTATGATTGTTGTAGATTCCTCCGACAGAAGCTTGTAACAATGCTCTGATGAAGATGATGTATTGTCCCCACTGTCGCGGACTGACCCAGACTAAACCCTGCAATAACTACTGTCTGAACACAATGAAGGGATGCCTGGCCTACCATTCCGAGCTCAATGCAGTCTGGAATGATTACATCGGTAAGAATTTCTCCGGTTGGAAACTTTCATTTTGATGTCAAAAGAGAAAACTTACAGACATGACAAGATGTCTATCAGGAAAGTGAATAAAACAGTTACTGCATACAATGGTGATAAGGGTGTCTTTTTCCCACAAGACGTGTTGGGTTTTGATAGATATTTTATGTGTGTGTGTTCAGATTTAAAATGGTTATATGTGTTGACGTTTTAATGGCTAAGGTCGACCAGAAAGAGATGTATGTGTGTACTCTGAAATCTGGGAATTCACTCCATTTTAACAGTTAAGAGGTCATTGCTTCTAAAACTCACATCATTCCGGAGAGAACTACAAGCTCTAATGGTTTAGCCAAGGTGAAGCAACATTACTTTGAAGACATCTGTCTTAATTGAGCAGAAAATCTATAACTGTATAGGTCTGATGCCTTATATGTAATCCAGCCCTGATAAAGCCATTTGTTATGATGAAACTTTCCAATCAGTGATAGGAAATGGGGAATCAAGACAAAAGAAGGCTGTAGAGATCTAAGTAGCTCAAAATTAGTTTTCTATGTGAGGCTCGTTTCACTTTGGATAATCGATTAATGTTCTCGGAACAGCTTACTTGGTACTTTTAATAGAATTCCTTAGGACAATACACAACAACTTTTCTTCGAGGAATAACGGCAGATTATATTCATGTCTCGTTTGATCAGATGATACACGCCTAAAAATAAGTCTATTCTAACAGTATATACTATAATACATTTATGAAAAAATTCAGATTTTCTTGATAAACCAGACTATTGTCTTTTACTTTCATAAATGAATGAAAATTCCATGAAAATCTGATTGAAGGCTTAAGATGCCTACAATGGACAATTGAAAACTGTCATGAATGTAAGCTCCTGCTATAAATAGATATTTTCTACTTAAAGTACAACTTGATAGACCTCTTAACTCAAGTACTACACTTGTAGAAATTTCCTGGTATCTACTGGTACTCTTAGCTCTTCTTTTTTAAATTTTTAACTTAGCTGTAATTGTTTCTCACCATGAGGAAAACATTGTTTTTTAAAAAGGGTTTTCTTGTCACTCCTAGTTTTATCATTTGATCCCTGAAATAAAATGTGGAAATATTTCTTTACCCCATTTCTTGAGTGCAAGTTATATATAATAGAAATTTCTTTAAAAAAAAACATTTTCAATAGAAAACTAGATTAAGTAAATAAATACACGAATAAAGATATTAACAGTTTAGTACTTTGTCCTTATCAGAAGAAAAATTCAAATCAGTCAATATTCTCGTATAAAAACTTTTTGTTTGACTAGGAGCAGAAATCAGATTTTCTGTGATGACTCACTTTTAGTTATGAGTAGACTTGGGTATTTAAATAAGTTACAAGTATCTGATTATCAAAACCAGAAGTGAGGGTGGGAGTTGTGGTTTACCCAGGGTCATATGTGACCATTGAAATAGTAAAAGCATTGTCCAAATTCTTCACTTGCTGTGTTCTTAGTATGAACTGTGAGTAATGTACATTAAATGATTACTCAGTTATGTTTGATAATCCATTGTTCATCAATAATCAACAAAAACATGAACATATTATGTATTGATAAATTTGGTAAAAATAAAAAAAAAAGATTTTGGCAGCCTAGATGAGTAGATCTTCTTAACTTAACTCTGCACAGTACTTTATCTATAGGTATAGTTTCATCATAATTAATTCATAAAATGGTTTTATTTATTTAGTGATTTTTGTGTTTCAGTATTCAAATTTTATTTTTACTGAGGGAAGGCTATTTCTTTCTATCCAAACTCTTTGACTCCCAGTTGTATTGTAATTTATTTCTTTACATTCTAAATGAACATATTTTGATTTTGTGTAGTCTTAAGGATGAATGCCCTGAGTGTGTAGCCTTTATTGATCAGAAGTGAATCACGTAACAGAATGGTGTTGTGCCTGGAATGAGATTGGAGAACCGTCAGAATTTTATGCCCCGTTTTCAGACCATAGAACCCCCTCTCTTGTCTCTGAGTCTGTGACTCATACATTAACACTCCAGCGACAATACCCAATATAAAGCAGAAAGTGGACTGTACAATTAGGGATTACAAATGACAGTGATTGCTGGCAGAAAGATCAAACATAGCGGGGTTAATTTTCTGTATAAAGCTACTGGGTGGTTAAATAAAAATTGGATTCCAGGTTGACAGACTTGAGGAGCAATTAGATAATAATTTGTCATTTTTTTCAGGAAGGAGAGAATTTTCCACGGTCAATATTGAACAGGAAATGGTTGAGAGTTGATAAACAGTTATAGTCTTGTGAAATCAATTTTAACCAAATGAATAATCCCTGACAACTTTATCTTTTTGAAAAAGTAGGGGAAAATGTCTCCTCAAAAATTGATATTGAAAGTACCTAAAGATAAACTTTACCGAAAGTGTTATGTCAAGATTTTCTCGAGACTTCATAAGTATTCCAACGCATTCCAGAGTGTGCATGAAGAGGGAAAGAGAGAGTTAATCATTTGGTCAAATTTTCCTCATGGGTCTAAAACAAAGTCACTTAAGTTTACTGCGACACATCTTCATTTCCTAATAATGTTAGGTTTGTTGACAACTGGCTGCATTGTTTGAATTTTTCGCGAGATAAGACCATGTATGATCTCATAGACTTTCTTTAGAAGATTTTTGCACTGATAAAACTTAAGTCTGTAAACAGTAAAAATGAAGTGGAATTCAAGTTGAAATTTATGGAGAAAATCTTAACAACAATGAGGAAAAATAGAGAGAATTTAAACATGTCTCATTTAGAAAATGTTTGAAAAAGTTATAATTATGGTAGATAATTTGACATCCAATGGAATCATGGTAATGGAAAAGTTGAGACAAAGTTCCTTGTATTGATGATTTAGAGTGGAATAGGATACAGAAATTATATTTCCATGTTATTGGGAAATCATGGTGATAAATCTGAAATAACTATAGCATTGGAATCGTTAGCATTAGCTCTCAGAAATCGTACCATAGTCTGTCTGAGATTGTGTTGAATATTCAGATATTATCTTTGAAGCTTTTCAGTTTCGAAATTGCTTTTTACTGAAGCTATTTGGATGAAATTCCATTATGAAGTTTAAAAAATGTTGTTACATGTGTGTGAATGTTATCAAAACAGAAATGGTAGGCATAAACCTCAGCAGAGAAGATAACATGAAATTTAGTAAGCAGATCTGATTGACCTAATGATGGCTGTGCTGTTCCTTTAAAGAGGGGAATATCAGATATATCCCCCGATAGTGCAGCCAAGATTGGGGTGTTTATTTGATAAGATTTATCCTTTCCTTAGCTTTCATCTGCACACTTTTCTGTATATATGCTTTCTGCACCTTGGCGTTCAGAATCTTATGTATGTATAGAAAATATGCACAGAAAAATTGTATCTTAATGCTCTGCAGAGAGAACTGTGTATGATTGGGTAAATGGGAAGTCGGGCAAATAAACTGATGCTGCTGTTGTAATTATGTTTTTTTTTCAGCCTTGTCTGCAAGTATTTGTCTTAAAATCGATTTTCAAGACACTTTTCTAGGCTTTGATGATTTGATGCAATTGACCAGATAACTTCAGTTTGAAATTTGGCTCCTCTTTAGAGTTGAAAACAAAGTTCTCGTTGCTAGCTTTTATATTTCTATGTTGAGGGATATCCTTTCTTACTTTCATACAAATATAAGTATAAATCATTTTTCAAATATTTTATAAAAATAGTGTTATGAATTTATTCAGGAAAATGTTAAACATATTAAATTTTCTTTATTAAGGTTTTGTGTAAATCAAAGTCATGCAGCATTCATGTTGATACAAAGTCCAGAATATTTTTAGTACATTAGTACACGTAATGCTTTGTGTCTGTATGTTAATGGCACCGCAGAGTTTCAGCTGAAACATAAATAACAAAGGCCTCCCAACATCTGCTGCTGCAGATCGCAAGATGGCCAAAAAAATTGAGAAGTGAACTGAGTGTTTTGGGGATTTTTATGTGGGCTTACTGCGGAGATGCTAGTATTTGTGTTTAAGGGCTCAGTGTCACTGACGCAAATTACAAAACTTTTATCAAATATAGGAGTATCTGCAGCTTTTTTGTGCTCTGTTAAATGTATAGTTTGCTTATAGTCTTACGGTTTACTTAACTTTCACAGAATTACTGCATACGTTGCAAAGTTGAGGCATTTTGCTAGAATTGTTAGAGAGTTTATCTTGTACTGTCAGAATTCTTTAATTAAATCAAACTACAGTTTGATTCTGGTGTATAGGAATCAAAGATAAATGCAGTCAAGGGGTAAGGAGCATTAAACAGAGTATGTTTGAAATCCATTGTAGAAATGTTAAATAGAGACTGCTTGCTGTGAGTTTGTTAGCTTATAAAGTACTGAGAGGGAGAAGTTAGACTATATTACACAAGCCATCACAGCTTGTTCTAAAGTCACCAGTCAGTAATTAAATTGTCAGAAGAATCAAGGTGGATCACCTGCCCACAACCCTCCATGCAATATAACCTTGTAAGACTATTTAACTGTCCCTAGATTGGAAATCGAGCCACTAGACCATGGGTACCCCTAGGGGAAGGGTAGAGTGTTTCTCTAATCATGGTGACATTTTACATCTCAATTTCCTCATAAAAGGTGAAAGTCTATGGCCAGGACTAAAGTCAATCAAGCCAGGGGCCAGTAATCCAGCCCCGGTGTATTCCTGCTCAGCTGTGTGAGTTATTGCTCTCCTCAGCTGATTAAGGTCATACGCAATGTAGTTTGAACTTTATTGGGTTCTTCCCTGGAGTTGAAGAGTTCCACTAAATGAAGGACCCTTGTGCAATACTTTTAATGTCTATATATGAATTTGTACACCTCTTCTAAAACAATATTTGATGAAAAACATATGGAATTTATGTTTTGTAATTTTTGTGCATTTTTCTTTGAATAATACAAAATTTTTCAAAATTTGATATCTTTTCAAAACCCCTGGTAACGCATGCTGATTTTTTGTCTAAGAACATGTAATGGTATTGTAAGTTTAAATTTAGAATATCTTGAAAAATTATCAGTAGGTGAGGTACGTTGCGTATGTTCTTAAATTAGTATTTTAACAAAAAAGGGAGGTTTAGGAAGTTAATAGAAAGACCAGTATTTCTTTGATATCTAATTTATATGAGATAATAAACCTCTTATATTGCATCTCCAATACATGTTAAGTATTCAGGTGTAAAACCTTCTCTTTGTACTGAAGTGTGTGTTTGTCCTTTGCTAGTTAACTTTTAAACAGAGATACAAGATTTTTCGGTGAAGTGTTTGTGGCTTTTGCCGTGTGGAATATTCTTTCTCGGCAGAGTTTTCTGTTTTGTTGTATGTGGTGCATAGAGAGGGGGTAATCTTGGTACAATTTATAGTGGGGGATAATTGAAACTGTGATTATGTGAGGGTAGTCAGACATGACTAGATAGTCGAGATCTTCAACAAGACAAGGCATTCAAAAAAATTAAATCCAAAACCCGTGTTAACAGTGTGTAAACTGACTTGGTTAACTTTTTTACAAAACCACAATACAAAACCCCAAAAACCTTAATCAGCTATTTTGAAAATTAAGTGAGGCAGTTGTTATTTTGGCAAAAAGTTATTTTTTCAAATTTTAGCATTTTTTACTGGTGAGTCACTGATTACTCGGTTTTAATGAATCTTTTAACCAATTTTTATACAATTACGAAAGGAATGATGAAAGATCCCGTGATAGCTTATTTGCATAGTTGCCTTGTTCCCTGGTAGATTGTCAATAACAGAGGACTAAGGAGGTTGGCTGTCTCTTTCTTTGTTATTAAGTTTCATTTGACATCTTCCCATAACAAATGACTCAAAGTTGACAAAATTATCCCCCATCGCTGACTTTTAGCATGGAAAAATTTATGGCTTTCATTTTATTCGAGAAGTTGTCTCTTATTGTAATATTTTCTGCCAAAATACAGATTTTAGAGTAGCATGATGAACATTGTCATTTAGTTTTTTTTTGGTAGACATACTAGAGAAAGTTGATAGAAATGACTTCAATTTTGCTTTTGAAACAAGATTTCATGCTATTTATTATTAAGGGTATATAAGAAATGTTTTATTCTCTGTGTGTAATATTTATTGATGGGTTAGGAATAAATATAACTGAGTGGTTAGAGAGGGTAGATTATTAATAGAGCCAGTAATCCTGTCTGCTATGTACCTTCCCTCTTGTTGGACACAGTATGGTTCCTCTACTTGATGAATTATCTTTTTCAACATAACTCTGTCCCTGCTCTTACTTCAAAGACATTTTTCCTTGAGAGATTTCAAAAGGATATTGAATGGATGTGTTGTTGTAGGGAATGCGGTGTAAAATTTCATCAAATAATTTCCATATCCTGGGTGGCTGTCTTTCTGTCACTAGTTTTTTGGTTTGCAGGACACTGTACATCAAACTCAAAAGACTGAAGGTCGACACTAAAGTTACGCCTTCAGATACTTTCTAGACCTCTTGTATAATCTTGTTTATTTAAGACATTGTGTTGACATAAGTAGTAAATAAAAGATATAACTCATGTCTGTATTCATTGATTAAAATTGCAACTATTTTGATGCATTTTTCAGAGGCTATGAAACAGTTGGCGAGCCGGCTTGAGGGTCCCTTCAACATTGAGTCGGTAGTGGACCCAATAGATGTTAAAATATCTGATGCCATTATGACGCTTCAGGAGAACAGCACGAATGTCAAACAACAGGTAATAATTTAACAGAAAACAATTCCTTTACCTGAATATCATAAGAGAAGATAATCTTGAAAACTAATATTTACTTTGGTTTGGCCTTAATTTTTCTGGCAAGGGAGATTACTCCAATGGAATGTTGGCTTGAGGTAAAAAGTTCAATATTCTAACACAGATTTTTATCTCGTTTACATGTGGTCAGAGCCCATGATTTAAGAGCTCCTCGATGATTTTATTCAATACGTAGATGAAAAATACATTTTATTATGGGAAAAAGAATCTCACGATACAAAAGAGTACTCCAGAACTATACCCAACTTAAACATGAGATAGGGGAACATAAATATCCAGTCATATTTGACTTCAGCCAAAGGCTTGGACAAACAGTATCCATTTTTCACATGTGAGTGATGGACCCCAGGTGTTTTATTCTGTGTTAACATCCTCAGGAGAAATGGACTCCCAGAAATAGATGACAAACTCTCTTGTAAAGATACAGAGTTTAAGTCATGTAAATTAAGACTGATTTTAGAACAGAAATGATGAAAGAAAATAAAGTGTTTTTTTTTATTGATAAATTAATTTTTTTTTTAAGTGTATAAATTGAAAGCACAGGAATGAAGTTTGCATTGAGAACTGGTTTTGGAGTAATGAATGAAACATGTTTGAAGTTATAACACCTGTTTAATTAGAGTAAAACATAATGGCATATTTTACAGTTTCATATTTAATTGTATGTAAATTAGAAGTGTACACCTCTTTAAGACAGTTATGGTATGCATGTTGATGTATAGGTTAATAAAACTTGTGTCCTAATTTTCAGCATTTTTCAACCATATGATGTCAATCATATGGAAGTTCATTTACCTATTTCAAAAAGATAAAGTATTGAAACTTGATAGGCACAAAAAGAATGATTGTTAAAACAGGTTTCTTAAAACAGTAAAATAGCTAAATTGATTACCACTAATGATTTTGCTGTGGTAAAATTTTCAATTATGTGACAAGGTATACAAGCCATATTTAAACATGAAATTTATCTGTATTGTCCTTTCACCTGATTCAATACACCTTTATTATCATGACATTTATAGAAACTCATTTTTCATTAATAGCCATTGTAGGAAGATTGTAAAACTCTTTATAATGAAGTGCTGCACAAATTTTCAATTTGCTAAATCAATCAGCACTGAAATTTAAGCATGTTTAACATAGAGCATCAGATGACTACTGATGTTTAGTGAGAGAAGCACCCTTTGTATATTTATCTGATTAATTGCTCATCATAGGAGTTACACCATCAGCAGTTTAGTTGGAAGTCAGTGTTCACAGTTTTGACAAAATAATTGATTATTTCCTGCCTATTAATTGACTTTGGAAATTTTTTTTTTACCCATTTAGGTTCACAATGGATGTGGACGCCCCAATCCTCAAAACATTAAACATAAACGGGAGGCGGGTAACCCACCCCTGGCACCCCAGCCCATCCTACCGGTCAGTAAAGACCCCGCGTCCCTGGGTCACTACGACGAGTTCTCACTCGGCAAGTACTCGGGACCGGGTGACCAGCAGAAGTCGGTCAAACCAACGACGGCAGCGGGAACCAGTTTAGATCGTCTGGTGAAGGACATCAAGGAAAAGGTGCGGGTCGCCAAGGATTTCTGGGTACAGCTCCCGTACACCGTCTGTAACAACGACCAGATTGCAGCACAGCCAGGGAATGATACCGACTGCTGGAACGGCAAAGATAGAGCCCGGTTTGTAGTCAGATTAACCTCCCAATATATAGGTTACTTAATCTGTAAAACACAGCATTGTGTCAAATGTTGTTCAAAAGGCAACCAAAGTATTTCAACTACTGAATGAATAACAAAGATAAGTGGAAGCCAAAAAATATGTGTGGTGCAAATAGGTCTGGAGTTCCATTGGTACTAGGTTGTTCAATAGGCTATATTGAAAAAATATATATATATTTAAATATGTTCCATGTCTTGTGCCAAGGTTTTTAATAAAAAATGAAAGGTGAAAATGACATTAGTCTGACATTTGCTCCTGATTTTTTAAGGCATATTTTTTGTCTTCATTCATATGGAGATCTAATCCACTATTTAAATAGTCAGATTTTCAAATGGTTAAAGTGTTTTAAAAGTTTGACTGAGAAACTAAATATGATAGCCTTTGGATAGGCAGGTTTCATATGTTGCATGTGTCATTCACAAAATTGTCAAAGCATGCACATGGTGACATTATTTTTACACAATATTTCAAGTGCAAACCTATCATTCAGTTCTGTACACAGACCACACATTAGGCATTGAATAATTACAGGAAATGCATATTGATAAATTAGAAATGCAAATATATTTTCTGATCAATAACACTAAACATACGATTGTACGAAATCTGTTGTTAGTGATATTCACTCACAACTGACCCAGCTTTAATGGTATTTTATATGTGTATGAATAGGTAAACATTCATTTGAAATTTAAAGAAGAATATCTTAAGATTGTTAAAGCTTCCATATTAATCAAAATTTATAAGAAGAGTACGTTTTGTTTATAAACCAAAATTTAATAAGCATAAACTTGTTCCGTATGATTGATTGTAATCTTTGTGTTTGTAGGTATGATAGCGTTGTACAGAAAGATGGCATGATGTATCAGATCAACAATCCTGAGGTGGAAGTTGATGTAAATGAGGCAAACTACATCATAGAACAACAGAAGATACAACTCAAGATCATCACCGGCAAACTCAACAACGCCTTCAAAGGGGAGGAGGTCACGTGGGTCAAAACAGGTACAGTCACCGACAGTCTGGTTTTATGACTGGTCACTTAGTTCTTGTACTGTCAAGGGCATACTTTTCATTTTATAAAGTAAAAGAAACAAGATAATTATGGAATCTGGATAGGGCCATTTTGTTAACTATTGCATCACTGCATCATCACAGTTTGGGTCGATAGTGCAATGATGTGATAGTGAGACGACGAAGTGATGGCAGGAGAAAGCCATAGCGCAATGAAGTGATGGTGCGATAGCAGTGACAGGATGGTGCGATGATGGAGAGATATTCACTATTGCTCCATTGTGCTATCACACCATCGTTATCGCATTGTTTGCACCATTGCATCATCATCATTGTGCTTTTGCACCATAGCTTCATCGCGATTGCAGTAGAGATCTGCATGGCCCTTTCCAGAGTCCCTACAAACGCATTAACTAAGAATGTAAGTGAATTAAGTAAGTTCTGGTTTTTGAGGCAGATTTACCCCGAACAAACGCTAACAAACACATATTTCATTGATTGATCCAGATGTGACTATGCAACTTTTTGTTAAGAATGAGGTATATTTGTTAGTTAGATTATATAATACCTTTTTCTGTCATGTTTGAGTACCCAGGAGATGAGAATATTACTAGGTGTCATTGGCGCCTATTGTTGATGAGAGCATATTTCATAAAGGATGCATGCCCTCTTTTTTGAAGGACGTCTTGTTATGAAAGTTTTGTCTGGTCATGGCAGCTGTAATTGTATGATTGCTTGTATTGGGTCTCACACAATCAATATCCTTCCATGGGTTATAGCTACAATAATCTCTTGTCTGTGGCAGTGTTTGACAAATTAGATTTAATTCATTTTTTTTCACACAAGGAGAGAACATTTCTAACTTCTGACATTTTAATTTTCATGTCTGGTTTATAAGGTCTTGGTCGTATATTACTTGTGCTTAGTCAGTAGTCTTACCCCCTTGGTTGAAAAACTTGGTCAGAAAGTTATTATTCTGCTTGTAACAGTGAGTGATTCTTTTATATATACTTTTAGGGAAGGTTTTTCACGAAGTTAAGTCATCATGAAGTCACAATGGATTAGATGTTGATTTATCAAAAGCACAAAGAATTTTTTTGTGTACAAGATATTATAGAAAGTTGATTGACTTTTACAAACCCCAGTTGTGAGTTTCTCGGGAGATAAAAGAGATATGATGTGGACTTGGTGAAAGATGAGGGGTGATTTCTTTTCCCAGATCCCCAGATATAAATTGCTGCAGTGGCTTCTTGTGGAAAGAATCTTTTTCTTCATTAAATGATGTAGCTTTTATATTACTCTACATACCTTTTGTATTTCATCTTTGTCAAACTTAGAGCTACCCCACCAAGAAATCATGAATTATTCAAGGTTTCGGTTGATATCTTACACCTGAAAATTGATTGAATTGCAGACAAATATAATTACATCAGGCATTCAGTTTTTCTCCTTTAAGCTGCAGCCTGAAAATGTGTTGTTGTAATGCTGTTGTGCTTATAATAAAGATGAACATTTGATCCACTTGATGAGTAATATTAGACTTGATTTTATGTTTTGTTGTTTATGAATACTCTAAAAACCAGAGGAATTTGTAGTAAAAATCTAGTTTACATGGGCTTTTTTTGATGTTTTTGTTGTGGAACATCATGAAGTAATTGTTCTGAAATATGAGAATGCTATTGGACCAGATTTGAAAATAATTTATAGGGGGTATAGCATTGACCCTAGTAAGAACAGGTAATTCACCTGCTAACAACACAATGATTCTAAATTGTCAGGGAATATTTGTCTACAGTGTCTGATAATGATTGTTGATTGGGGCAGAATTCCAGACAAATGTTCTATTGTTACAGAATTAATTGAGTCGTGTCCTGTTTATACATGCATTCCCACTGCACTTTGAGCACTGACATTGTACAATCCATCTTACATCCATTAATCAGACTTAGAGACCAGTGATCTGATACATAACACACTCACTAATCTGTCTGGCTTATAGTCTCCACTACAAAGGATTTCTCATTTGATGATTGTTTTTCATGCATTTTCAGATTTGAAGATGCACATCTACCCTGTATTTATATTAAATTCTAGTAGATCAAGAACAGAATGAGATGCTAAAAAACACTGGCCATTGCTATCAATTAAGATGCCACATTGAAACCTATATTTCAATTCTTGGAAATTAATATGTTTATTTTTTCTTGGTTAAATGGAAGTCAAATTGCCCTTAAAGTTATTTATTGAATTTTTCTAATGATATTTTGACAAATATTTTGGTTTGCTTTCAGCAGAAATCCCCGACATATATGGTACTGGATATGATTTGGGTAGCGGTGATGATCTATACAGCGGTAGTGGTGACCACCACTTTGAGGGTTCGGGAGCGGGCAGTGGACACCACATTGGGAGTAGTGGGGATGGATCTATCGGAGATGACGAAGACTTTAACCCTAAACCTACACATAATCGTGGCCACGGCAACATGGACAACTTCAGACCTCCACAAACCGTGGGAAGTGGAGATGACCATCCTAATCGGTACAACCCTCCATACACTGGGGGTGTTAACCCTCCTGTCAATAAGCCAGGGGGACAGGATCCTACATATAATGTTAGGAAATTCACCCCCAGGCCACCACCTTCTAAACGTCCAGAAGACCGTAGTGCGGGAGTCAGTCCATCCGTGTCATGGTGGTGCTTATCCATTGTGCTCATTTTCCTCAAGAGTGTGCAGATCATCATGGAATAAAAACAGATTCCTCCAAAATGCACATGTGATTAAGATTGTACAAGAAATAATTCATTGTATAGGTTGTGTATATTTATATTATGATAATATGCATACTCACATATAAATGTATTACAAATCAGAGAGGGGGAAAAAATTGAAAATTATTTGTTTCATTTAATGTTTAATGTCCAGGTGTGATACCTACTTTTCCCACATGTGCATATGCATTTACTTGGCAAATGTGATAAATTCTTGTACAAAACTTTCTAGAATGGAGAGACCATGTAGATGGTCGGGTGCCATATGTTTTCTTCAAACAAACTATTAAAATTCATATGAACTGAACTGCAAAAGTGTTTGAAGAATGAAACACAATTCATAGTGACCATTTAGTTGTCTGAGCACACATAGTTGGACTGTACAGACAGTTGTATATGCTGTACAGTGAAGAGAGGAGTGTATAATGTGATTTCATCAGTGATATATCATCTGAGGCCAAAGACACGTGAATTAACCCTGGCTGTCCCCGTGGCAGCTGACTTAACATCAAGTGCTAATATAGATATGGGTAAACCTGGCAAATCAATGGCTACAGTCTTAAAGTATTTCTGTAAAAGACTGTGACCTTTAATGATTGTGTAGGAAAAATGCCTGATTTGCAAAGAAATGATTTTGTTTTTCTTT
The DNA here is from genome assembly GCA_003671525.1 of Saccostrea glomerata. Classification (NCBI taxonomy): domain Eukaryota; kingdom Metazoa; phylum Mollusca; class Bivalvia; order Ostreida; family Ostreidae; genus Saccostrea; species Saccostrea glomerata. The sequence continues at coordinate 648,804 of PRKT01000091.1, read as the reverse complement.
TTATAATTCATGTGTAGATTGTGTGTACATATTGTATAACTTTTTCATGTTGATATTGAAGTATTTTTAGTGTTTTTAACTGATTGCATGTTTATGACTGATTGATAATGACAAGCCAGGACAGCAAATTGTTAAATCATGGAAATCAAAAATAAAATGCAATGTTACTGTCATCTTTTTCAGTATTTCAGTTGACCATTTTTTTTTAAGTAAGGAAAATTGTGTAGAATATTTTAATGCCGTAATGCACAACTACAAACCTCATTTATACTGTAGCAATGTTTATATTATTTTTCCTTTGACTGTCAGAGTGCATTTGTACTGATAAATTCAATTTTCCATACCAGAAATGGAAGCAGTCTTAACTGATATTCTACAGCATGTTTTATTTAGCTCAGGGTTTTCTAGCTATTTCTCGTTCCTCATGCAGCATTCATTTTTTTTTTCTTGATTTATTGTCTACATACTTAAAGGTACTTAAATGATTTTAACTTGAGCATTTTTTAAAATTTCATTTGATAAGGATGATTTATAGTTTTTATTACAGTTTTTACTACACTTAAAACAAAATCAAAAATGATGATCTAAACACAATAAATGATTTTGTGTAATGTGATATAAAAAAATCTCTGCTCGATTTTACTTTCAATTTGTAATATGTACATAATGAATCTTTGTACAGATTTTTTTTAAAGAAAGTCAATCAGTGCTCTGATTTTTGTGTTAATTTATTCAAGCTTTGTACATTTTGCTGTCCACTTATAATAGATTATAGATGATTTGAGACTTGCATCTTTGAGAGTTTTATCCTACAGTATACCTGTGTACATTACTGTATGTGATTATCTGGACATGATGTAAGTTAATTACACACCAAAGAATTGTTTTATACATCTCCTACACATGTAGCCATATATTGTTAGCATACCCAGAGAGAAAAAAAAGAAATGTAATCTTAATCCATCTTCAATATTGGACATATCTTTCAACAAAGTTGTGTTTTATATATATGTACGTAATTTTATCACATCAAGGTGCTGTGGTCATTTTTTCACCATTTTTTTCCCCGTTGTATACCTCGTGTGAAGCTTTTAGAAGTAGAATGGACTGGGCACTGAAGGCATTGAGATAGCCTCACCTCTCGACCACTAGAAAACATCTACCCACCTTATCAAATCGAGTGCCTTCCTCAAACCCAGTTATAGACTATAGCAAAGTCGCTGTGTCATTTTCTATCTATTTTTGCATATAATCCATAACTACTTAGTTTGGAATTCACAGATGTTAATTTTTGATACCAAATTATTTTGATGTATAAACAATTATAAGTTATATTCTATTCCGTTAAACATAGGTTCTGTTTTTTAAAGGATAGAAGTAAGTTAATACAGCATTAGGATTTTGTTAACAAGAAATCCAGTGATGCCATGTGTGGCATATTTTTTTTTTGTCTCTGTGTAGTTTTAAGGTTATGAATTTTCTTTTGCTTTGGGACTGGCTTTATTCCCTAAAAATATCCCTGTTTTATATGAAGTTTATATTTACATTGAATTTTATGGTTAAGTTGAACAGTTTACAGGAAGTTTTCTGTCCTTTTAATATTTACTGCTAGTTAGCTTGAATAGACAAAGTGAAAAATGTTGAGGTTTTGATTTGCTATTTTTACCATATTTTAAAATGTTGGTACATTTTTAATGCTACAATTTAACAGCAAAATGTTTGCACAGCCAGCTAAAGTTTGTGTTGCTTTCATTGTCATTTTCATCTTTATTATTGCCTTTCATCAAATCATCTTTCTGTTGCAGACATTTAAGTAGCATTGTCAATGTTTTTGTTCTTTGATAGTATCATACAAAATTATTTTACTGGAATAAAAACTGTATACATAAAAAACATATCTGGCTTCTTTTTCCTTGAAAGTGGCAGTTGTGTGTGAAAATGAGTGGAAAGATTACAGAATCAATGCAAAGATGAGAAGAACGGGATAATATATATAGCTTTAGGCTTGTCAAACAAATTTTTTCGTATGATTCTGTTCTTTGATTAAAACCTGGATGTCTTTTTCCTACTTTATGATGATTCTTGGTACTAACAGTTTTTTGAGCAAGTATCAAATTGACAATTTTAGTTTTTTTATGGACATTGGATACATAATACTTGAGTCTTGTAGTGGAGTATAGTTTGAGGGGTGAAAAATTCAACATACATTGAATTAGTTTGATCATTCAGATCATTGGTCAAGTCAAATGTAAGACGAAATATCTCAGCTGAAGCAAATACAAAGCAAAAAGATAAAATACCGCTGTAAAATAGTGAGTTACCGAGTAATACAAAAGCTATTTATTCTTAGTGTAAAATGAAAATTTCCCCCTTTGACCTAATATTTCACCATCAAGCAGAAAAATAGCTTTAGTCCTTTTTATCTAAGAAGCTTGTCAGAAATGACACCAATGGTTATGATGGATGCTCTTTGTTCAGTTATTCTGAACATAACTTTATCTACATTAAAAAATTACACAAAAGATACAATGACCTTTGCTATAAAACAGATTTATAGATGCTACATATGTGGATTTCCTACAGTTAAACTACATGTAATTAAAAGTAATCATAATGGATATGATATACCACCAAGTTACTGAAGAACTACAATTTAAAATTTTCTCTTGTAATCCCAGTATTTGAGCTGGATTCTTTTTTGACAAAAAATTCAAGTTAGAGCTTTATATTTTTCTCAAAACAGTCATATCTAAACTATTTTTAAAATAAAGCTTCAGAGGCAAGGATTCAACCTTAACTGGGGAATGAAATATTTACACAGACATCTACAATAATAGTTGACAGCAAGCTCTTATTATGATCATTTTTAAAACTGCGAATATTGAGAACTTAATTTGGATGCACTACTGTATAAAAGCATTCATTTACTAAGCTGAATCTATGCTAACACATTGTCCATCAGTCTGTAAACTTTTTACATTTTCATCTCAGAAACCCTCTGGCCAGTTTGAAGCAAAGTTGGCTCAAGGGGTCCTTGGGTGAAGGGATTATAGCGAGCGCAGCGAGGCGGCGCGAAGCGCCGCTCGCGTAGCGAGCTCAATAGACTAACGTGTACGAACGGAGGAAATTCGGGTTGAAATCTGCACATTGTTCCAAGAAATTTTTATCTGACCGCGTGAAAAAATTCTAATATCCCAGTAATCCTTTGCGGTGCATAGCAACCAGAAGGCTAGAACATAGCAACAACTTACTTGAAAAAAATTACAAACAGCGTTTTTATGCAATATCCTTGCCACAAAACTATCGTTTGCGTTTTAAGTCTACAAGACTTTTTATTTGACGTCATACTTTCGTCACTTAAACGGCTCGGGTATTTCCGATTTTGTCGGAAACTTCCGAAAAGTTCGGAATCTCGATCCCGATTCCTTTAGAAATAAAATAAAGCTGTGTAAAGGTAACTGCGCTCGCACCAACGGTCGCACCGTAGAACATATTAAATTGTTCAAAAGAAGGGGAAATAATCAAGAAAAGGCAAAAATAAGTGGATCAACATTAAAATTTTTCTTCAAGACCACTAGGCAAGAAGAATTGAATAGTACAAGGGGGGATCAAAAAGTTTGCGAACTATCCCTACATCTACAAAACCACAATTCAGATTAGAATGAAATTCGGTACACACATAGTCATACACAAGTTCTATAAATAGCATATGCTGAATAAAGTTTTTCTCCTTGTTTGTGACGTCACAATGTGAAAATGACGTAACTATATGTAGGTCACTTGTGACGAGAAATGGTTTTCTCTGTCGAACTCGTTCAACAAACGACTGTACAATTTATTGTATATCTTAGAAATCCCGCTACAGTATCATATAATAATTTGTATACAGTTTATTGAGATAATTGAGTTGCTATAAATTTAATTAATGATAAAATTGATCGTTTTATTGAAGGAAGGCTGATGGTAAAAAATGATACTTGTCATCTTGCCCAGTGAAAGCAAGTTTGAAAAGATATGTATTTTTAATTAAGCAATTTGCTATGAAAGTCCTCCAATTAACACTTTGAAAAATAGTTGAATATTTGAACAATGATATAAGTATCAAATACCTAAGATATCATTTACTTTAGATTTTAAACATATTAGATATGATAAAAAGGAGGCACCCATTCTCTATCCACCTTGAATAAAGGTCTCTCCCAAGACGGAAAGTCTTCCAATTAACACTTTGAAAAATAGTTGAATATTTGAACAATGATATAAGTATCAAATACCTAAGATATCATTTACTTTAGATTAGATATGATAAAAAGGAGGCACCCATTCTCTATCCACCTTGAATAAAGGTCTCTCCCAAGACGGAAGATATGTGTTTTAATGGTCGCCATGTTTATTTTTGGAAAGGATATTCTTATCCACCCATTCTGTTGCCGAGATATGACCATTTCTGACAAATGAACTGTTCTTGTCATAAAAATTAACACACATGGAAAGAAATATAAAACTCAGAAAAATCGTTCAACTTTTGTGACAGAACGCTACGTGAGGGGTCACGTGACCGCCAATATCACGTGATTCACGCATGCGCAGAACAGTGATTGATGTGCATTAAAATCGCGGAGAATTAATTTAAAATATAATCAACATTAAAACGAAATTTTGTTTCTTGTATGGAAGTTATTCAATTAGTTCGCGAACTTTTTGATCACCCCTCGTATGTTAAAGCTTCCTGAGGTAGTGTAGATTCTAAATTTTTTAAATCATGGCCCAAGAGGAGTATGGTGTCATCACATTTGGGAATCAGTTTTACATTGCTATAGGAAACAAACACTTTTCCCAGGAACTGTGGTCACACCATTTAAATGCAACATTCCAAAGTTGAGTGGATTTATTTTTTTAAATCAAATTATGCATCTTGGCTAAGAGTTAGCTAGAATATGGAACAGTTTTTAAAACTTAGAATTTTTAAAAATCTTCTGAGGTGAGCATTGTGGCCCATGGCTCACTTGTGATATATCTTCAACATTAAATAGGTATCATCTTGGAAACTAAAAAAAATAACACACACAGGAGTTGCATGATTTTACTTGATTAAGTGTTTTATAAAGTACATAGTAACATTATATTGAGAATGTGATACACTGCCCAAATAAAGCAAAATATAATAATTATAATAATATAATAAAATTATTATCACAAATATCACAGTCAACACAGATTCAATGGCAATACATCAACATGAAACCAACAGATCATCTTACAAAATACATTAGTCTCGTACTCCTAACAACGCTAATGAAAAATTGTGGGCTCAAATTAAACCGTTTAATAATAAAGAAACATCGATAGATTTGGAGACTCTACCAAGAGATAAGGTGGTAAAATGAATCTAAAATAAATGATGGGTAAAGTACATGAACCCTACAGCTTATATTACCCCATAAAATACCCGAAGCTGATTATTAATGATGATATTCTCTGTCAATACACAAATAAAATTCTCTGTGTATATAAGTTATCAATACTTCTTTTTAAGACTTTCGAATTATAATTTGAAGTTTGTAAGATAATTGAGAAAACCGATATATTGAATTATGTACTTTTAAATCTGTGAAAGTAACTGATATCATGGCCAAGTCAGAGAGTGCTGACTTTGGTTAAACTTCCAGCTATAAAAAGTATAACAAATAGAACACTTCCTGCTGAAGCCACACCTAAATGTAATTACATAACGTACAAAAAGAATTCTCCTCTAACTATAGGCACAGGCTTCCCACTAGTAATCCCATAAACACAGTCGTAAATTGTTATCACATGCAAACGAATGATCTATTCTCTTTAAAAGGATGAGCCAGTAAAGATGTTTGATCATTAATGTGTGAAGAAATTACTCATTTCAAAGCAGAACTGGTGAAATAAAATACTTAATGCACTCCTAAAGATCAAACCTCAGGCTAGAAGTTTTTATACCAAAATAAACGGAGCATTTAAAATAATGTTTTTATGGATTCATTGAAAAAAAACTCAGAATTTACACCTTGACTTGGATTTTCTGATATATGCTAATTCATCTTTTGATATAAGATGATAATTACTCAAACTTCTTTTTTTTCTCTCTGGGTATGCTAACAATATATGGCTACATGTGTAGGAGATGTATAAAACAATTCTTTGGTGTGTAATTAACTTACATCATGTCCAGATAATCACATACAGTAATGTACACAGGTATACTGTAGGATAAAACTCTCAAAGATGCAAGTCTCAAATCATCTATAATCTATTATAAGTGGACAGCAAAATGTACAAAGCTTGAATAAATTAACACAAAAATCAGAGCACTGATTGACTTTCTTTAAAAAAAATCTGTACAAAGATTCATTATGTACATATTACAAATTGAAAGTAAAATCGAGCAGAGATTTTTTTATATCACATTACACAAAATCATTTATTGTGTTTAGATCATCATTTTTGATTTTGTTTTAAGTGTAGTAAAAACTGTAATAAAAACTATAAATCATCCTTATCAAATGAAATTTTAAAAAATGCTCAAGTTAAAATCATTTAAGTACCTTTAAGTATGTAGACAATAAATCAAGAAAAAAAAAATGAATGCTGCATGAGGAACGAGAAATAGCTAGAAAACCCTGAGCTAAATAAAACATGCTGTAGAATATCAGTTAAGACTGCTTCCATTTCTGGTATGGAAAATTGAATTTATCAGTACAAATGCACTCTGACAGTCAAAGGAAAAATAATATAAACATTGCTACAGTATAAATGAGGTTTGTAGTTGTGCATTACGGCATTAAAATATTCTACACAATTTTCCTTACTTAAAAAAAAATGGTCAACTGAAATACTGAAAAAGATGACAGTAACATTGCATTTTATTTTTGATTTCCATGATTTAACAATTTGCTGTCCTGGCTTGTCATTATCAATCAGTCATAAACATGCAATCAGTTAAAAACACTAAAAATACTTCAATATCAACATGAAAAAGTTATACAATATGTACACACAATCTACACATGAATTATAAAAAGAAAAACAAAATCATTTCTTTGCAAATCAGGCATTTTTCCTACACAATCATTAAAGGTCACAGTCTTTTACAGAAATACTTTAAGACTGTAGCCATTGATTTGCCAGGTTTACCCATATCTATATTAGCACTTGATGTTAAGTCAGCTGCCACGGGGACAGCCAGGGTTAATTCACGTGTCTTTGGCCTCAGATGATATATCACTGATGAAATCACATTATACACTCCTCTCTTCACTGTACAGCATATACAACTGTCTGTACAGTCCAACTATGTGTGCTCAGACAACTAAATGGTCACTACGAATTGTGTTTCATTCTTCAAACACTTTTGCAGTTCAGTTCATATGAATTTTAATAGTTTGTTTGAAGAAAACATATGGCACCCGACCATCTACATGGCACTGGCCATTGCTATCAATTAAGATGCCACATTGAAACCTATATTTCAATTCTTGGAAATTAATATGTTTATTTTTTCTTGGTTAAATGGAAGTCAAATTGCCCTTAAAGTTATTTATTGAATTTTTCTAATGATATTTTGACAAATATTTTGGTTTGCTTTCAGCAGAAATCCCCGACATATATGGTACTGGATATGATTTGGGTAGCGGTGATGATCTATACAGCGGTAGTGGTGACCACCACTTTGAGGGTTCGGGAGCGGGCAGTGGACACCACATTGGGAGTAGTGGGGATGGATCTATCGGAGATGACGAAGACTTTAACCCTAAACCTACACATAATCGTGGCCACGGCAACATGGACAACTTCAGACCTCCACAAACCGTGGGAAGTGGAGATGACCATCCTAATCGGTACAACCCTCCATACACTGGGGGTGTTAACCCTCCTGTCAATAAGCCAGGGGGACAGGATCCTACATATAATGTTAGGAAATTCACCCCCAGGCCACCACCTTCTAAACGTCCAGAAGACCGTAGTGCGGGAGTCAGTCCATCCGTGTCATGGTGGTGCTTATCCATTGTGCTCATTTTCCTCAAGAGTGTGCAGATCATCATGGAATAAAAACAGATTCCTCCAAAATGCACATGTGATTAAGATTGTACAAGAAATAATTCATTGTATAGGTTGTGTATATTTATATTATGATAATATGCATACTCACATATAAATGTATTACAAATCAGAGAGGGGGAAAAAATTGAAAATTATTTGTTTCATTTAATGTTTAATGTCCAGGTGTGATACCTACTTTTCCCACATGTGCATATGCATTTACTTGGCAAATGTGATAAATTCTTGTACAAAACTTTCTAGAATGGAGAGACCATGTAGATGGTCGGGTGCCATATGTTTTCTTCAAACAAACTATTAAAATTCATATGAACTGAACTGCAAAAGTGTTTGAAGAATGAAACACAATTCGTAGTGACCATTTAGTTGTCTGAGCACACATAGTTGGACTGTACAGACAGTTGTACTATGGATTCATTGAAAAAAAACTCAGAATTTACACCTTGACTTGGATTTTCTGATATATGCTAATTCATCTTTTGATATAAGATGATAATTACTCAAAACCATTTTAAAGAAGGAATGTTTAAATTGCAACACTTAAAAAAAAAAGACTACATATACTTCCAAAATAATGTCACCATAATAAGGTATTCACAACAATAATGTCGCATTGATAAGAATTTATGGGAATCTTGAAATTACTCAATGAAATATTAATGTGCTACCCTTTTGTTCATTATTGGCAGGTTCACTGTATGTGAATAGGTGCTCTTTTGCACATTTGTTCTTAAAGGAATTTTGACATGGAACTAAATAACATCTCTGATATTGCCATTAATATTTTGTCTTTAATATATTTGTAAAAGGAGTGCTTTACCCCTGGTACTTAAGTCAATGTCAGCTAAAAGCATTTTACAAGCCTCTCATGAAAGGGAAAATAAAGTGCATATTTAACAGTTGCATAGAAAATCATAAAAAAATATTAAATGCATATAGAACATAGAATAAAAACAAAACATATACACTGTACACTTTTGCATGTATAACACTCATACGTACATCAACATCAGAAAAATATACATAAACACTAAATATGTTACCGGTACAAAAAATCAAGCCAATTTGTTTACAATAATTAACATTTACAGAAAGTACATTTGCAAACAAAACAGTATCTTCTTATTAAACTAATATAAACTGAAAAGTTACTGTCCTCATAAAAAAAGATGTAAAACAAAATAAGCTACACCGTAATCAAACCAACAAAAATGATATGATTTTCATTTATCTAATACAGATTTTGAATGCAAAATTTGCATGGCTAATCCAAGCACTGCTTGCAAAGCAATGTTCAGTGAGCTTTCTTTCTGGGAACCTTGTTTTAGTCAAAGCATTCAAATCAAACAATCTGGTCCAGCAACAAGCTCACAATGGTAGACCAAGGACCAGATTCAATGATAAGCTAACATCAGACGTGATGGTCTTGATTCAGCTAACTTCAGAGTAGTTGTGAATATCAGATCCCTGTTCATCAGAAGGGGTGGTCTTGATTCCACTAACTGTTGGATGGTGACTGTCCAGAAGGGGTGGACTTGATTCCACTAACTGTAGGGTGGTGAATGTCAGATCTGTAACACAAGGTGGTTCTAGGCCGAGCTGACATCTGAGGTGGCACTGACAATGTTGAACACAGTTGACCCTCGTGGTGTGAGTCCCTGCTCTCCAGAAAAAATCTGTAAAGCAAGGAAGTTCTCAGTTACAGATCTTGGTACTTTTATCATATCTGTATCTAAGGGAAATACTCTCTTTACACATTAATCCTGATTTCCATTTAATCATACATCTAATACTGTTATGATAACATCTTTGTCAACAAATAAAAAAACATATAAAGGAGACTTATTGTTTCATCAGGTTTCAATGTAATGCATAGACAAAGTGTTGAATACGACATTAACATCTTAGATGTTTATAATAGCAAGGTGATCCAGGCATGCTTGAAATAGCATCAATAGCTGATATATGAGATTTCCTGTGCCATAACAATTAAATCAAATCAGAAATAAATATTACAAAACCAGAGCAGTGTCATTTTTGAATTTCAAGGTTATTTTTGTGGCAATGAAAAATAAGATTCACTGTGCACTTCAATAACAAAGGTGTCAGATTGTTAGTGAAAAGAAATGTGTACTACATGTATATTCTTTATCATAGTAAATTACAATACCCTGTTTGATTGCAATGACTTCAACATACACTAAAACACAGAAATAATGACAGAAACCAAAAGAAGGCCTTGTCACAAGAAATATACTTGTAAAATATTTTAAAGAGCCCTGGCACCAACTGCTCAAATTTATGACCAAGGTTAAAGTTTTTCAAAAAGAGGTCAAACTCCAAGGTCAAAATTATTGGTACCCAAGGGAACTGGAGTTATTTACCTGAGCACTGACAGAGCCCTGTAGTCTGAGTTGGAGTTATTTACCTGAGCACTGACAGAGCCCTGTAGTCTGAGTTGGAGTTATTTACCTGAGCACTGACAGAGCCCTGTAGTCTGAGTTGGAGTTACTTACCTGAGCACTGTAGCCTGATTGGAGTTTCTTGAGATCTGGGCGTGATAGATTAACCACCCCCCTGATGTACCCCTTACTTTACTTACCTGAGCACTGACAGAGCCCTGAAGTCTGAGTTGGAGTTTCTTGAGATCTGGTCGTGACAGATTAACCACCTCTCTGATGTCCACGACTTTACTCTGCATCTCATCAATGGCTACCTCTATTGGCTGTAGGACTGTATCTGTCTTCTTCACAACCTCTATTCTCTTCTTCATGTAAGGAAAACTGTGGGAGGCTGTTAACATAAACATAAATCAATTAAATATATGGTACTTTATCTTTTTCTACGCTTTTACAGCAATTTTACCAAACAATTCAAAGAGACTCATAAATGAGCTTACTTAGCAGAATGGTTCTACGTTTACACTGCTCATGTATCTCTCCCCTGGCTTTGCCTGCCTTGGTGAATGGTGTCTCGAACATAAATCTCTTGATGTTGTTGTTCCTCTCAAACTCTGTGATCCTCTTCTGTAGCTCCTTCTCCTCAAAGTACGGCGTCACATGGGTGACCTGGATGTAGGCAAACTTCTGGTCCAACTCAGACGCGTTTACCTGTTTACGATTTGAAAATATTATAAAAATAAAATTGGAAAAATATCTTGAAACTTACACCTTCTTTCTAGTCTTAACATTAACAATCTACCATGTGATATTCTCAGGGACATCCAAGCATACTTTGCTCTTAACATGCTCTGTTTAGATAAATCACAATACAATGTACTTTAATGTATTCCACAGAGAATGCTTTTGTTGTCTCAAAGCAGAATTGCTTACCAGGGGGTACTTAGGTACATAGGACAAACATTATGTGATGGATATGTTTTCCCAACAAACATTCTACAGTAAATGCTAAGGTCCACCCACCTTATTAGAATCCATGATGAGTTTGACTGTGTCTTTCCCGTACTTTTCACTGTACATGGTTTTGAGTCTCTCACAGATCTCTGGCAGACTTGTTACCTTGGGTTCCTTGTATATGTATTCCTTACCATCTTCCTCCACAAAGAATGACGACTGAAAATAAAATAATAAACTTTCTCACAATAGTGCAAGCAAAGAGAATTTTCTACATTAGCCTGATATATTTGTGATAAAATTTAAGATTTCTGTGGGTTTCTTAAATAGATGTAGGTGACATTTTTACCCCAAAGAAGGCAATACGGAAATATTTTCCAAGCAACCTTTTCCCTGAAGCAGTGACATCCACCACCTTTGTGTAGGCCTTAGATAAACTGTCATAGGAACTGGCCAGTTTCTGAAAAAAGAACAATTTACTCTTGTAAAGAACAAGTTCAATGCTTATTAAAGTGTTAAATATAGAGGTTTCTTTCAATACAAAATATGAACTCTTCATTTTTCATTGAAAACTTCCGCATGTATCAACTAAAGCATTTCTCACATCAAAGTCTCTTGAGTATTCATATATGGGAATGATCAGTTTATAAATGTCCCCCAGGATTTCATATCTTTCTGCCAGCTCCATAGATCTACAGGCTTTCTCCAAGTATTCCACCATTGTGTCCTAGCAAAGGGAAGAAAGATAACTGCTACAACAATCTCCAGAAATGAGCATTTTACTCACGGTGTATTATATCAAACCCTTAAGACTCAATGTTATATCAAATTAAAGAAGAGGAGATTCACTTTTCTAAATCATTAAGTTGATTGCAGGCTTCAATCTTGGAACAGTGCAAATCATCACACAAATATGAATTCTCAGTAATTGTATTAAATCCTTACCTCTGTATACTGCACATCCTGCATCCCTGAGTCGTCCTTGATTCCTGATTCTTCTCCCTCCACGTTGGGGGAAATCCCAGAAAAGGCTGTACAGCCCTGGGGGAAACACTCTACAAAATAGTGTCACATTGTTAAAATTCTACATCAAAATGAAGGTGGAAATCTAATTTTAAATGTGCTTTCAAAATTGAAGATTTTAAACCAGAATTTTCATGATTAAAGTTCCTAGTGCTTTTACAAGAAAACCATACCAAATTCAGAAGGCATTATCTGAATGACTCTATAAAACTTTCTCAATGACTTCGAAGAGAAAAAAAATGGGGGCTATAAACATTGACTCAAAATTGCCAGACATTCCTAGTTTTCAAATATACTTTCAGTGTCTACTATGTGATATGTGGAGTTTTTATTCATATTTACAAGCAACAATTATGAATATGCAATTAAATAAACTAGCTAGTACATGAAAATATACAGGATATTCCAAAGTTGCTATAAAATTAATAATAATTGTTATTAATATAGTACACCCCAAAAATCTATATGGTTGATAATAAAATATACATATACCAAAATCAGAAGTTGTGGAAAACATTATACATGCAGATAATAAGGGACCCTGTAATTTCTAATTTTCCCTTTATAATTCATGTTTCCTTCTGCCCCTAAATCTACTGATAAAATTGTACCTTGTTTACCAAAGAAAACTGCAAGAAATGTGCATAATGGTAAAACCATACATTTCTTATTTTTGAACAGGTATATGAAGACTTTGTCTTATGATGTAAGTCTTGTCCTCTATATCACTGAATTCTTAACCTACTTGTAAACGAGAAAGTAGTGTTCTCTTACTGAACATGACTAAAACTGTGTTTATACATCATACAAATGTGAAAAAAGAAGCAAAATATAAAACAATAGGCAACACAAATGTTCCATGGACATGCTATGTGTTATTTACAATATCTTAAAATTGTACTTGATTAATATAAATAAATTGACATAATTTTGCTACAAAGGAAGTCAACATTTTGACACTGCAAAGTTAAAAATATAAAAATAAAAATCCAAAATAAACATGACAACATGCTTTTATAAAAATACAACATATACATGTCAATATTTGTCACTTACGTGATCTTATTTTGCCTGTCACGAGTATGTATTCACATTTAATCAATTTATTATACTTTTTCAGCAGAATGGAATTTCCAATGATTGTACAATAAATCATGGTTTTGTGTAGCTAATGTCTTGTCTTCTCAAGAACTGTTGACTGACAAATTAAACACAAACCTCTCTTTTTCAGGTATTCAGCAACTAAGGCAGCAATGTGGATGAAGCAGTGGGCTTCCTGAAAAATTTAAAACAATGAAATTTACATTTCACTGTGCTTTGATGCTGGGAATACTGTTGAATGTAATACCCTTTACATAATCTTCACTTGCCATGGGTTTTCGGTCCACTTCGCTCCTCATAAACCCTTGGCTGATATGCACTGTAAAAAGCCGGGCAATGGGGAGCAAAGTGGACCAAAAAACTTTTGGCAAGCGAAGATGTGCCCTATTATACACATGTAAATATGACATGAACATTGCAAGTTTGTGACCTTGACCTTTCACCTTCAAATCAATCACAGTAATGTTCTATTTATTTACATAACTAAACTGAATCTGAAAACCAATTAAGGCAACACATAAACTTCTGACCTTGGTTTGTGACCTCAAATTAATAGGGTCGTCTTCAAATTATAGGGAGTTTATATGAATTTCATTGCAAAAAAGGAAAAGAATATAAGAAATATCATCCCACGATTTCAATGTTAAATAGACAGAAAGGAAGAATAGACCCAAACTGATGTTCCCTGCCTTCCGAGAGAGCAGAAAATAACAAATTATATCCTTTAAACAGAATATGATAGCTATCCCCCCTTACCTCGGAGTAGTTGCAGTTTTTACGATGGATTTTGGCCATAGACTCTAGCCAGGTCTTCCTGAGCTCCGGGGTGGTGGCATAAGACTTAGCCAGGCTGTACTGAAGGTCAATTAACATCTCAGGGTCGTTCTCGTGCTCCTTCATCTGAGCTGTCGCCATGAGAACAGTACGGATCCGCTTTGTTAAATCTTTAACTTCTAATGGGAATCCACTTTTCTGTATTGAATAGCATTAGTCATATAAATATTATGAATATCAAAATGTTGCAAATGAATAGCATTGGATTGAAGTTTATATGAATTTTTTTAAAACCTAAATTTGATCACCAGAAACATTAAGAGATGGAGTAAATAGAAATGTAAATATCAGAATGGGAAGCTAGAACTGGGAATCAGGTGTCCATGAGTACAACAGATAGAGGGTGTAGATGTGCAATAAATGTCTGTTACTATAGATCTAGGTATAAACTGTTGTGCGATTAGTGTGTGCCAAACATTGAGGTAAACAAGATAGTGACTAGGTAACAATGTGCTGGTTGAAATCTTATTATATTACTTCCAAGTCAAGGAGTACTAAATGATAATTACAGACACTGTGAAAAAAATTATGAACATTTGCAATCACGAATCATAATGATAATTCAAATCATCCTAATTCTATGCAAAATTACCAGGGCTAGATTTTAAATTGTCAAATGTGATTTGTTTGTCTATTCTGCATGTAACTTAATTTTCATGTATGTTTTAAAACATGTATTAGTGTAACTTGGAGACAAACGAAAGACAAGTTAAGAACAACAATTAACAAATGGTGCAGGCATAACTTACAAATAGCAATTACTGATATAGATTGTACTTTAAACTTGGCTGGAGCAGATATATATATACCACTACATATGTTACCCTAGCAAAACTGACATTGTATTACATATACTACTACAGCTTAGATAACCCATTAGCCTAATTGACAAAGACGCTAGCTCATACTGCAACTCACACCATAAACATTTCTCTAGCCAAGCTGAGGTCAAAATAAGAATGTGACAGTTCTACTAAATATCATATCAGATGCAAGACTGTTGAGAAAGGTTGTAAACAAGTAGTTAAAACAGTCAATTTATACAAACCATACTTTAAAGAGGAAATATTAACGTTTATTCAATTTATTAAAAAAGTGGAAAGTATAATTTTATCATGATGTTTTTGTAATGCAAGGTGCAAATGATTTTACATTCATTCTCAAACTCGAATTTTCCATCAATTACCAAATAAAATGATAGCAAATTTAGATTTTAATATTAAATTTTGAATATGAATAAGTTAGTTTGCAGATAATTGTTAGTACATTGCTGGAGTGCCCCATAGTAGGTTATTAGCAGTCGTGGTCTAGGACCGTTACCTCTTTGTTGCCCTTTCTGCGTCCCTTGCCATCACCCTGGTAAAAATTAATCATGCTTTTTTTCTATATGCTTTAAAATTGTAATTAGTAATAATCCAGAAGAAATTAATGTCTATATAAAATGGGAAAGAATATGTACTTGATAGTGACTATAGCTTTGTACATAAGTATGTAAGAAAGCCATGCATCCTGGACATAGGCACCAATTAATTCTGGAAATAATTACTAGCAGTGTTAAATTTCACCCCAATGATGCATATTCAAACAATCCTTTTTACTGTATTATGACCCTTTTTAACTCCCAGCCTATATTTTATCATAGTGCAACATAAAGCTTAGCTTGTGTCCTTTCACCCCTCCAGTCATGTATATGATGAATGAAATTGTATTTCAAAATGAATGAACGAAAATTATGTGATGATTTTAATGTGTTATGACTGCATTGTTTCATAGTCACTATTATACACAGGGTGGATACAACATATAGACATTGACACAATGGTTACTTTGATAGCAATAAAGCACAACAAGCTAACTCTGACTGTTTCGTACAATGTTTTGAACTAGCACATAAAGTATTGTAGAATTTCAATCAGTAATACAAGTTAAGTAATAAGTTAGGAAACATAGATCATTTTGTGGGATGTCACATTCTAACAAAGGTGTATCTTGTGTAACATGTTTAAATTATGCATCTGGGTGAATGAATACACCATTATACCAAATACAAATCTCAATGTAATGTTTGGGCAAGCATGTCATACCCTTCTCTCTGCACAGAGGCCATTAAAGGCCGAGTCCTTCAGAATTACCCGAGTCTGCAGAGTAGGAGATAAGCAACAACATCAACATTCAGTATATGCATATAAACGTAAAAAATATTGGACAAAATTTCAATGTGTTATTCAATATACATCAAAAACATGAAATCAGTAAGAAAATGTATGCAACGATAAAATTTCCCATGACACTGAAAATTTGTCCTATGATTTTTTTATGATACACATATTTTCAAAATACAGCTAAAGAAAATCCCACACCTCCATAGTCCTGTAATAAAAATTCCATAACACTTACAGCAAATTCATAAAATAGAGCAAGGCTGTAGCAGAGGCATTCCAGAGTCAATATATAAAGAAAATATACCAAGAGAATTGACTGGGTTACCTCAGTGTGGTGCCTATATATTCCCCCGACCAGACTAGCAAACGGACTTAAAGGCTTTAATCAAAGAAACAGTAAAGCTTAACTCCTGGTTATCTTCACACATTATTAGTTTTCAATCTTTGACATTAATTCTTAAAGAAAATTAAATATCATAACCTTCATGATTAGATCACAACATAATTTTTTTTTTTTATCAAAAACACACACTACACTCCAATATAAAGCAAATCCTTCAACAGCTACCAAACTGACACACATACTAGTTTACATACATGGTTTTCATCAACCATGATCTCCTACAAGCAAGAAATCACTTACTTTGATAATAATAAAAGTAATTTGTAATCATTATACTAAGTCTATGGCGTAACTGAATTCAGAAATCTGAGAGCATAAGTGAAATTAAATTTAACTAAGTTAACTCTTTACAGCTAACTTAATGGTAACAAATTGGGTACGTTACCTGCATGGCCTTGTCACTAGCAGCGTAGCTATTGATCATGGCCAGACTGTCAGTGAACCTGGAGTTACTGAGTTCTACCACCCCACCAATTAGCTGGGACACCGAGATGATCACCTACAGCAACACAAAATACAACTCTATAGGCATTTCATTTCATCAAATGAACTTACAAAAATGTTTGAGAAATAGATGCATCTATAGTTTATGAGTTAAACCTAACACTTTGGAAGTACCAGTAATGCTCATGATTTATCAGTGTTTGTGATAATTATTACACACCTGTAGATGGACTCTGGTAAAATTCTTTTTCTTGGTGAATTCAAAGTTGTTTCTCATCAGTAGATAAAGGAGAGCACAAGCCTCTTTCCTTGTGGATTGAAGCTTAGAGTTACAGCACCTCAAAATCTACAAAAAATACTTTCTTCTGAAATTCTGCATTCAACTGTGTTTTGGTTATCAATATACCTAAGTGATTTTTCTTTCCACAAATATACGAGTTTTGGAATAATTTCAGTCAACAAACCTCATAGCAAAGTTCTCCACACAGTGAAGCATTTCCTTTGAATAAAACTGGTTGAAACTGAAAGGAACAAATAAATTTGCACAATCACAATTTCTTTGGAGAGTGATCATCCACATTTTTTTTCAAGTCTATGACATTATCTTATCTCATGCATAGCATACCCAAATTTTTTAAGTTAAAATAAATAGAGAAAAAAAGTGATTGGGAAATCCAACTCACGTAAACATATCAAATCTCTTCAAGATATACAAAGTAGATGAACTTGATACCAAAGTGTACTGTAAAGCAACTTTTATTCGCAACAACTTTTTTCCGCAATTTACTGGTATTAAACTACTTTGCGATGATTAATTTTCGCGATCAAGCCTTTTTTGACCGATTGTTAATAGACACAGAGACTTTGAGGACTGTTTGCGGCAAGAAATATTCACGATGAGGAAGCTCTCGAGAACTTCACGAAAATTTCTGCACACGAATAAAAGTTGGTTTACAGTATTTAGTAAAGGAAGGAAAGAAAATCCCACTTTTTTAATAAAGGACCTCCATGAAGCAAAGACGTGTTTCTGTAGAGATTCGGACTGACTGGTCTGTAGGAAGTTAAGATACAGACTGAACACCTTCCTCATCAGACTGTTGTCACCGTCCTTGTGTTCCAGGTTACGCTGTAAGCACAATAAAGAAAATACTTACAAATCAGTTCAATGAACTGTAAAACAATTGTAATTGTGAATGAAATAAAACCATGGAATCTTCATATTTTACACTGAGTTTAAGATAAAATTCTTTACAGTATGACTTCAAAAATCAAAAGAACAAGAGGCCCATGGGCCACATCGCTAACCTGTGCACTGTGGCTAGGAAAAAGTAGAAATTGGTTTATTATTGAAAAGTTTAAATCCAAAAGTAGTCCCGTGACCAATCATGGCTTTGCTATTCTTGAGAAGATGATTTTAAAGAATTTTAATATATAGGTATATGTAAAACTTTGATTGGCCATTGTGGCTCTGTCCTACCCCCGGGGGTCATGATTTGAACAAACTTGAATCTACTCTACCTGAGGATGCTTCCTTATAAGTTTCATCTTTCCTAGCACAGTGGTTCTTGAGAAGAAGATTTTTAAAGAATTTTCCTATATCTTTCTATGTAAAACTTTGGTCGGCCATTGTGGCCCCGCCCTACCCCCCGTGGTCATGATTTGAACAAACTTGAATCTACACTACCTGAGGATGCTTCCATATAAGTTTCAGCTTTTCTGGCATAGTGGTTTATTAGAAGATTTTAAAGAATTTTCTTATATCTATGTAAAACTTTGGTCTGCCCTTGTGGCCCCACCCTACCCCCAGGGTCATGATTTGAACAAACTTGAATATACACTACCTGAGGATGCTTCCATATAAGTTTAAGCTTTTCTGGCACAGTGGTTCTTGAGAAGAAGATTTTAAAAGAATTTTCCTATATATTTCTATGTAAAACTTTGGTCGGCCATTGTGGCCCCGCCCTACCCCCGGGGGTCATGATTTGAACAAACTTGAATATACACTACCTGAGGATGCTTCCAATTAAGTTTCAGCTTTTCTGGCATAGTGGTTCTTGAGAAGAAGATTTTTAAAGAATTTTCCTATATCTTTCTATGTAAAACTTCAGCCGGCCATTGTGGCCCCGCCCTACCCCCAGGGGTCATGATTTGAACAAACTTGAATCTACACTACCTGAGGATGCTTCCATTTAAGTTTTATCTTTCCTGGCACAGCGGTTCTTGAGGAGAAGATTTTTAAAGAATTTTCCTATATATTTCTATGTAAAACTTTGGTCTGCCCTTGTGGCCCAACCCTACCCCCGGGGTCATGATTTGAACAAACTTGAATATACACTACCTTAGGATGCTTCCATATAAGTTTCAGCTTTCCTGGCACAGTGGTTCTTGAGAAGAAGATTTTTAAAGAATTTTCCTATATCTTTCTATGTAAAACTTTGGTCGGCCATTGTGGCCCCGCTGTACCCCCAGGGGTCATGATTTGAACAAACTTGAATCTACTCTACCTGAGGATGCTTCCATATAAGTTTAAGCTTTCCTGGCACAATGGTTCTTGAGAAGATTTTTAAAACATGCCACTCAATTTTTATTAATTCCCAATTATCTCCCCTTGAATGAGGGCGTGGCCCTTCATTTGAACAAACTTGAATCCCCTTCACCCAAGGATGCTTTTTGGCAAGTTTGGTTGAAATTGGCCCAGCGGTTCTTGAGAAGAGTCAAAAATGTGAAAAGTTTACAAACAGACAGATGGACGGACAGACGGACTACAGACAAAATGTGATCAGAAATTTGGCTCAGGTGAGCTAAAAAAAAAGTGCAAGGGAGCAATTCTGTCTGGCTTGCTATACCAGCTCTTTTTACCACAATGCGAGACTTAACAGCACAAAACAGTGAGCCATGTAGAACTAGTCCACTAAGTCTAACCTTAAATGTCTGAGTGTATAAAGTGAGGACATCTAACACAACCAGTCCCACTTCTGTAGACATATTAGCTTCCTGTAATGCCTTCATCACAGCATTGCCTTCTGATGGGGTGGATGCTAAAATAATCAAATAAGGAGGTGTCTTAGTACAGATTCAATTGCTTGGAAGAATGTCATTCTATATTAATCTTTCTAATAATAAATCTAACAAAGATCACTGATCTAAAACTAGAGCAAAATGTTGTTAACCCCCTTTGTATACCATCATTACATATTAAAGAACTACTGTTTTATAAAGCTACAAATGAAATCAACATATAAGTATAAGAGAGACTGACCATGCCCTGGTTCTCCCATGCCCTCGTATTGACTGTGTGACCTAGGGGTCAGACTGGGAACAGATCTTCTATTCATAGGCATTGTAGAGGCTTTTGTACTGTCCCCTATCACACTATCAAATCAAAATGGAATCCCATTAGTGTCACAATCAGCATGTAAAATGCACTGCAATTTCCAACCTATCTTTCAACACACATCATAAAAATATGTGTAAAATTCAACAAACATACCTTAGGTCTACAATTTTCTTTCTACCCTGATATTGGAAATTCTTTAAGCACACCCTTGAATAAATTAAGAAATTATTGAAAGCGAGTTTTCCCTACATTGCAAATGTTGCTGACAATTTCATTTAACAAAAATAAGATTTTCATCCAAATCTTATGTATGAACATAAATTTAAAAATGGAAATTTACTTACTCTAGTATACTGAAGAAATCAATAATATCAAATTCTGAAGAGTTATGGAACCAACCAAGAAGAATATCTGAAATGAATGAGTTCAGCAATAAAAGTACATGTATGCTATGCCAAAGCATCAAAATAACCCTGTTATAGACATGTTCTCCCCCAAAAAAGAGCTTTGCATTACTTCTCATTTGTGTTAAATCTATGACTGATTTTAGTTTACAATATGAGTAAAAACACTCCTAAGATGTCACCTTCTGGCAGGTACTTGATGACATGAAGGAAACACAGTAACAGGTCTTTAATCTCCATAATGTCCAGTTTCTGGTACTTCATCAGGATCTGTGACGGTTTGGGGGCCCCGGAAATGTCAGAGGCCGAGTCCTTAATGTTCTGGTTGGAGGAGACCCTAAACATATAAATAGAGATTATTAAAAAAAATCAAGACGTGTACTTTTAAGAAGTGAACATTTCCAAAAGCAGAAAACAAACTGTGTTAAAAACACGCACAACACAGCAATCTTATCAAATTGACAAACCATTCAAATTTGTCCCAGTCCAAAATAATATATTTCCCTTCATTATTTTACGTGTTGAAACAGATAAACATGTAGAGATATACAGCAAAACAAAATATATGAAGATTCTGTTATGTAAATAATTGTATAATCTAAATATTTGACATGCTTTTTAAATAATGATACATCCCTTCAGAGATTTGTAGACAGTGAAAAAGAGTGGGGTGAGCTTTTAATTTATGCTAAATATGTAAAGAGATATTGTGTATGACTGAAGTTCCATTATAATATATTTGTGGAAGTGGTCCTCAAAAATATGTAGGAATTTGATGGGAACCTAGTAATTAAATGTGAACAGAATTCAAGCCTGATATTTCTAATGTCCAGTAAAAGTAAGGTTTCACAGCAAACTTGAAGACCCCATGACCTCCAAAAATCTCCATTACTTATACTTAGTATGTGTAGTAAAATAAGTAATTTTCATAACAAGCTATAATTAAGACATTTTTTTTAATCTATAATAGTCTTTAGTTTCACCTTGTGACACTCCCAGAGGATTTTTTCCTTAAGGAAAATCTGTAAATAACTTTCAAGATTAGGATGAAGCTGAAATTTGGGTTAACTTTACAAAATCACCTCTGTTTATAAAATCACTTCTATAAAGGTGAATTTTTTTCATAATTTGAACTCATCATAATTGTGGGATATATATATACATATTTTAAAAGAACCCACCTCCTATGAACTTTCTCGGTGGTTTTGCCTTCTGTTTTATCAACAGAAGAAGTGCTATTTGTTCTGGACAGGGAACCAGCTGACCCATTCATCATCTGGGCTTTCATTTCTGAGAGGCTCTGTAGAGGTGCACCTACAAAATGTTAAAAGAGGTAATACAGTCCACCTTGTGAAAATTAAAACTGCATATACAGCATTTACAGGATGCAAAAACAAAAGCTAATCTGGCTTGTCCAGTGATATTGATGGCACTTGTCTTTTCTAAATGAAACACTCTTTAAAGTTTGAAGTGATATTGCTTTTTAGCCGGGCTTTGCTGAAAGTAAAGTCCTGGCGCTCGGAATCATGATCGACTGTCTTACTTTAATAAAGTTAAGGAAATCACAAAAGTACCATGTCCAGCTATCATAGCGAATACTTTGGACTCCCTCTGTGTTGTGGGGGCATCAAAGGTTACCGACTTCTGAGGCATCTGAGGGGTTCTGGGCCTGCTCTCTTGTTTAACGGACTGGACATCCCCATTCACTACGATGGTAGGGGCCTGTTGAGGGGGTGGGGCTGAGGGATCGTCCACCAGGTGGTGTTTGTGTTCCATCAGTATAGATATCAGAGGTAGGTACAGAGCAGCAATCCTTCCTTGTAGTGTCTGAAAAATACAATGTTAATAAATTCGGTTTGGATCATAATTGATACTTAAGTTGATAAGTAGAAAAGTTAAACAAAAAATAAATAAATTATCATAATATGAACTGAAATTGCTTTTTTCTATATAAAATAGTTTTTTTTTTATAGTCTCTGTTTTAAATACAAGTTGTTCAAATTTTTGTCTCTAATCTTCCAATGTAAACTTGAAAATACAAACCCATGAACCCAATTAATTAAAACAGAAATTATAAATTATTATGTAGCAACCTTGGATGTGTATCTGTCATCAAAGGAATGTTTGGCAATCTGATTTCTCAGTAAGTGGATGGCATGCCTACGGACTTCCTTTGGCTCATTCATACACATCTTGACTTCCTGTATAAGTAATCCAACCAGATAATGGTGCTTTCGAAACTCATCGGACAGTGTGTAGTCACATTTCAGATCTGTAAATATAATTGTTTTTATTTAATTTGGTAACAATTAACATCATAATTTCACCACTGCTTTAAGCATGATGAAGGGTTGTGTACTAGCAAAATAAAATTGAAATTATCTGAGATAAAAATTGCAAATTTTTCACTCTTTCAACATCACAAGACAGCATATTTGTCAAATAAACATTTTCTAAATCGAAAACTTAAACGAGTTTTAATGTGCCAGCCCACTAACGTTTTGATTGCACATCGCTACATTTTTGAAGTCACATGGCACAAAATACAGGTACTCATGACTGAATAGTTTTAAGAATATTTCATAAAATGAATTGGTCTAAAAATATGCTTATACAGTATGTGTTATAGTATAAAGGTATAACCTGCAATAAACACATGTTTTTCATGTTGAAATAAAAAAATCTCTTTTCAAACAAGGATACATGTACTTATTTCTATACTGTGAAATCATTTGTTTAATGGTGACCAATCCTTCTTCTTACATATGATCTGCATTAAAACACATTATACCTCAATTAAAAAAGAATTCTGAAATATTTTGAATCAAAATAAGCATTTAGTCTTTGAAATAAATTATGAACTTTGAAGATATACATAGTGTTATTAGATTTTTAGATTACAGGAACTTAAGGGGAATCCAAATGATCTGAAAAAGAACCAGTCACCAGAAATACAAATAATTTCAGAACAATCAAAGTCATTTCTGATTAATTCTGAAATTAAGACCGGAATCATCTGTTAGTTTTATGGATCCATCTGTACAATAGAAATATGAATTTTCAAAAAATGTTAAGGATGTTAAATGAATGTCTCTATCAGTTTTACTGTACTATGAGTGAGTACAATCTAATTAAAATTAGATGTAAGATCTGTTCTCATACTCAATACAGTAACATCTTACAACATCCCATAGAGGGTCACATCAGAGGTCAAATTCGCAACAAATCTAGACTTATTCACTTTGACAAATATACGATGATTTTGCAGGTGACGATTTGATTGGTTGATCGAATTTGACCACTGACGTGACCCTCTATGGGATGTTGTTAGATGTTAGTGTAGCAAGTATGCGAGTGGAAACTAACATCTAATTTTAATTAGATTGTGAGTATGGCTAATATGTATGTAAAGCTATAATGTATTTATTGTTTTAAGAAATTCTTTTTATTTATTAATTGAAAGATTAGATAAAATAAACAAGAGAGGTAAAAAATAAATTAGCTTTTACAAGTTAATGAAGCAGCATGCTGTTATAATAATTACAGTATATCTGCTGCATCAATCATAAAACACTCAGTTCACCATATTTTCACCTTTCTTCCAAATCAATTTTCACTCTTTGATATCTTATGCTTAGAATTGCAGAAATATTAAGGCTAAGCTTAGATTTTTCCATTTGAGTATCGATAAAGCTATTTACACATTTGCATAGGGTACAAGAACTTACCATGCAGATCT
Source organism: Saccostrea glomerata (assembly GCA_003671525.1). Taxonomy (NCBI): domain Eukaryota; kingdom Metazoa; phylum Mollusca; class Bivalvia; order Ostreida; family Ostreidae; genus Saccostrea; species Saccostrea glomerata. The sequence goes on along the minus strand of PRKT01000091.1, from coordinate 623,916 downwards.
AGGTAAAATTCAGAGTGATTATTTATTCATTGAACAATTTTTTTAATATCCTGCCCCATTTTTCCTTTCACATTTTCAATTTAAATTTAGAGAAACATGACCTAGTTGTATATATTTCAATTACAGACTTCTGGTTAAGCACATTAACATGAAACACAAACACCACAGATATAAATTAGTAATTTTAAATGTGGATATTGTTTTTCATAACAGAAAACTTACAAAAATGCCCTAAAGAAAGTAGAAAAAAGAAAAGCAATTCTACAATAACTAACATATGTGTGCAACCAAACCATGTAAATTTGGCTGGGATTGAATTGTTAGTAGAATGCAGTGAGGGATTTTCATACTAAACTTGTCTAGAGTATCATTTTATCTATATGTATTCAACATTCCGTCACTTTTAAAAGTTTCGGGTTTTTCATGGTTAGACAACATGTAAACTGAAAGTCTAATATTCTAAAAACAAGGCAGAGCAATGGGAACACAACAAAGCAACAAAAGCTATTGTTTTAGAGCAGCCAATGATGGGGGTATCTGTCCATTACTTCTTAAAGACCTGCATTCTAGAAGAAATGGTGTATAAAGTTACCTTCTAATTTGATGTCTGTTGCAGCATGGAAAAGAAGGTCAAAAACTCTTTTTTGAAATCTTAGCAATTTTGAAAAGTTTTTCAAAATATAAATATTCCACACAAGATTTGAAAAGTTTTTCAAAATATAAATATTCCACACAAGATTATATAATGTTAGAAATATAGTAAATCACACACTAAGCTATTTCTTTTCAAACATCAACTGAACAAAAAGTTCACTTCAATGATACACAAAATTATTTTTACAATAGATCTTTTTAACATTCTGTACACATTAAACATATGAACTGCACACAATTATAAAGCCTTCACATTGTTCTCTCAGTGTAAGCGTACTCACCTTTGAAGGACTTGATCATGCCTTTCCTCATGATTGGAAGACAGAGAGGGATATAGTGCTCGTGTGAACAAACCTCACATAGAAACTCAAACTTCAGATCATACAATGACTGAAACCAAAACAAACACTGAATTAATGTAGTCCAATCTTTTGGTTCTGAAAATCAGCAGTCAAGAAATTGGAAATGCTTACAAAACTTTGAATTAAAATTTCCTCCAATATCTTACATGATGATAAGAATAGTTTCAGGCAGTTTATCACACACATAATATATACACATGTATTATGATTTCACTTACACTCCCTTTCTATAATATACAATCATATTTTCGAGGTCATATGAATTAATAACTTGATTCTGATTCTTTTGTTTTTCACTCTTTTAAAACTTTCACCAGAATTAAATTTAACAAGACAAACCTTTGAATCCCCTGGTCCAAACTGTTCTACATAAGATGCAATGTTCTTAAACACAAATCCTCTATCCATCAATGTAAAACAGCTCTACAAAACGATCAACAAAAATATCATATAGTGAAAATATAATCATCTAAACCTTCAAGGATCTTGCAAAAACACTGTCTATCAAAACAAGGCTAACTTGAAAATACATACCAAGAAGATTTATATTTTGCTATGAATACCTAACTAATGAATTGGAACAGCTAACCAATTGGCAATTCCATATTTCATTGCCATCATAAATTATAACCAATGACACTTTAAAGACCCAATTTTTTTACCGTACGGTTACCTGAGGAGGGGGAGTGGTCTAAGTAACAGTGGTGTTATTTACCTGGAGACCCCCAATACCCAAGATGTCAAAAAGCTGTGTATACGTAGCATTACACAGGAAGTCTGTGTTTGGTAATCAGGGTCAACATTACGTGTTTTTTGTCTGGTTTTGAGTGAAACTACGTAAAATAATTATTTTAATTTGGAATTTATTTGTAAACTAAACGCATTCATCGTAATCATGGTAATGTTTTGAAGGTAAAAAAAATTATTAAGATACATGTATATCGTTTTAGAACATGTTTTCTAAATACATAAAGAAAAATTCACGAGTAAAAGGTACAAATCAATAATATTTATCTTTTTTAATCTTCAATAAAAGAAATCACTTGATTAAAATAGTCTGACTGTTGAAATAAAAATTATTGATCCACCTATTCGTTGTGCATGTGAACATGCATTTACCACGATCAGAATGGTTTTTTTTTTCGCTGGCCAACAATGTTGTCCAAAATATTCCACATTTTTTATTCTTTGTGTGTTAACAAAATTTTATTGTTAGAACGATTTCTTTTCAGAATCGATCACTATTAATTATCTTCACATTTTCATGACGTACATACATGTACAGACGCGAGGAAATTCGAGCATTTATTCCGACATCAATTTCTATACAAGATCGTGCGGATTGTAGCCTTAGTACAAAATAAAACATCTTTTTAAAACTATGCTATGCCGTTTATTAGTGCTGAATATTTTTCTTATATCCCATTTCTTAGAAAATAAGTTAATTCGTCGGACTTCTAATTACGGCAAATAGAGCCGGTTTCTGTGGACGTGGTCTTTTTTCTACAGATAACGTGGACGATATAACACAAGTAACAAACAGCAGTGAAGATAGAAAAGAAATATTTTATTATGTCAATGGATTTATAATCTACTTTCAATTATTTTTTGAAATAAAATACAAACATATTGGAGTTTCTAATCCGCGTGTATACTATGCGGGTATATGAAAGCGTTTGACGCGTGACAATGTAAATTGTTTTCAAAACATGCAAACTCGGATTATCAAGAAGCACAGGTATCTGACCTGTCAATCAAATCAGAAGCTATTGTTTTTCTAATGATTGACAGGCGGTAAATTATTGATCTTGAATCAGGTAGATTTCGGGGGCGTTAACATAAAATTGGGTGTTTAAGCATTCAGGATTAATTTAGATTATACCTTCACAAACTTGGCTAAACTTTGATTGGCCATCTTTGTCTCCCGTGGCATCTCTCTTAGTTTCTGGATTATATTTGGAGTCAGTGTTTGAAGTAGGTTTTGTATTCTGAACTGATAATCAGATGTAAATCTCTCATTCCTTGGCATCTGTAAGATACACATGTAATATAAAATTTATCTTCTAAAACATTTTTTCAGGAATGTACAATGATTACAAAATTTATTCTTCTCTGCAGGATCTGAACATGTATCGCTTTGATAAACTTTGGCATTTGGAACACCAATATTAGTTTAAATTATATCTTATTCATTGAATTGGACTGAACAGCAGGCATAAATGCCTATGATCGTTCTCTCCATTTTGAACACCAATATTTCCAATAATGTTAATATCCCAAAGTGATTCTTAAGTTCCAGCCAATTACTCATAAAGAATTTGACCAACCATCTCTTGAATCCCTGTATATCTCTTTTTTCTCCCTGAGGATAACAAGGTTTGACAGTAGTTGAAAATACACAGTGTAAAATTCATCAAAAAGTTTGGGGGAAGTATTCTAACCTTGATTCTGTCTGTGCCTATGAGGTAGAGAGCCATGCTCTTAATGAGGATCTCAAAGAAGAACCAGGAATACTTGAGGAACTTGCAGACCACTACATTGTCAGCGTTGGCTGGACGGAGGATGGTGGTCAGATTCTTGGCCAGCTCCTCATGCACCGTGTGGACATTTTTACTGCCTTTTGGAATGGGGTCAGGGTTGAACACATACTGAAAAAAACCCATCTATTTAAGTATGGAAAAACTGGCAAATTATCTGTGGTCTTTTTATTCATAATATAAATAGATCAATTAGTGTGTGTTATTCAAAATAGTTGTTGAGTGAACAAACCTTGACATAACTTTTAAGAGCATCTTGTTTATCAGCTAGGGACACCTCAGTGACAATGTGAATCAAAACTCTGAAATAAAAATGTCACTTCTGTAGTCAAAAAGCTGTAATAAATTTAATTGAAAAAAAAAGTATCATCTATTCAACAGTGGCAAGACATTTTTAAAGTGTAACTGATTACATGTATTTGGAAATGTAACAAGAGGCCAATGGCCCATAATCAACATAGAGAAGAATCTTTTCTGTAATTCAAAACACATACTTGAATTAAGAGCAAATTGAAGAAAAAGAAAACTTGGAGAGAGCAATTCAATTGTGTCAAATTTCTGACCTTGGACTTCTCTTTGACTTATATTGAATTTCTTTTTTGCATAGTAAATTTTACAATGAAAGAAAAATGAGGGAAAGAATGTTCAACAAAAGTACAGACCACTTTTCTATGAAGATTCTGTCCATTATACCAATCAAAATTTTTATTTTAAGTTGTTAGGCAGACTTGCATATATCTATACAGCTAACTACATCTTTCATCATATTATATCCTCCTCTGGTAAGTAACTTTTATACATTATAAATTATAAACATCATATTATATAAGCAAACATACTTGACAGCATTGAGGGCCACGTCGTCACTGATGGTCTTAACAAGGAGGGAGAACAGCTGATTTAACACAGTGGGCAAGAACTGGACGTAGGTCAGTACGTCAACAGCATGTAGAGACTGGAAAAAGATAAAAATTACCTTATATAATTATACTCCCAGTAATAATAAATTACCACATCTATCAGAATGTCAATAATTGTAAGATTGCAAATTTAGACACCTCAAGACATCACATTTTATGATTTATTAATTATTCCTATTATTACCATAAATATGATTTACAGATTACAAGTACATGTATATACATGTATTTCATTCCTTTAAATTACATATATTGTAGGTTTTCAAATAAATTCATTTTAATTTTCATTCCTGGATTATAAGCAATGCATGCCTGCATTAGGTATTTTCAAGCTTAAAATTTGACCTAAAATCTGAAACTAAGTAAGATACCCTTTACCTGTTAATTTTCCCTTCAAAATACCCTCAAACACACTTCAAACTGATGCTGATTTTTTTCTGTCTAGGATTGCTGATTTTGTGCTAATTTTACATTTCAAAAGTGGAATTAATTTCTTATTTTTTCTACTATATGGTGTCTTTAGTTTACACCAAAAATTACTGAAAAATCCTACAGTGCAGCTGTAACAATGCAGTGACTGCTTGTGCTGAACAAAAGCCCGCTAAGTAAAAACGCAATACAAAAACCTCACACATTAAAAAAAATCAATTTTCTATTTCCAAAACCTATTTCCACTTTATAATGGCTGCATGTTTTACAGTGTAATATTGGTCTTTTTTTTCAAATAATGAATATTTACATGTATATGTAATCACTTGCATATTGTACGTATATGTGTACTTGGCTATTTAAAAGAAATAATTGTATTAACAGGGAATGTATAAAGATCATCATTGATGGGTCAACATTCCAAAATGCACTTTAACTGTATGTTTATAGGTGTTAACAATTGGTTTGCTTGCATTCATTATTCAGGATTTAGATAAAGTGGAGGGTGAAACCCGGAAGAAATGTTACCTTGGCTGAATTTGATAAAAAGGTTTTCTCCAAATCCATGGTAGGCTTGTCAAGCTGTTGTATGACATATTATAACCAATAGGATCATTAATAAAATAAATGTTCTTAGAAAAACAAGAGGTGTCAAATATAAACCATTTCCAATTACTTCAAACTATATGCATATATTATAACCCCTTTTCAAACTACATGTATATGCATTTATCATAACCCCTATAATTTACATATACATACAATTTTTCCTTACTTATATCATTGTGATTTAGTGGAAAGAAATGCACACAGTTAGCAGTTTGTATGCAAGCATGTGTGTGGACAAGGTGTCTATTTGACCTGATTCTGACTGACACAAATCATTCACGTTTTCATACTTGTTAACCAAATATGATGACTCTAACTTATATAGCTCAGAAGCCTTGGCCAAGTTTAATACTCAGAAATGCCAATCTACCTTTCAACTGCGATCTTTAATACATTAATACTCAATGCTTGATTAGCAAAGCATGCAGAATTGAATGAAATTTTGTCTCAAGATCTTAGAGAAAATGTTTAAATAGGAGATACAGCAGTAAACAAAGAAATGAACAATACCAAGAAATAAGGCTACAAAATATGTAATACATCCAAACCAATATCATTCCATCAAAACAAAAGTTTTCATATATTTGAAAATTATATGGATGTTATCAAATACAAATAAACCGAGACAAAGTACTGAATCTAGACATAACTAAAATTGAAATACATGTAACTGACTATGATCAAGGATGTTAGGATAATTTTTTATTATATCAATGGGAACAGTATCTAAATACATTTGGTATCTAAATACAGATTCCTCATAACTTTCTTTCAGAAAATTAATGTAAAAGTAGATTTTCATTTCAAATATCAAGAATCAGCTTATAGTAATAATTGAAGTATCAACTTTATCCTTGTATGTACAAGTCAATTCACTGTAAATTTTTTAAACAAACTGAGTGCATAAGAAACAAAAAAAATGTTATACAGGTAATACATAAGTAATAGATGATAAAACAAACAACTGGTCAAAATTAATAGGTTATTTCACTTATTAAAACATTTAATGTATATTATACTGGTGTCTGTACTTAAGAATTATGGCACATTAACAGAAAACTTAAATAAGTACTGACCTTAATTTTATTTAAGCTATCCACATCTGTTCCAGGCATTAATGCATTTTCTATCTTTTGGCAGTGGTAAAAAAAGTTGTGTAAATGCTGATCCTGAACAAATAAAATAATCAATGGTAAATTGTGTCTAACATTCTTCAAAAATTGAAAAATTGTCAAAAATACCTACCGGCCGGTATAGTTTTGAATACAGGTGTAATTACATACTGTATATACACAACTGTATTTGATATCCGTAACAAATTTCTGAATAAAATTATTTAAAACTACATGTACAAAAAAAGTTGTACATTGCAAGTGCTCCCATGAAAGAAAAAATAATACAATTTAGTATGAACACAAAAATGTGTGTATATCGCAAAATCAATGTTATGATATACAATACAAGAAAAGTAACCATATTGGTCCCTAGAACTTCACTAAAACTCAATTTTAATACAAAGAGCTTGTTATGTCTACTAACCTTTGTGTACACAGTTGATTGTAGATGGACTTTGACTTTAAAGATTGGTTTGCCATTATCCACCCATTTGATATCTGGTGCTGGAATCTAGAAAACAATAAATCATTTCAGAACCATATGTATGTTAATATTTGTAATTTTATTGAAAATGAGGCAAACATGATTTAAGTTTTATCTCTATCAGACCTCATTGTAATTAAATGATACACATTTGTAATACAGCTAGCAGAACATAAAACATTGATGGGAACTTTATATAAAGGTATTATAGATTCATCGAGACAATATAAGATGTTAAAGAGATTTCTTGCTAAGACCTACCGATCTATCGGGAGATCTAGCACTGAGGTAGTCTTTAGGTAATGAAGTACAGGCTGCCACTTGTATACTCTGTTCCCCTACTGATACTCTGAAATTCATATCAACTTCATACAATATAAACTGATATCTAATTGCATCTATAAAAGTTATCATTTACAAGTATAAATTCATATTTCTCAGAACAAGCTGTGAAATAACATTTTTCTAAATTTTGATTAGAATGTTTGCTATACAAGTAAATAAAATACACCATGTATAGTTCAGTAATAGAACTCTAACCTTTTTTCCAAGAGACAGAAACCAGATTTTCTATCACTAACCTGCCCTGGGACAGAAGAGGAAGCCAAGCGAATCCTACAGGTGTCTCTATATTGTCTCGTTTTTTAATGGAAGATGCTGAACTACGATTAGACTTTGAGCCTTCACAACTAACATGATAGAAGCGGAATAATATATGATGTTTATCATGCAACTGAATAGGAAGAGCAATCTTCACCTACAAACCATAAAAAATTTACATTCACAACTGTCATCATTGTCAATTGTAAACTAACTCAAAGAAATTTGTTATTCAATCAATCAAAACCAATATTAAATATTTGTTTCAATTCGAATTGAGATACTAGGGTATGTATTTTTTTTATGCCAGCAGTGCAAATCTATATTGAATGAGTTGAAATTTTGAGAGCTACCTACCTCCTCTAAGAAGTCTGGTGAAGTGTTATGATGGAGAACAGTGGCACTAGCGACAGTCGTGAACACACCTACTTCTGGGCGAGCATAGATACGCTGTCACGAAAACAAAATTCGATAACATTTTGACTGAGCTTTGAGACATTTTCTTTTAATAAAATTAAATAAAGAGATTGAATAGACAGATGCACAACAGATAGCAAATCAAATTTACAAAAGCAAATCAACTTTAATTTTCCAGATATATGAACAAAATTAAATACTAAAGCATTTTCAGGAAGTTACTATTATTTATCTTTTATACCTTCAATGGAATAGCATTTTCATCATCTGAATCTCTGATCTCCACACAACATGCAATATTTCTTGCCTGAAAAACACAGATTTATCATACGAGTAGAATTCATGATGCTCTCTTTATCACAATATGTAAATTTAAAAATTTTTCTGAGTTACCGAATTAAAAAGCTTACCTTCGTGAATGATTTTTGGTGTTCATATCTAAGGTTCATGGGATAAACATAAAGATGATTTAAATAAGAGTCAAATGTATCACAGAATGACGCCCTATCCAGGACAAACTGTTCCACTTCTATAGCTGGGGGGTCAGGAGGGGGGATGGGGAATGGTTTAATTGGCACTAGAGAGGAAGTCAAAGTGTCTGAAAACATAAATTAAAATTTGATGATACAAAAATAAATATTCTGTTATAACTGTAAATAACAATAATTCAACCAATTATAACCGAAGAAATGCTTTGCTAGACTCAGCTTAGCTATTGTCCCAGCCTATATTTAGTTGACACAATATGGCTAGGTGAGTCCTGATTATAAAAGTTTAAATTTTAAATTATCATATCCAAAATGGCAACACAATTGTCTTATTGATACTAAGTATTTCGAAGGTTAGTCCACCTGTTCAATTTGTCATGTAGGGACAACTAATGTGCAGAAACAAATTCACACCTAAGAAATTGATGTGCACCATACAGCTGTATATCAATAAATCAGTTTATATAGAGTATTAGGCATATAACAGAAAATTGTTTATAAAAGAAAATGTGCATCAGAAAGAGAATAAAATCAGATATTCTGAGAGGTTTCTAATCTTCTAATAATGAATAGATTATATTTTCACATTTATTGTTAACATAACTTATATTAAACATTACTGAATAACATAACACCACAGTACCACACAAAGAGTATAATTGTAAGAACTGATAATAAGGTTTACTTCTACAACATACCCCATTTATAATATTCTAATAATAAAAAAAATCAATGAAATTTACTTTTCTTGGAGAACAAAACCTGCTTCAAAGAAAAGTAGTCCTAGAATACTAATTGACTCTTAAAAAAAATAAAATCATTTTTCTGAAAATTTGAAATCATTGATCATTTTCTGTTACCCATACATAACATGTAAAGGTGATAAATAAAGTAGCATACTTTGTAAGGGTTGATCTGGGTTTGTTCTGTGAATTGTAATTTTTAGGCACCCTGGAATCTCTTGAAGTTTTCCTTGTTTTTCAGGCCTACAATGAAATATTACAAGTGGAAATTTTAGCGAAACACAAATTTAGCAATTTGGCCTTAACATATATCTTATTTTTGGCAAGATGCAATTTTAGTTTTTGTTTTAAGATGCTGACTAAAGAAGCTATTACAAATTTTAAAGAAAAATAATTTTTAGCAACTTTCAATTTTAGCAATCTCAGCACCCTCTCCAATAATGCCAAAATTAAATCCTTGCTAAAAATTCTGCTTATATGGTAATTCCTCAATCGTTGGGTTACTTCAAGTATACATGTATTTTGAATTCTTAAATTATTCTTATACATGTGAAGCACACTTGGTCAGGAATGTCTATCAATTCAAACAAATATATTAAGAACAGCATTCCTTCATATACATGTATTATGCCCTTTTTTTCCCTTGTGCTATTTACTTTTATAATACTTTACAAAAAATTAAAGAATTATCATGAAATTTATTCGCAACTTCACTTACTTCTTTAAATCTTGAAGAACTTTGATAACTTCCTGTTCCGAAAACTTTGAGGGATCTTGTCTGTAAATTTTTAACTCCGCAGGACCATTTGTTTCAATGATTAATTGCCTGTAAAAAATTGCAACATATTATGCTTACATTGTAAAAATTCTTCTCTTTTTATAAGCTCTATCAAGTAAAGATGCACTAGATTTATAGTCTAAGAACTATTTTTTCATAACTTTAATAAGACATAGAAACATTTTCTGCACTACAGCTGTTAAATACAAACTACAAGAAAAAGCTGAATACAATAAATGCTTACATTTTAGTTTGATTTTAAATATGGATCAGCAAAGCTAAAATTTAATAAAATAATATTTTTCCTGTTTCTGTCCATCTTGGAACACTGGAACATACATTAATTATGTATATAGATGTAAATACATGTTCTACAAAGATACCCTAACAAATACTTCTGCTATTAAATCACCTTGCAGCCCATCCAAATGGCATTCTGTGATGTCCGATCTGTGAACAGAACTGCTTCATTTGTTTGTAGACTTTGTTACCAGAGGGAGCCTTGAGGTACTGGTCACAGGCCTGGGACAGGGAGCCCTGGAGGACCTTCTCAATCCTCACAAATAAATATACCTCAGCATGGCAGGAAGTCACTGAGAACACACCCTGTAAATGAATAAAATACCATCTGATCACCAAATTTTTGTGACACCACAAATTAAATATACATGCCCAATTTATAAGCCAGATAAATTTTTCATGAATCCTGGTTTTTGCTCTATATATACTATGCTAATAAAATATACACAAGAATAAATTTCTTGCAATACTGTAGATGGTGTGACATAATTTTGCGATTTTTTTTTTTTAAAAAGTGATTTACAGTACATGTACTATACATCTAGCACTCGTATTACAAAAATTCAGACATACAACTTCTTTTCAATTAAATATAATGAAAAGCTGTCCAAATATCAGGCTAAGTGTTAAATCTGAGCAACTTCTATTCAGGCCTTACATGTCTGTCTTTTTTAAGCAGCCACTCCTCTGACAAGTCGTGGAGATTTGGGGAGGTATTCCTGCCCTCTATACAGTGGAGCTTGTCTAATGCTAACAGGACCTCATCAGGAACCATCTGTCTGATCTCTTTCTCATTGGGGTCTATATAGAAATCCTCCGAAATCTTCTTTCCTTCTTTTGCATCGTACAAAGCAAAACTCAGAAAGAAGGGCTCAGGCTGCAATTCAAAATATTATACATAATTCAGAGAACAGGCACAATATTAATCTGACCTAGAATTAAATCAGTTAATGAATCTGCAAATGCATCATTTTTATAACTTGTCATTGCAGAAAATCCCTAAATTCAATCATGTCACACTGTAATCAGATAAAATCATACATTGGTATCTTGAACACTGATATCTCAAATACCATGGGTATGTTTAAAGTGATTTGGAAGTCCCAAGCACTAATTGTTTTAGTATTTTACCCTCAAGTCCTCAGATAAGTTTTTTCTTGGTCTCATCAAGTCCATGATAACAAGGTCTGCCTGTATTTGTTTATTTAGTTGTAAATTTGTCCTTACATTTGCAAACTTCTGTCCGAATCCCTCCTCGGCCAGATTGACCTGTGTTTTGAGCTTGAAGTCCACCAGTCTCATCAGGTAGTGGTCACACACTGTGACAGGGAACACCTCTATATCTTCCTGATTCTCATCTTCCTCCTCATCGTCCTCATCAAAGTGGAACCTCTGTAAAAGATAGAGATCTAGCAGGTCAAACCAATGTGAAACCTCTATAACAAATACAGATTGAAAGTAAATAAATGATGCATCTGTGTAAAGAATACACATTTACATTTTGAATTGGAATCTCATTTGTAAACATAGACTTTAAAGTCTTTAGACTGAATTAAGTTCCATTCATGAACACACTTTTTTTTAGCTAAAATCATTTTCTTCAAATGAACAGTCAACCAAGATTTGTTGCCATAGACAACTTACAATGCCAGGGTAAACTCTGAATAGATTGTGCCTGTTTTCTTCTCGAGCCTTTGTTAACATCAAATCACTTTCTCTGTTGTACTGAAAAAGATTTAAAATTTAATTTAAAAAATATCTACTTATCATCTAACTTTTGCAGTATCCTAGAACAATCCCCCAAATCTGAAGAAATATTCACAAAGATATAAGTGGGGGGTGGGGGAAATGATCCTTTACCTTCATTAGCTCTGGGTGCATGCTAATTTCTGCTTTTTCTCCAGACTTGTCAGGAGTTTGAACTTCCTCTAAAGTAAAGACAATACATTTCACAGTTAGATTAATCATCTAAATGAAGCAAATTATAAAATTAACACAAGAAAAACTGGGACACTAATGACAGACATGTTACTATTTGGTACTGTATACATGGTATATTACTGGAATCTTAAATAACATTCAACATCAGATCAAAAAGATTTTATTTAACCCCCCTCTCCCCCCCCCCCCAAAAAAAAA
>PRKT01000091.1:591887-605207 GCA_003671525.1 Saccostrea glomerata | reverse complement strand
GTTAGTTTATTTAATACCCAGGAGCAGAGAAGAAGATTTTCAAAGAAATAATGCATTTTCACTATATAATCTATATAGCCCCGCCCTAGCACTAGAACCCCTGACCCTGGGGCCATGAATTTCACAATTTTGGTAGAGGACTCAATGCTTATTACATTCATGCTAACAGTTTGCCTGCTTGATGTCCAGGAGTACAGAAGAAGATTTTTAAAGATTGCAATAATTTTAGTGGTTCTGGCCCCACCCCTCAGGCCCCAGGGGGGCGGGGACCATGAAATTCACAATTTTTGTTCCCCTTCACCCATAGATGCTGTATACCAAATTTGGTTGAAATTGGTTCTGTGGTTTCAGAGAAGAAGCTGAAAATGTTCAAATGTTAACATACGACACACGACGCACGACGCACGACGACGGACGAAAACGGATAGCAATAGGTCACCTGAGTTACTCAGGTGACCTAAAAATAGTCATCAACATCATATTCGGTATGGACTCTACATTTATCATGTAAAACAGGTGCTAAGATGAAGGAGTAAACATGGAATCCACATTTATGACAAAAATGTTTTCTTTTGACAACCAAAACTATCATAAATGGATATATCACAAATTATGTGTCTAGCAAATTTGTCTGCCCCTGGATGAAAGCTTTACAATGTTTCCCTGTAATACAAATACTGTATTGAAATACATTTATTTTATACTTACTTGGGGAGTTTCTCATATCGTCCAGCATATGCACTGTACTTGAACCTGACAATATGACAACTGTCTGTATAGGATTTTATACACTGCCTCAGCAACAAATCTTTGGCTTCATCCAATGCTGAATTAGGAACAGTGGAGTACAGTGTACGCTTCCTCTTAGGGGGATTGGGGGGCTAAAATGATATCAAAGTGAAACACAAATATTAAATTTATTTAATCAAGTCAATATAAATATTGACAACAAATGTTACAATAAATTTAATATGTGTCCTGCTTATATTGTAAATGTACTTACTGATAAAACAATCACCAATTCTATCTATCACATTTATTTCTACCATGTTAATAGTTTAAAATAAAAGTCAACAAGCAAACAAAATTATTCCTTAATCTTTGTTTTAGTTCCTGCATTCAACCTCCCTCCCCCCATACACTTACGACTCTTTACAAACAAAAAATAATCTTTACTGCTGAGTGTGAAGTCTTACCGGAATGATGATGTCATCGTACGGGAACGTGAGCATCTCCCTCTGGGGGTCATTGTGGAGGATACTCTTGTTCTTACCGATATACGTCTCATAGTCAACGGGGTCTACCTGTTTGGGTCTGGCCTACAAAACAAAATTATAATCCTTATAGTAAGAATTAAACACGATTTAATGTTTGTTCTGGAATTCTACAACACATACATTATGTCTCAAAAACTGAAACTGTGACATTTTGTTCCTAAACTAGAAAAAGGAACTCATGACCCCACAGATAGACTGTAAACAAAAATCTACTCTGAACTGCCGATGAATAAACAATCGGCGGAAATATGTGACAATGATTGCATGTCGCTGACTGCTGAGAACATGTGTTCAAAGGAAGTAGATAAAGTGATATAATAAAACAAAACATTACCGTTATAACATACATCTCCAAACAGTCATTCAACCATTACCAATTTTAACTGCTCGAACTTTTAAAATAGCTGTTTTTTACTTCCTTCCTTAAAATTTTTAGGTTTTTTTTTTTATACAAGATCAACAGTAAGCGGACAATAAAGTTTTCCCTCCATCAACAGGGAAACAGATACAGGAAGTGGGTCAAAATAGTATGGCAGGGTTTAAGTGAGTCTTTGTTCTCATAAGCTTAAAGTCAATGTACTGTTCTTCATATTTGTCACCATGTACAGTATTTCACTGAATTTTGAGAGCAGGAAAATTGTATTTCAGGTAAATTATTTTGAATTTTTGATTACTATTTCAAAATACTTGCATGTACATATATTTAAGCATTCATTTGTTTGGGTCTCTAAGTATCATACATTGTAGCATATGGATGTATTTTAGTTAGTTATAAGTATAATTAACATAGATACTCTGCAGTCAAGAATCTTAGCCTTATAAGAAATAATCTATTAAATATTTTGAACCATACACAAACATTTTCTCAATGATGGGACACTTAATATCAACACCTCTACTTCCTAAATATTTAATGTAAAGCAGCATCTGAAGTTTGCATGTAAAGTCTACATCAATCAAGAAAGAGCTATAATCTTAACCATCAGTCATAACAAATGTAATTGTGCAAACACCTCTTCATTAAATCTCAACAAGCTCGTCTGTGTTTGCATGGCCATACCAAAATATACATAGTGATGAGTAGTGATGGCTCACAGGCCTGCAGCAAACATGACAAAGATCACTACTTTATTTTCTTTCAAAATTTCTATTTGCAGTCTTTTTTTCACTGCTGTTTTAAGTCTGCTGTTTTCACTTAAGTACAAAACAATTAATTCTGATATAAATGCACAACTGAAAATAACTTAATAATGGTAAAAGGACAAATTTGTTTAACATCCCTTCAGGGATTTTCAATACTTAGATGCACTTGCTGATGAAGGGTTGAAAATATAAACAACTGTACTTGTCACTTAGACCCTTGACAAATGAGGGATATTTTTAGTGTCGATCAGCATCTACTTCAACAAAGGACTGGTCTCGGTCATTTGGATTCCAACCAGGCCAAGACAAAAGGATCAACTCCTTACTCAACAATTCTAGAGCAAACACTTTACTGCATCATGTACATGTAGGAAAGGAAAAGTAAAACACAAAATCAAAGTAAATGGAAATCAGTGTTATTCCAATCATGGAAATAAGAATAAGTAAAATCAAAGCTTTGACTACATTGTTAAAAAAAAAATGAATTCTCAGACTAAATGGCCCTGCTCAGACCACAATCAATACCGGTACATGTAACACTTGTACTAATCCTATAAGCATTGAAGACATTGCGGTATACTGGTATATTCCATAATCTGATGCATAACCAATAAAACCCCAAACAACCCTGTCAATACACTGACTGTCTGCCTCTGACAAGATCTATAATCCCCTCAGAGAATTTTACTGACACTCCGACTTTCTGCACACTAATACTGCTAGATTCTTTAGACTTCTTGCATGCATCAATTTGCTTACACATTAATATACACCCAATTGTTTATGCAATGTAACCAGTACTTGTCTTGTTTTTTTTTTTAATAAAAAGATATTATTTAGAATCCATTTGCTTCAGAAAAACATTCTGAAAGACTTTAAATGTATTCAAACTCTACATATTTACATGTTACTTACTAATTAGTACAAATTAAATCAAATTCTGTCGAAACATGTTTTCATTAAACCAACATTCTATTGGTTGAAGAAACAAACATTGACAGTTATATTTTGACCTTTTATTTTTGGTCCATAAATCAAAGTTCAATTTACGTGTAAATAATGGAATAAAATTATACATTAACCCATTTCAAGGATTCCAAGATACCCTGAAATTCCCTCCTGACCGACATGAATGTAGATTATTTTTTATTACACTATAAACATCTTCAATGGTAGAGATTATAATCTAGTTGCCTCCTACACTTGAAATGTGGTATCCATTGGTATGTATCCAGAATGATTTAAAGTACCATGTGTGTGTAGCAAAGATACATTTCAACAACTGAAAGATGATCATAAATATATACCATAGCCATGCCAGACCCCTGTTTTCAAGTAGTATAAAAGACATTAACATTCAGCAGCTTCATTATAAAACTTGTATTATACTAATAATGAATTTGTTTATTTGAAATGTAAACCTTTGATATTGACTCCCCTATACTTGTTCAAATCCACAAGTTTAAGACTTAGATCATTGTCAGATACCCAAAAATGATCAAGTGTTTTACTCATCAAATGACATATTTTGCTACATTATCAATGAATAATTAGACAAAATTAAAAAAATCAAGATTCAAAAGAAAATAAAGCAAAGAAAAAGAAAAAAAAAGCATCAATTTATGTTTTAAAAAGGTCAAATGAAAAACTATCAATATGTTTGCCTTTGATCTTCAGTAATTCGATTAATGAATATGATCATGTGTTAGTTTATAAACAAAACTGCTTAAAATATGAACATGTACCCATACTACAGCTCAACTTCATTATCTATTGAATACCATGTCCATTGGATATGTTGAACAGATATGGAACCCCTTGCCCTTTTTCTTTCACTTTTTAACCCTCTGAAATCTGTAAGTTATCTCACTCCCAACAAGTTCAAAATAACAAGGTTTTACTGTATATTGTTTAAATTTGTCTAATCATTAAGGCACACATATTTTAAAACAATATTCTATCCAGGGGTTGGGAGAGGTGTTCTTTTTTTTTTTTAATAAGAATAACAATTTAATAAATTGTTTGATTAGAGAATCAAGCAACAAAGAGGGGGTTCTCTTTACAATATTTATAAAGAGGACCAAAGAACGGACCCCAAACAACATGTCGAGGTATTGTTCAACATAAAATGCAGATTATTCTTATAAACAAAGACAATAATGACTATGGTGCTGCCAAAAATATATATAAAAATTGCTTTATTTCTCATTTTCTCCTGTTTTATAGATAAATCAAGAGAGAAAAAATATCTGATCTTTGTGAGAATTTTTGGGCTGTTATATGTTATGCTTGATGCATGATGGTTCAATCTGTTTTTAGGAAGTCCAAGGCAAAAAATTCTAATCTTTGCTGAGAATTTTTGGGCCGTTATGTGTTATGCCTGATGCATGCTGGTACCTATAACCTTAACTACATGAACAACTTTTTATGAAGTGTTATGATGGAGTGAGTTTTATAGGTGTGTCATGGAGAAAGGCCCAGTGTAACAAAGAAATGACAGAAACAAACAACGGGATAATGAAAACAATGATAAATCAATGAGACAGTTAAAACAACTGAACATGCTTACAGCATAATCATAAAATATTACTTAATCGCTATCATTTCTATAATACCTGTCTCCATTCTATGAGCTGAGTGTTCACCAGTGAAGCTAGGTACATCACTGCCATGGTGCAGTCAATAAATAGATATCAAGTACTCTGTCTCCTAAAATCTACATCCTCCATCCAATACAACTATATTTCATTATAAACATTCCTATAACCACTACACTGCTTTGTATTCCTCTAACAACTGTATGTATAAAAATCCAGTTACTTTTTTTTGCACAGGATGAAAGAATTGTTTACGTTTTTATCAGAAAACAAAAGTATATATGAAATTTCCGACTGGCATCAAACTTTCATAACAGAATTCCAGACAGCAAGCAAGAATGATCAGGAAACACAGTTTTAGCATTAAAATGCCTGACCAAAACCTGCTATATCTTACTTTCTAATAGACACAGATTCCTGGTGAATTCTTTGTCGGATAAGGTACATGTTTAATGTGATTTAGTCATTATCGATGCATGCTTCGGGATAGTTGATTCAGTGATGGCCAATATATCACAGGTTAATTACAGTCCACAGTATAAAGACTCGTGCCTTTGTGGACTATTGTAAAATCACTTCCAACCATCAAAAAAGTCATCAAAGATTTTAAAAAATGCACTACAAACCAATAAAACCCAGACATAATTTTTGTGAAAATACAATATTATCTGAGAACATGACAATACAGTTGTAACATATTCTGATGCAGTTTCCAATAAAGTTCCCAGTGATTTGTTGCTAATAATGAAATTCCACACACATTAACCAGTTCAAATGAACACTTATATAAGCAATTGCTGGATTAAATTCAAGCAATAAATGAGTCCTAACTATGCTAAAAGCAGAACTGATTGGTTTCCCCCACTACGTGGTCTACTAATAAGCTTGTTTTGTCGTAAAAATACTCTCAAACTTATATATATTATAGCCTTATATTAACATCATAAAACTGTTTTCAAAAGTACAGTGTATTTCATTTTAGGAAACATATAATAGCCTTATATTGACATCAATAAACTGTATAAAAAAAGTACAGTGCATTTCATTTTAGGAAACAAATTTAGCCTTATATTGACATCAATAAACTGTATAAAAAAAAGTACAGTGCATTTCATTTAAGGAAACAAATATTTAACCAAAATGTCCTTTCTTATGCTTGACTTTTGCCTTCACAAAAAGTGTTTGTCATCATGATTTGATTCAATTTTTATAAAGTTCTTTGTTTTTGCAATGGGACTGAGCGAACACCTTAAAGATCATTAATTTTCCCTCTTAGACTATCATTGTGCCCCTAATAGACATGTTTCTGACAAAAATGTGAGTGAGATATAGCATTCAGTCAATGTGGTCAAAATCGAAAAAGTATTTGGAAGGTTTTCACTGTACTTAAAGTTGTACCATTCTAAGTATTTTCACCATCTCATTTCATTCATATGATTTCAAAGATCAGTGAATAATTATTTAATCAGAAAATGCATCGCCCTGCATCAACTTTTTAGAGTTTGATACAATTAATGTGACTAGATTATATAAAAACTAGAACTGTCCAATAGGGACAAATACCCCCCGCTGGGTTTTTCAGAGAAGGTGCCAATTCAAAAATACTTTATGGATCTAGAGATGTTCACAATTTACTTACAAAAATTTGCAGTAAAATATAATTGCTCATCATGTTTCTTAATGAATGAAACGGAGGTGCAACCAAATGAAACATCAATACTAATACATTGTTATTCCATTGTAACATTTTTTTTTTATTTTTTCATTTATTTTTTTTTATTACTGCATTAAAAAAATATATTGCAATTATGTGTTATGTCACTCTGCAAACTGATTGTTGAAAAAAAACCATTATACAAAATCAAATTAATCTTGATATATCAATTTGAAATGCATTTTGAAAATAAAGAGCTGGTCATCCAGTAATGAAGTGCTTTGACAGACAATTAATTACAATTAAGAGAATAAGAGAAGAGAAATCTTTAATTCTTGTGCCTTATTCCCTGGAGATTAGATGAAACACACACGCTTGATAAGAGATATGCCTTAACAACTTCCAACACCAAACTCATTAATTTATCTTTAACTGGATGCATGTCCAGTCATTATTCCCAAGAGACAAATGAAATTACATCATCTTCTGTGCAATGTAAAAACTGTTTTTAACACTTGATGATGTTTCTTTTTTTGTAAGTTTTTATGAGTAGTTTTAAGCTGTAGTATTTTTGAACAGATATTCTAGATTCTATATCTCAAACCTTATACATGAGCCCAAAATGAACAAGTCAATTAATTCTAATTAAAAATAAAACCTGTAAAATGCAAAAAAATTAACAAAAAGAGTTGAAAATTCCAGGTGCACACCTTTATATGGTGAATAATAAGTGTACAAATTTTCAGATTAATCCTTGCAATAGTTTCTGAGAAACGGTCCAGACAAAACCACAAAATAAAAATGAAAAAACGCCTATAAAATTCAAAATAATAATCCAATCAAGATGAAAATATCAGGTGCACAACTTCATATGGTGAATAATATGTGTACAAATTTTCAGACAAATCCTTCCAATAGTTTCTGAGTAATGGTCCGGACAAAATCTCGTCTACAGACAGACAGACAGACGGACAGACGGACAGACGGACATGGTGATTCCAATATACCCCCCCTAAACTTCGTTTGCGGGGGGTATAAAAAGAAAGAAATTTTAAACTTAATACATTATGATCTACAGTTAAAAAAATCTTTTCTTCACCATAAGAGTCATTTTAGTAGACAAGTATTTAATTGGAGCATGAATAGAGGTGGGTTAGAGGGGCAAAGCAAGCTTTACAGAATGCATATGCATTACTTTTACTTTTTCATCCTCCCTTGACAAGCATGATGTAAAATGATGAATGAAGAGAGAAGAGGCAGACAGCAATATAATAACATTTATTATATGATTGAATAATTTCCATCTCTCTGATTGGCTGAGATCCAACTATGTTAGAAAAATACTACGTTGTATTGACCTGCACGTGACGTTCTAGGTCAATACAAGGATTTATTTCCTCAACATTGATCTAAAAATAGATTGGGAAATTCCAAATTGATACAAATTGTTTTGGAAAGCTATTTAAACGACTATGATTTTTTTTTTCATGTGAACAAAACTTAAGCGAATATATATTTTAGGGTGAAGGTGGTAAGAGGGGATGCAGGGACCCCCTCCAACACACTTACTGAACAACAATTTTTTTTTTACTTTTTGGCAGTCAGTTTTCCCTGATAATACTCATTTCTTTTCAAAATCTATCCCAGAAAAAAGACTGACATTATATATTTTTTTTCAAGGCAACTAAAATTGATTTTAAAGAAAATTCAAATTAATACAACTGGTAACTTAAAGGTTTATTCACATTTTAATCCTGCTGCTCTCTAATATTTGGCTAGGACTTAATTAAATACAAACAAGTAATGAGCTGTATTATTTTATCAGTGAATCATATAATAAAACAATTATTGCTGTTTTTTCGGTCAATACAATGATTTAGCCATCTTCGAAGTACAATATTCACCTCGCCCTTCGGGCTCGGTGAATATTGTACTCCTCAGATGGCTAAATCATTGTATTGACCGAAAAAACAGCAATAATTGTATAGTACGTTGTACAAGTCAATGTAACCTACTAATCATGATGCAATATATTAAGCAATATAGTCATAAAAATAAAATGTTTTCCCTTTAAAAGCTCAATACATTGAATATTCTCAGATAATCTCTTATTAACCTGGCTAATCATTGCTTGCATTTCACAATGAAAGACTACCAGTCTCCAAATGCTCGGAAATAGTGTTTGATTATTATTATCTTTTTTTTATTCTATTAATATACCCTCTAAGTTATCTTATTTGTGTCTGGTGATCATGTGGTAATTTGGAAATTAAGTTTCTGATGATTTTTATCTACACATATCCTTGGTTGCTTTTTCGTATTTTCAGCACTCTAAATCATAAAAGTTGTCCTAAAGGTTGTTTAATGTGCCCTCTGACAACCATGTCTTCTTTATCAAGAAATTTACTTCTGCAAGTATTAGTTCCCTATTGCTAGATGTACTGAAATTGTGATCAAGCTTGCATGCAGAGAATGTAACAATTAAAATAAAGATATTTCCATTTTAACACCCTTTTAAGAAAACTTAAACTGGCTTTGGGAAATATGCTAATGGACATCTATAAAAGGTTTCAAGAACATTAAAAATACACAAAAAACATTCTATGTGTAAAGTTGACTTCTTACCAAGTAAAACAAAGCAAGTAACAAAGTAAATGAACCAAAACCTGATGGTAATAGCTTTATAGACCTGTTCCTCTGTGGTCAAGATAGTGGTGTTATAGTTACCACAAGGCATAGCATCAAAATGCATCAAATAACATGGAAAGTCACCACTTAAGTGAAGTCTTGATCACTCTGGCCTGATAGCAAAATGTCCATAAAATTTCTCTCCATTCCAATTTAATATAGAGTTTTATACATGCATACAGCATTTGTGGTCATAACTTTGTTTGAGGTCATATTGTAAGACTAGAAATAATACTCTACCATAACAATGCCTTTCTCAGGACTGGAAAAGTCATAATTGTTGTTGACCTCTATGGATATTGATCTCTGCAAAATTGGTGTTAAAATGATGCAAACATACTGCATTTAGCATAAATATTGACACGTACATCATCATGTTAGAGCAATGAGCTTCATCTAAATACATTGTACTCTAAAGTTCGTAATAGAATGCTAATTTTCATGTATAATTTTGGAAAAAAAAATATATCTTTAATTTTTATTGTATAATATGTGTTGCATGTAATAAATTACTGCATGAAAGTGAATGTATTTATCCTTTATGTTCCTTAACATTTGCATGTGACATGATTGAACAGCTGACAATACCTGTGGCAGAGGTAAAATAAATTTCTTTTTCTTATTCATGTCTAGCTACACAAACCAAGGTTCCATTTCAGTTACACATTCCAGCTCTCCATCACAAAACAATCAAGCATCACAAAAAAACAACAGCCACTGAGCAATTCCATCACAGTTCATTTACATTCCAGCAGAAAACGCATTATGAAATCACACAATAAGTCCAATGGACTGTTGATTAATTAACTACAAAAGCTGAAGTCTCTTGGCTAGAGTAGGACTTTGCGAGACCAGGCCATAATCTGAGCCGTAAAATGTCAGTCGGCCCTTCTGCACGCCACCACCACGTATAAAAGTGACAATCCCAGCAATACTAATCTATATGACATTCCACAATTTCTCTCTTCAAAAGAAATGTGTAACATATCTTTCTAACTGGTAATATAAATTTAAGAAACCAGACCCTTCGTTGATATGAAGGTGTGTTTTATACAGGATAATGAAATGTATACCTCAGGGCTTTATCAAATTACACAAACTTTTTTTAAAAGTTAACATTTGTAATTTTTTTGAAATGCAAGAACAAGGAAATAAAAAATTATATGCATAAGATAATTCTGCCGATTGATACATTCCTGCATGAGGATCAATATTATAAATGTATACTGAGTATACTACATGTAGGTAAGTCTGCAAACATTTCCAGAGTGTGGTGAAGGGTTATCTCAAGCAAAGCAAGACTACAGCTTGAGCATCTTATCTCTTCTAATTGTTTTACATCCAGTTGTTCTCCTCAATTCATACGATTCAAGTAAAAGATGTTACTGCTGTCAGATTGTTATTGTGTAAAAAAAAAAATGGCAACAAATCTAAATTTAGAAACACATGAATGTGGTCAACTTTAAGAATGTTATTTATGTAAAAGTTGTTTTTTTAAAAAATAGACCTCGGAGGTACTATGATACTGACTTTTCTCTAACATATGTTCCATTGATTATATCTAATGTTTTGTCTTAGAGTACAGCAGGAATTGTGTGTGTTTGGAGTTCTGGTTTATGTTTTCTTCAACAACTTCCTCTTTGTAAATACCACTGTCAAGAAATCCAACACCTTCCTCACAACACAAGAATCCACCTTATTTAAACTTCAACAAAGCTTTATTTGAATAGAATACAAGGTTTTCACTTAAGTGCTTCATCTTGACACATTATTTTGCTTAACAAATACAACAGCTTCACTTAAAAAAGAAGCTGAAGCATAACAGTATTTCTTTTCAAAATTGTCCTTTACATAAAATCCATTTTAATAAGTATAGGTATATTTTAATGACAAACATGTCCTAATATTAAAAAAATGAGACACACATAGAGAGAAGCATTATCTATACCCCGAGGTTTGTTCAATAACAAATATCCCTGATAAAAAGCTTGTATTTACAGTAACAAGTTAAAATATAAGCCTATCAGGATCAAGATTGATGTTCTCTGGATTGACAAAAATAATTTCTTAAACTGATAAAACCAGTAGATAACTCTTGTAATTTCCTTGATCTTTTATTTAGTTTCAGTAAAAGATACTGTGTTAAAGGAAGTCTTATCAAAGTTTTTCCTGACATTTTATAACCCTGTGAAAATTAAACTTTCACTCAATTGTAACAGACAAGAGTATAAGCATTGAGAACTGAGTGGTGCATTTCTGAGTGTGGTAGATCAAACCTTACATTTCTTTTCTTCACACGAGGTGTGTAGTGTACACTAACTACACCTATTGACCGCTATTGGTTGGAGATGGCCCTGTCTGATATGTACCCATTAGTGTTGGAACATACAAAGAGTGTGAAGCTGGCCATTAAAATGCTATAAAACAGACCACCAAAACTAGATCACTGGGAACGAACATAACCCCTACAGACATGTTACATTAATATAGACAACTGTCTGTCAATCATCCAAACATGTGCAAAGGGAGATAATTCAATCACCATCTACATACTACCATTCACTGAGCATGTAATCAATGTTATGCAGAGTTTTCCTTTTTAATATATTAAACAAAAAAATTATAATGAGAGTTTATATTTCAAAAAGCAATTGTATAATTGTATGTATTGATGAAGTGTTCACCCAAAACAATTTCCATACATATAAATCAATCATATTCATAACATTCATCTCAAATCCATTTTGAATTTTTAATATAAACGATTTTAGGAATGCTTTAATATGTTATTTCAGAGGAAAGTCCTCTCTGTTTTCATTATGATTCATATTCTAAATACATTAACCTAGCATTAACATGGCAGATATTTAGAAAATGCTGTTCGATAAAACAGATGCACATATGTTTTTACTAATCCATGGGCCTTCTAACTGAATAATAAAAATATAAACCATGTGGCTTACACAGTTTTCATCCACAGAAATGTTAAACCATCTTTGAATGAAATGGTCAAGTGCACTCTTAATAATTAATGACACTCTCACAATTCGTTTTCGAGTGAATCAATCATAATGAATTTCAGTAGAGCCACACTACATATTTGTTACATTTACTACACGTTCACTGTAACTTTAAAAAAAATCATTCTAAAATAAATGAAGATCGTCATTTTATTGATTAAATTAATGAAGAAGTTAACTGGTTCAATCTAATTGTATCAAGTCTATCTGTAGTCATGGTTCACTATCCCAGAACACAGAATTTGTATACATCATTGTTACACGACTGTTATGGATTATTATGAACAGAATGGTTTTTTACAGAGTTTTTTTTTAAACATATATAAATAATAAAGTCTTAAGTTATCCAATATCAATGATATTCCCCACAAAACATTCAAAATTTTCTGCTTCTTCGCTTACAATTAACTAATTATAAAAAGGGGGATAGGCTAAGAACCATTCAAGATATCGTCTGCAAAATAAAACAACTTTACCAAAATGATGTTCTCTCTCATCTGCAAGGCCACCGACTGTCGGATCTTTGCAGCCTCGCCCTGCCGATGGAGGACCTGCCTAAATTTTCTCTCAGTCATACTCTCTTTCACTTTCTGTGCTTTATTTTCATCTCGTCACGGAAGTCGACTTTCTCCGCCATGACATTTTATGACCTAAGGGAAGTAACTCAATTAGAAGATTAGATTATAATATTCGAACCATCCTTATCGCTAATCCGGATTATATGACATCATCAAGGCACTTCGACACTTTGTCTGGTTTTAAAAAAAGAGAAATATCTTTGTGGAGGTAATGTGAGTATTATCATGCCATCGATTGGAAAGTGAAAATGAAAACAATCATTATTTTTAAGCTCAATGTTGATGATAAGATTTAGAAGATAAGGAAGGAATCAGTGTTAAATTCAGGGGCGTAGCAACAGGGTGGGCCAGGGGGGGGGGGGG
>PRKT01000091.1:564674-591858 GCA_003671525.1 Saccostrea glomerata | reverse complement strand
CCCCCCCCCCCCCCGCACTTTCAAAAAGATGCTATACGTGCCTGAAATTAACTAATCTATAGATACTGATGAATTAATGGGTCTTTAGACGGGCCCAGATAGAAATAAAGACACGGCTTTTAATTTCAAACTCCAAGAAAGATACAAATTTCAATTAAATCAAAATATTTTCAGTTTTTGTGATTTTAATATAAGTTACAACTAGTGTACGATGTTGCGACCAAGAAAAAAGTCAATTTTTACGAATGCACAAATGACAAAGTAAATAATTTAATAGACGAATATATATATTTAAATATTTTTATGGAATTGAGTATATAATGCATTTGTAGATACAACATGCAGTCTACATCGTATTAAAAACATCTATAAAGAAAAAAATGATACAAATTACGTAAGAGCTATGAAACAATTACTTTCTTCAATAATTACTTTTGGGCATCTTGAGACTAGATATTGGATATGGTGCATTTTTATCAGAAAAGAAATTGACACAGCTTTGCACTGCCCGGAACTGTATATCTGAATTAAATATCCGGATATCCGGTCTATCAATATATATTTTTCGGATAGCTACAGATTTGCAGCTAAATTAAATAGACATGTTTTGTCACATTTCTTCTTTTTACTTTTTTTGTTGGGGGGGGGGGGGGGGTGCAGCTGATTTTGAAGTTAAATTGTAACAGAGACGAGGACCACGTATTGATGCACAGAGACTGTATGGATAAACCATCATTATATGGTTCAAAGAGGCACATACTCAGTCTGTCCACATGCATTAATTTACCATCAAGATGTATATAAATTTATGAACAAGGACTTAATTACGCTTCAATTTATTTTTTTCTCTGGAAAATTTAGGTCTTCTTTCGATAAGGATCATCTGCAGCTACCTTAGTTAGAAACGACTCACAGAGGACTTGTCTAAAGGGAGAACTAGAACTTCCTGTCCATTATCGAAACCCACTCATAACATTCTCACGCGTTTTATTAAATAAAGATTTATATATTTTAATGATGGGTGGATAGGACATTTCATAATTATTTGCAGCTTGCTTGATGTAAACTTTTCCAGATTATGGAAAATAAGGGTACCTAAACCAGAATATTTTGGGAGGAGTTCTTAGCTTCTGAACTTAGGAAAAGTTTAATTCACCGTTTGTGAACATTTAGATTAAAGAAATCTTTTTATACAATAATTATATATATTTTATACATACATAGAGAGAGAGAGAGAGAGAGAGAGAGAGAGAGAGAGAGAGAGAGAGAGAGAGAGAGAGAAATCTCTAAGAACCATTTTATGACAGAAGTATGATAGCCCATGCAGAATATTATAACAGAACTTTTTTTCTAATCATCAAATTGGGACTGTAAAGACGTCATTTAGTAGACATGTACAGTGTAGCATGGTTTTTTTTTTTGGTTATATATATATTTCAACATTCTCCAAAAACGATTTTGGTCAAAATACTTGCACACAATGAGCATATTAAACAGTGGATTTACAATGTTACAATTACATTTATAAATGCGGTGCTGCTTCCATAGTATCTTGATATTCCATGCAAAAGAAGGCGAGGTCAAGGTCAGAAATGGACGACATACACAATACTGACCACTAGATTCTCTGTGGTCTAACAGGTCGAGACCACTACCTTATATGGAAGGCAATTTTCAACACGTGACAATGTCTTCGTCACACCCGTTCTCCAATCAGGTGAAAGGGTCCCAAATCATGACAGTCTACTACGTGTTTACGATTCAATAGCTACACGTGGTTTTTTGTCGGTTTACTGCACAATATTTAACTCGTCACCGGAAAAACTGTAGACCATCTTAACCACTTTATAAGACCGAAATTGAAAGATTATATTCTAAAGACATTGCTCCATGCTCACATTTAATATTTGAGTTGTTTTCAATGATTAATTGTTGCTTCGAATACCGTACAAACGCTTTGACGTTTGCATGTACATAAAACACTTTCTGATAATAATAAGGGGTTAAATAACAATTGCACACCTCTCCTGCTGTCTAAAACCAAGGACCTTTAAACTACCTGCTAAAATTATGTACACGTATATCACGTGAAAAAAATACTCAGTGTTTTATCGACACGATAGCCCTGTACCTCTCTTTGAACAATGGTTTAGGTCGATGTATTAAGTTGATTTAAGGTTTCATAAAGCAAATTTTGTAAATGTGAGCATAGAAATGAAAGATTATACATCATTTTACAATATTTCTTTCATAAATCTCAAAAGGAATTGAAAATAGATTTCCAAGGGACAATTCAAGTTGCCTTTTATTTTCAACACAGTTGGGTACTTGTAGTAGCCCACAATGCATTGCGGCTCATTCAACAGTAGGTAAAGTAAACAGGTAGCTAATTTACATGCAAATTTATCCTGACGTCAGAAAATCTAGTGGTCTCGACCTGTCTAACAGCAATGTAGATCTAAACTTTTGTGATAAAAATGTGATCAGTGATGGGATAAGTGACTGCCATTCAGAAATTCATAAAACTGTGAGTGTTTTACCTGCGATTTTTCTATAACTTCATATTTGGTTCACCAAACGGTCACTATTGAGCGATCTACTGAGTTCAGTTCACCTGTACACGGACACGGGGCACATACCTGTCCACTCTATGATCGATTTTATGGTTAGGCAGTGATACCGGTATTGACACTAACTATCTATCTGTCTATCATGCCGGGTAGAAAAGCTCAAAATCGATTTAGATATGGGCAAAGAGATCAACTTTCCCCCTTGTCCCCAAATGAATCTGACCACCCAAGTAAGCGGCAGCGTCCTAACTCTACGGGTTCCTTGAGCACTCTAGATCAGGATATTTCCGATCTAAGTGCTATACTAGAAAATGCCAGTGAACACCCAGAATCCCTGAAAAAAATCACTTCTTTGATTCTCAGTAATCCCAAAATAAAAGACTCAATATCAAAAACACTCATTCCTGAAATTGACCGAATGAAATCAGAAATATCTGACTTGTATCAAAGAATTGATGAACTAGAGCAATATTCCAGGAAAAACTGTCTAAAAATCTCTGGGATTCCCGAACCTAGAGAAGGGCAACAAGAAGACACTGACCAGATCGCACTGAATGTTATCAATAGATACATATTAGAAGGTACTGGGCATCGACCTCTGACCGAGTTCTCAATCTCAAATTCACATCGCCTAGGTCCGAGACCACGACCAGGAACTAAAACTCCACCTCGAAACATAATTGTGAAATTTGTGAGGTATAGAGATCGTGCAAATGTCTATAATAATAAAAGAAACTTGAAACCTTTTAATGAAAACCCCTCCAACACTTATAAAATATTTGTCAATGAAGCCCTCACAAGCAGAAGAGCAGAACTATATACAAAAATTCGAAAACTTCGCCAAGAGAGGGTCTTCCACTCCTGCTGGACAAATGAAGGAAAAATCTTTGTTAAAAAAACTGAAAAGGGCAAAGTATTCAACATTAAGAACGAAAATGACATTGCCAAGGTTGTAAGCTTTATTCCATCTGCCAACACTTATGACCTACCTGAGGACACGTACGAGGAGTTTAATACTAGAATGTGAACATTTAGTAAGAACAGCTGTTTAAAACAGCTGATAATCATGGTCAGTAAGACGTTTGGCCAGCAATCTCCTTATCTGTTGTATGTATCCATGGTACCATCATAATCTTCATACAACTATATTCAATTACTCTATATAAGCTGTTAGCCTTAAAACCAGCAATTGTTCTTCTTTTATAATGGTACAACTGTTTTGTATTTGTATATATGTTACTTTTTGTATTCTTGTTTATTTTTTGCTTTTTCTCAATCCGGATCCCGGATTTCAGTATCAATACCGGTTTGTCATTTACTGTGCTTTTATTTTTTTCCGATTCAAAACTAGCATGTGCAGTGTAGGAATGTCCGAGGCCAGTTGTTTTCTTGTTCCGCATTATTTCATATTTGATAGTTGTGATTAAGTGCATTTGTCTACTTAGATGGCCAAGGACATTGAGTTTTATTAGGTATGTACTGATCTGCCTACGTACATTATTATTAACGAAGAGTACTTACTTTTTATTACTTGTTATATACTTTTTGCTTATCATATCTGGCGTGGAAACAAATCCTGGACCACCAAATCTATTCAAACAAAATTTGCGTATAGCACATAATAATGTGTGTAGTCTACTTTCAAAAATAGATGTTGTATCAGCTGAACTTTCTGAGTATGACATTATAGCTATATCTGAAACACATTTAGATAACTCAATCAGTGATGAAGATATATTAATTACTGGGTATCATACCCCCCTGCGTAAAGATAGAAATCGTTTCGGAGGTGGCATTGCTTTATACATTTCTAAAAGTATACATTTTTCAGAAAGAAAAGACCTAGACTCTAGTAATATGGAGATTCTCTGGTCTGAAGTAGTAGTAAATAATAATAAATTACTTGTGGGTGTTATTTATAGACCCCCTAACTCAAAGGCAGAATATTGGGATCATTTTCTATATAATCTACAGCAAGCTTTAGATCTTAATATTCCAATTCTATTATTAGGTGATTTTAATATCAATATGCTGTCCAACCAAAGTAGACAATTTAAACTCTTATTACAACGACTCAACCTTACAAATCTCATCGATAGTGCTACCAACTTTACTGTGAGCACTGGGACATGTATTGATTTAATATTAACTAATAATACTTGTCTGATTCAAAATCATGACATAGCAGCACCTTTTTGCAGCTCTCATTGTGTTATTAGTGTTGAACTTAAATTCACAATCCACAAACAATATGCTTACAAAAGGGTAGTAAGGAATTACGAAAATGTAAATTATACTGCACTTAATGAGGAATTAAGACAATGTGAATGGAACTCTATTTTATATGATTCAAAAAATATCAATGAAACATATTCTAATTTTGTCTCTTCATTAAACAATTGTATTGATAAACATATTCCTAAGAAAACCATTACCATCAGACCTAGAGATAAAGTATTTATGAATAATACCATACGGAAATTAATGAGGAAACGAAACAGGACACACTATAAAGCAAAGCATACAGACAATCCACTGCATTGGCAGACATACAGAGAACTCAGAAATACAGTTATTGATGAAATTCGAAAATCTCGTGAAAATTATAACAAGAAAATATCCTCAATGATTGATAAATCAATCCCCCCTGGAAAATGGTGGAGAATAGTCAAGTCAATATCAAAACTAAACAAAAATTATGAACCAATACCACCACTTAAATCTAAAGGTAAACTTATCTTCCATCCAGTTGAGAAAGCTACAGTCCTTAATAAATACTTTGCACAAGTTTCATCTATTACACATGAACCAGACATTCCCCTTCATGGTCCTGGTCCACCATTACAAAATACAGACACTTTATCTGAAATTTTTATCACTGAAAATGAAGTTTATGATCAATTATGTATCATTGACAGTAGTAAACCACCCGGTCCTGATGGTATTTCCCCAAGAATTTTGAAAGAAATAGCTAGCACAATTAAAACCCCTCTAACAAAACTCTTTAATAGATCACTAATTGAAAAAAAGTTGCCAGATATTTGGAAACTATCACAGATTACACCTGTTTTTAAAAATAAAGGTAGTGCTCAAGAAGTATCAAATTATAGACCAATATCCCTTACAAGTGTCTTATGTAAAATAATGGAAAAAATTTTGTTTAAACAATTGCATAATTTTATGAAAGATAATAATGTAATTTACAAATATCAGTCAGGGTTTCAACCTGGAGACTCAACTGTGAACCAACTAGTAGAAATATACAACACTATAATTTCAAGTCTTGATAAAGGTAAAGATGTAAGATTTATTTTTTGTGATATCTCAAAAGCATTTGATAAAGTTTGGCATAAAGGTCTCTTATCTAAACTAAAAAAATATGGCATTAATGGCAACATATTAGGCTGGATTGAGAATTATTTGTGTGATAGACAACAAAAAGTTGTAATTGATGGCTTTTCATCAAACCATGAGACAGTAAATGCTGGTGTTCCCCAGGGTTCTGTTTTGGGACCTTTTCTCTTTCTCCTATACATAAATGATATTTGTGATGATTTAGCTAACAATATACGTCTTTTTGCTGATGATACCTCTTTATATGCTATTGTAGAAAAAGAAGCCACAAATGTAGCCCAGTCACTTACTAGTGATTTAGACCTAATTGATAAATGGTCAAAAAAATGGCTTGTTGACTTTAATCCAAACAAAACTGTAAATGTTGATTTTACCCGCAAAAATATAAAATATCCGCCTATTACATTTGGTCATCATGGCCCATCCATTATTCAAAATGCATCTCATACCCACCTAGGATTACATTTTCAAAGTGATGCTACCTGGACTTCGCATATACAATTAATTCATGAAAAAGCTACAAAAAGACTAAATATCCTCAGAATGCTTAAGTATAAGATGAAAAGAAAAACACTTATTAAGATATATTTTGCATTTATTAGACCTGTTTTAGAATATTCTGATGTTGTTTGGGACAATTGTTATGAAAGAGATGCAAAACTTTTAGAAGATATCCAAGTTGAAGCAGGTAGAATTATTACTGGATTAAGATCAAATTCCTCTAGATCAAAATTGTATGATGAATTAGGGTGGGATCTTTTACAAACTAGGAGGAATATTCATAAATTGCTACTATTATATAAAATCATAAATGGCTATTCACCTAAATATTTAACGGACTTGATTGAACCTTTTCGTCCTACAAACCACCCCTATAATCTAAGAAATAATGATGCAGAATTCAAAATTCCTTCTATTAGAACTACATCATATATGGAAAGTTTCTTCCCATCAACTATTAAATTATGGAATGATTTGCCTGATTATATCAGAAATGCCCCTGGAATATCTTCATTTAAAAGTCTTTTAAATTCTTATTATTGTAAAAAAGGTAAAGAAATTTATCATTTTGGAATAAGAAAGTACAATATAATACATTGCCAATTGCGAAATAATGCAAGTAATTTAAAGGCAGACTTATATAACCAATTTTTATCAGAAACACCAATGTGTGAATACTGTATTGACTCTATTGAAGATGCTCATCATTATTTTTTTGCTTGTCCAAAATATAACTCTCCAAGAAATGTACTTTTCCAAACAATTCAAAATATTATTGATTGTGATCAAACTCATGAACTTGATTTACTTTTGTATGGTAGTCCCAATCATGGACTAAATATTAATACTCAAATATTTGAAGCAGTACATGCTTTCATCGCAGCAACCAAACGTTTTATTTGAATTGTAATGTATGTTACTCATGCCAACACTTTATAACCGGTACATGTATTTCATTGTAAATTTTTTTTTCTCTCTCTCTTTCTACTTTTTTTTTCTCTTTTGTTTTTGTTCTTTTGTTTTTGCTACTATGTGTGTCTATTTATTTTTATATCTATATATTGTGTGTTCATTTTGACCTTGTAGGGAGAGGGCTAAAATAGGCTTTGCCTGCTGCCCAATCCCATTCACTTATGTGAATAAAATTTTGTATAAATAAAAAAGAAGGTCATGAATGTATAAAATAGAATACTCAGTACTACATGCAATTTCTCACAAATACGAGTAGCTGTTTTAGTTTTTCTACAGATGATTTCAGCTATTTATGTTACCACAATTTACTAATAACACAAAAAATGTAAAAAAAAAGTTTTCCTCTGCTATAGCAAACACTCGATTGGACCAGATGAAGTCCACAGACATTTACACTGAAGACCATATTGCAGCCATCATCTCATTGATCTGTTGGTACTGGGTACGTTGCCGATATACCGCCAGAATACCCTCTTAGTAAAGGACGGTATTTTAGTCTCCACAATTCTTTTATCTGAAGTTCCTATATAACAACCACCTGTGGAGACAATGCCACAGTGTGTCTGACCATTATTGTTAGGGAACGCCACAATATCGCCTCTCATTGGAATGGATACGGGGTGGAAACTCCGACACGAATGGATGACCTGTGACTTCCGGTCTCCCCACTCCGAGGAACGCGCCGGGAAGTACCCACAAAACCTAAAACATACAGAGATCAATGGATTGGCTTGTTCATCAAAAATAACTCTTTATCTAAATTTGTAACAGGGAAATTTAATTTCTTTGGTTTATAACATGGATATTAGAATTTAGAACCATTTTACTTTTAATCAAAGGTATTCGAGAAATGACTTAAGATTTCAAATTGTCTTCCAAGGCAAAATTGTGAAATCCTGAATTATCTTATTTCATTTATTTGAATATTTACCAAGGTTTCTGACATGGAGCTGCCAGATCAGCTTCCGTTATAACATCATACACAAACATGGCAGACTTGTCCTTTCTCTTGCCTCCATGAAAATCGCTGTCTGAGGACCATAGCAGACTCCCAACATGGTGCTTGGCGACATTGTAGATCCGGAGATTTGGAGAAACACGTTCTGTTACAATCAAACCACCTGCAAGCTGATCAAAGAGAGCATCTAAGAGGCTGCCTTACAGTCATCAAAAAACTGCATGAAAAAACAGATTTAATGATATGTGTAACCACCCCTCCCCACTTCCAACTCTCTTAATAATGATTGACAAGCTGCATTTCATTTTGGAAATATGTATAGCATTTCCGACATTTTTTTTATGTCATTTCCGACATTTTTTGTTTTCATTTCCGAAATATATTTTTTTTAATTTCCGGAATTTACCTGTGCGGCAATTCAATGTTTTCTAAGTAAAAGAAAATGGAATTTTAAAAGTATTTATACCAAAATATTAATTAAAAAATATATGCATACATGTAGTCTAGGTAAAAGAGTTCAATGAGCATAAAACTTTTTCACACATATAATGTGCACTAAATTAAATGTCAGTGACAGCACCATACTTATGTCTAAGTCACAGGCCTTTAGATCGCTAAGAAAAAAATTGAGGTGTTGAAAAAAAAAAATTTTACATCAATTTTTTTAAGCGATCCATGCAAAGGCCTGTGGTCCAAGTCACTGATAGATTTACAAAATTGGATTTTAATGGGTTTTTTAAATGATTTATTCCTTTACATTTTTCAGAAGTAAAGTTATCAAATCTGTTACTATAGGTACTACATCTGTATTTGAAAAATGTCGGAAATGAAAATAAAAAAATATGTCGGAAATGAAAACTAAAAAATGTCGGAAATGAAAGTTGATAATTACTAAAAATTCCGGAAATGAAATGCAGCCGATTGACAATTTTAAACATGCAGAAACTATTACATACGGAGAACACTTTGATGCTTCTTACATGCAGTACATGTATGATGTTAGATTTTTTTACGTTATCAAACTAAAGTATTATACGTAATACAACATTTTTATTTTGGATTAAAAAGAAAATGTGGTACAACTTTGAATCTGCGTATACCTCAACGTAAGAGAAAACGCATTTAAAAATTCATTACTGTAACTATATTAATTAATGCTGTTTTACTGTATATTGGAAATTGGAATTCACAGAAATGTTAATCGATTGATTGATCGATTGTATATACATCCCTTTCGAGAATTTTTATTCATATGGAGACGTCACCGTATGCCGGTGAAGGGCTTCAAATTTAGACCTATACTCGGCACTGAGGGCCATTGAGCAGTGAGGGTTCTTTATCGTGCCAGCGCCTACCGTGACACGGGACCTCCGTTTTTAAGGTCATATCCGAAAGACCCGTGACTTTTACTTCCAACAGAAAATATCCTACAACAGCGTACTTCGGTACATTACAAATCACTTTTTAAAATATATTAACAATAAATATTAGAACCCTGAAGACATGGTTTCTATATAATTATTAACTACAGATCCTTGAGAACTTTTTAAAACTTACTTCATATTTGGCCATGGTTTTAACCAGCTATATGCTCCTATCTGCAAATTTTTAAATTGATTGCGAAAACGATCGACAGCAATTACAAAGGTTTTGTTAGATAATATGTAAATCAATCGTCGAGAAAGTTGGTTCAATGGAAAAGATAAAGAATTGTTTAAAGTGTCAAGTTTTTGGACCCAGTTCAACAATTTCCTGCACGGAACTTATTGAAATGGTAGATATAACAAGGCATTTATCAAAACGTTTTGAAAGACTATTTATGTTTTTTTTTATTTCAGGTCTGTGGATATAGGAACACAGGACTCAAATTAACTAAAATTTAATTATTTTTTACAAAATTAATGCATCAGGTGTATTTACATGAGGTGTGCATAAAACCGATTCGTTAGTACACATACGTACGGGTAATTTTAAAGAACTAGGAAAGATGTTCACCATTTAAGGCACATTGATACTCTGATAAGAGAGATAACTCTTAATGACACAAATGTCTATTATTCCTTATAAGTTTAAGTGTCTTTTTTGACACAGATTGCTCCGCAATCCATGCTATAATTGTTTGTATTTCATTCAGCATATACATTTGCTTTGGAAAATCATAAAAGTTTAAAGAGAAATTTCATATGAGTGAGCAGAGGGTTTATGAACCTTAATGACAAAAAATATTTTATGGGGGCGGGTTCAAAAACCTGCAAAATAGTTATTAAAACTTCTTGTAAATCTTTTTTTTAAATAACTTTTTGAAAAATTTATTCTTTTTTTATCTTACTGCTTTTAATAATTATAATATATTCGTCATAACTTAGGTTTTGATATGCACTTGGTCATCTACTTAGTTTCCTGTAAATAAGTGGTATAGTCCTTATAACATTGAATGGTGTATTGTGCTCCCCTCATGTCAGAATGGGAAATTCCACCGATGCCGTAGTTATGAGTAAAACATCTTGCTGTTCTCACCAGATTGCGATGAGGCACGTCGAGGGTACTGCTGATTTACTTATCTTTTACTAATATCGCCTTGGTCTGGAGGAATTAAGATAAGGCGCGGTGATTCACAGTAGCTTTATGACTGTGCGATAATCACCGAGATAAAACAGACAAAAGCTGTACAGGAAAATACATTATCCCCGAGGAGCCCCCAATATTTTATCTTTGGCATAAACACTGTGCAGTCGAAGACTCCCCACTTCCAAAAATCCGCCATTTTGTTCATCAGCAATTTCCGTCGGATTTTTCTAAAGAAACATTTAGGAGTTTCTCCTTAGTGTTTCGTCCATTGAAATTGGAGATCGGGGGACGAAATCCACTAGTTCAGGATGAACGGAGTAGTGTTCCTTTCGTGTTTCTTGGGATTCCTTTGTCTCTCAATGGGACAGAATGATATCCCTGCCGACTGCGGGATCTGCGATTGCAGTGTCTGTCCCAGCCAGGAAGACATGGTCTGTAAGGCCGGAATCACCCGCGACAGGTGTAAATGTTGCCAGGTGTGCGCCCAGGCAGAAGGGGAGCTCTGTGATTTGCCAGGACAGGGGGACAAGCACCCAAAATGTGGCGACTACCTTACCTGTGTTCAGTCGGAGAGCAACAAGAATTTGGGAGTGTGTGTCTGTGACTATCAGGATAACCTATGTGGTACCGATGACGTCACATACACCAGCATCTGTAAGCTTAGAGAGGCCCAGTCCAAGAAAGGACGTGATCTGAAAGTACAGAGCTCCGGACCATGCAAATCAGGTATTTTTTATAAACACAACGTACATAGATCCTTATCTAATCACACCTAAAAATTTTGTAAGTTACCACTAGTCTAAAAAGTTGAAGGAAACATTGTTTCCACAGTTTCGGTTGGCTAACAAGAATTACTATCATACATAACAGCTGTATGTTTTACAAAATGTTCTTCCTATTAGAATTTCAGTTATGTTTTAACTTCTACCCTAAACTGTAGAACAAGATAAGCAATACGTATAACTCTTTCAGCTCCCCGTATCCTGACTGGACCAGACAGCGTTACTAACGTTACTGGAGACAATGTGGTCCTGATCTGTGAGGCCGCGGGATACCCCATCCCTCACATCGGCTGGCTGTTCCAGAGGACAGACACCGAGATTAGCAACCTGCCAGGTAACTCGACAATAAATAAAGGAACTCCGGGAAAGGTGGTCAAGTTAGGATTTCAAAGCAATCCCCATCCCCCATTGTAATATTGACAAAACAACATGGGTCAAGTCTATAAAAGTGCTAAGAATTATTCAATAGTTACTGTATTTTGTAACTATCAATAGCTCCATAATTGATACTGCCTATTTGT
This sequence comes from Saccostrea glomerata, assembly GCA_003671525.1. Taxonomy (NCBI): domain Eukaryota; kingdom Metazoa; phylum Mollusca; class Bivalvia; order Ostreida; family Ostreidae; genus Saccostrea; species Saccostrea glomerata. The sequence continues at coordinate 579,632 of PRKT01000091.1, read as the reverse complement.
AAACAAGGTAACGCGTTATTAATTAAATTTTCAGAATTGTGTATGGATTGTCGAAAAGCATGAACACAATATACCTCTGTGCTGTTACTGCTCTTCTAGTGCGTCACATTCAGTGATTAAAAAGAAGGGTGTCTACGAAAGTTTTAACACTTGTTTCTTCTTGTAGGAGACGACATGTCTGTCTCCACCGTATCCCGGGGTGGTCCGGAGAAGTACCAGGTGACAGGATGGCTTCAGGTGGAGCAGGCCAGCAAGCACCACGAGGGTTACTACATCTGTGTGGCCCACAACAAGCTGGGCTCTGATAAAAAGACTGGGAGGATCAAGATTCACGAGAAAGGTAGGACGTTTTCAACAATATATGGACTAATATAAACAAAATCTTAAAACTCTTTGCTCAAATGCGTAATGTATGATCCAAATTGACGTTTGTCTCTAATTTATTGATCTATTGAGATACAAACGATTTGATAACGTCCAACTGCCATAATTTGTTCCAAACTATTGGAATTTCCTTTGAAATCTTGAGACATGGGTTTCCTTAAGAGATCAAATCAAAGCAATAAAAGTTCAGACTACTTATAGTATTTTGTACATAAATATTTTTCAGTATTGAACAGAGTAGAACGTAAAGAAGATGGAGACCAAATCTGAGTGGAATCACCAGAGTCTTTCAAAAAATTATTTTAGCTTTATGCTGTTTTAGCTCATTATTTTTGTTCATTAATTTTGAATTACATGTATTTTGGAATGAATGCCACTAGCTGTTGACTAAAATTCTCTGTCTCTGTACATGTATGTATGGTGTAAAACTGTAAACTACGTAATCCGGGTATTTTGTCTCGTTTTCTTTATGTTGTAAATCTGCAATTTTTATTTGTCCTTTGAGCAAAATCTGTATTATGATAATTTTGTGCCAAGCTGAATACTCATTTGTTTCTCTTTTTTTACTGAATATCATAGCTTATATTTTTATTATGAACCATATATAAAACTTTATAATATACTCTTTTCCTCGCTCGACATGACAAAATGTCAATGAACTTTTTTTTGAAATACAATCTTAGTATTTATATAAGATTTTCACATGTTTTGCCAATTTTTTTTCTTTATTTGATGTGTATAGAAATGATCACAAATTTCTTAAAACTCAGTTTTTTAAAAATGTCTTTTTATTTATTTCTCTGATCAGTCAGATAAAATCGGTATAAATGACAATGAATTATTTCTAAACTCAATAATGTGGGTAACATAAAATCTGGTTAACAATCAAGTCTTCCATTTTTTGACTACGCTTGAAAATAAACTTCAAATATTCATTAATCTTGTTGTTGTTTTTGTATGAGGAGAACGATTGCACAAGACTGGTTCAGTGGTTGTAAAAATATTCTTTTTCGTCTACTGCTAGATGCGGTTACTGTATCTTCAAAACACAACAGACTCCAAAACAATTTATCTTGCTACATCATTCTATATCCAGTGATGTGAACCTGGTGCACCTGGGCCCTGTATTCATCAGTGTTCATGCAACACCATATCACGCATCTTGTAACCTACATCGGTTAACTTAAAGTTTTCTTCCTGTATGATAAGTCAAGAAAACAAAGACACAGTGTGCAGTCTCAGTCCCAGACTGGTGTAACTGCGGATTAATGACCTCGAAACCATGTGTAGTGTTGAAAACTTTATTCTGATAATGGCTTCACAAGAGGTAAATGACTGAAATAAAATTGAAATAGACAATAAATTTCTAGCTTTCTCTACAAATAATATTCACTCATAATTTCACAAAAATGACCTCATCAAATTTGAATACACTATGAAATACAGGCCTAAATTACTTAGAAGAATTTTGACAATAGATGCAAACACTGTATAAACACAAAGACTTGGCTTAAGATCAATGGTAAACAAGAACAAATAATCAGCCCGAATTTCCTCTATCAAAAATGACAACAAATTTAAACACATGGAAAATATCATTGCAAAATAAGAAAAAAGTTGTTTAACACATTAGACATATGCACATATTAACACTCACATCGCTGTGGCACCTCACAGGTATCAAAACATCAAAAAACAACAAGGGTTAACACAACCCACATTTGCACCAGCTCCGGCCATGCTGAATCCCAGACGTATATAACAAGACCGGTCTTGGCGGAAACAAGATATCCGGAAAGCGTGACAGCACACTCCCCGCCTGACTAAACTAGTCACTACTCATTAGTCGGAGTGTATAGAAGGACTACTTCTGTGACTGGTCGAAAATACTCCACTGGGCGTCCTTGCCTGATGACTCTAACTTTCACCTTTCGAACGTTTCCATCTTCGCTTTTGATTGCTTCTTCCACCAACCCTAATGGCCAATCACATCTGTTCATATCTTTTTCTCTTAGCATGACAACATCTCCTTCTCGTAGATTCTCCTTCTCAGTCTTCCACTTTCTTCTGGATTGCAGATTCTGTAAGTATTCATCTTTCCATCTTTTCCAAAATCTGTCCGCTAAGACTTGCACGTGTTTCCAATTGGATTTGTACATGTCTCGAATGTTCAGGTCCAAGTCTCGAAGAGGTGGTACTTCATCTCCCTCTTTCTGTGTGAGCAATACATTCGGCGAGAGAATCATTGCATTCTCTGGGTCTGACGATACAGGTGCTATTGGGCGAGAATTGATGATCCTGGAAACTTCTGCCATAAAGGTGACCAGAACTTCGTGGGTTAGCTCCTTTGCAGAATTCTCCAGTAGTAAGGCATCTATGATCTTTCTGGCCACACCTATCATGCGTTCCCAAACGCCTCCGAAATGTGACGAATGAGGTGGATTAAAAATCCATGTGCTTCCTTCACTTAGGAGGAACTTCTGAATGGCTGGATCCTCAACGTTTACAGCATCTGTGTTTGAAGATGTAGATCCAACAAAATTGGTTCCTCTGTCTGATCTATACTCCAGTACTTTGCCTCTAATGGAAACAAATCTGCGCAATGCATTTATGAAGGTGGACGTTGACATCTGTTCCACAACTTCGATGTGTACTGCCAGGACTGTGAGACATGTGAACATGATTGCCCATCTTTTACTATTTGCACTTCCACCACGTGTTCTTCTACTGACAACATTCCAATGTCCGAACGTGTCAACTCCAACGTAGGTAAATGGTGGAACTGGTTGTAGGCGACAAGAAGGAGGATTGGCCATGATTTGTGTCTGTAACTGTCCTCTGAGTTTCCTGCAGGTAACACACTGGTGTAAAATGGAAGAAACCAATCTTCTAGCACCTATGATCCAAAACCCCGCAGTGCGCAATGCTCCTGCTGTAATGTGCCGCCCCTGATGATGTACCTTTTCATGGTAATGCCTGACCAGCAATACTGCAACATGTGAGCTCTTAGAAACAATGACTGGATGTTCCATGTTTCTTCCAAGGTTAGCGTTCTTTAGCCGTCCGCCTACTCTAAGTACTCCTTCTTCATCAATATATGGGTAGAGTGAAGACAATGGACTGTCATTAGGTACTGCTTTACCACTAGTCAGACTCTGGATCTCTTTTCCGAAGACAGCTTTCTGGACAATCTTTAGGATCAGCAGTTCCGTGGCACTAAACTCCTTCACAGTTGTGTGACTTATATGAAATGTTTTCTCAAGTGCCGCTTTTCTAAGCCTGCTCATACCAAGAACAAGCCTTTCCCATGAGGAAAATTTACAGAACCTTTTCTCCCAAGAGGATGGGCTATAGGAAGAATTTTCTGTTTCTTCTACTTTCATTGCTGTAATCAAAGGTCTGACTTCCACATCATCATCAGGTTTGACCATTTGAAAGCTTTCATCTATGTCCTGCTTGTAAAAGGAAACTTGAAAGGGAGGTTTCCACCATTGACAGTCTTTTAGATTCTTGGCCATAACTCCTCTAGTCCCTACATCTGCTGGGTTTTGCTCTGAGGGAATATAATTCCATTGCTCTGTTCTAGAAACACGCAGTATCCTGTCTACTCTGTTACTCACATATGTATAAAACCTTCTTGTTCTGTTGTACAAATATCCCAAGACAACCTTGCTGTCAGAGTAGAAGTATGTAGCGTCAACTGGGACATCTAGTTGTCTGGTTACAGCAGTAGCAATTTCGGATGCTAATACAGCAGAGCAAAGCTCCAGTCTAGGTATCGTATGTCCGTGTTTGGGTGAAAGTTTGGATTTTCCAAATACAAAGCCCAACTCATGTTCATCATCTGTCCTAAATACTTTTAGATACGCTACTGCTGCCACAGCTTGTTCTGAGGCATCTGAGTACACATGGAGCTCTGTCCTGGTGGCCTCACTGGTAGGAATGGAAGTAAACATTCTAGGAATCTGGAGGAAGGATAAATCACCTGCACTATTCTTCCATTCTGTCCATCGTCTCTCTAATTCCCATGGTAAAGGATCATCCCAATCACAAGACAGGTCCATCAGCTCCCTGAAAATCATGCGGCCCAAAAGAATAAATGGAGCGACAAAGCCAAGAGGGTCAAATACACTGTGGAGTGTAGACAAGACACCTCTCTTAGTACAGGGTTTCTCTTCAAACTTCACTTGGAATGTAAAGTAATCATTTTGCAAGCTCCAATGTAGACCCAAGCTTCTTTGTAATGGAACATCATCCATAACACTTAAGTCCATATTCTCTAGATCTGATGATCTCTCTTCTGGTGCGAATGCATTGACAACATCCATGTTATTGGAAGCAATTTTATGGAGACGTAAATTTCCACCAGTCAATAGGGCAGCTTGTGTCTTCTTCATCACTTCAATAGCCTTCTCAGGCGTTGTTGTAGACAGCAGACCGTCATCAACATAAAAGTTATTGTTCACAAAGTTTAACACATCCTCACTTGTTGTAGGATCTACACTAGCTGCCTTTCTCAAACCATATGTGGCAATGGCTGGAGATGGTGCATTTCCAAAGACATGTTTGCACATTCTGTATTCCGTAAGTTCCTTACTGGGGTCATTATCACGATGCCACATAAACCTCAAATAATTCCTATGCTCCTCTGCAACAATGAATCCGAAGAACATTTGCTCAATGTCTGCTACTATAGCAACTGCATCTTTCCGGAAACGGAGTAACACACCAACAAGACTATTGGTCAAGTCCGGTCCGCAGAGCAAGACATCATTCAATGACGTGTTCTCAAACTTTGCTGAAGAATCAAATACGACCCTCAGCTTTGATGGTTTCTTTGGGTGGTAGATCCCGAATATTGGCAAATACCAGCATTCCTCAGAGGGCTTCAAGGGTGGGGCTAGTTCCGCATGCCTTTCCAATATCCCTTCCATGTAGGCATGAAAGTGATCTCGCTTGCCAGGATTCCTGTCCAAGGTTTTACTCAAGATCCTAGCACGTCTCAATGCCACTGCTCTGTTATCTGGTAATCTATCTCTAGGAGTTCTAAATGGCAGTGGGGAAACCCAGCTTCCTTCTTCATTCCGTTTACAGTGTGCCTCCATAATCCTTAGGAACTCTCTGTCTTCTATTGATAAACCCGGTTTATCATCATCAGCTGTGCGCTCAAAAAGTGAGGTTCCAAAGTCATTTGGTTTTCTGGAGCCCAGTCCATGACCTTCACTGTATGTGAAACTGCTTGTGCATGGAGGCATAATGGAAGTTCTTCCATCTCCAACTAAATGTGTCTTCTTTACACAGAATTCATCTGGAACATGGACCTTATCCAAACAGGCTTCTCCAATTAGGGCCCAGCCTAATGGAAGCTTCTGGGCATAAGGTGAGCAGCTGCCAACTCTCTGGTCTAAAACATGATGTGCTTCCACCAGATCCCGTCCCAGCAAAAGTAATACAGGCGCCTCATTCAGAGGTGGAATATCGGACGCAATATCTACAAGGTGAGGGTAGTGTTGCGCGATTTCCGGTGTTGCTATCTCATCCCGATTACAAGGGATATTATCACATTCCGTGATGGTAGGCAAATTCAAGGTTTGTGTTGAATCCCAAGATTCGATTACAAGCCCATTAACTTGCCGTCCATAAGTGGGTACTGTACCAGAACAGGAAGTTATTGTGTAGCTCCTTGGTTCAGAGTAAATGTTCAACTTGTCGAAGAATTCACTACGGGCTAACGACCTGTTACTCTGATCGTCGACTAATGCATACATGACAACAGCCTTCTCCCGTTCTCCATATCTGTAAACTCTAACAAGCAACATTTTGGCACACGATTTACCGGAAAATTGTTTCCCACAAACTTGTAAACATGAGGCTGAAACTGGAAACATAGAATCTGTTGTTGTACAGTCTACAGCAAGTTTCTCCCCGCCATGCTCCTTGTGCAAATCTCGGACCTTGACATCAATGGGATGAAGTGCACTACAATGTTCTGTACTTCCACATACACTACATTTTATGTTCACTTTACAATCTCTGGCCATGTGTTTTGCACTGCAGCAGCGAAAACAGATTCCTTTTTCTTTCAACATTTTCTTGCGTTCTGGAATCCTCTTAGAATTGAATACACGACAATCCTGAAGCGAATGAGGTGTATGACTGTTTGCGTGAATCACACAAACCTGCGAAAGTTCTTTACCAGTCTTTGTCACAAATTCAGTCTTGTTTGTTCTCACTGACACACGCTCTCTGATATTGCTACCACTGTTCGCAACAGATGTCACATGCTCCTTACTTTTTGGTTTAAACTGACCATCATACTGGAAACCTGGGTCGTTGCGTATGCGGCTCATTTCTTGAAGAAACTGAACTAGGAATGTGAAAGGAGGATATGACACATCGTATTTCCTTTTATAGGTTGAAGCATGATTCGTCCATTTTTCTTGCAAGTTGTATGGCAGCTTGTTGATTATAGGTAGAATACCTGATGACGAATCAAAATAGGATAGGAGAGTAGCATATTTCGGGTTTTCCTTGGCTGCCTCAATCTCAGCTAGTATGTCTGCCAGTTCATAAAGCCGCTTACTATCCTTTGTCGTTAATCGCGGAAAATGTTCCAGCTTGGTTTTCAGGGCTGACTCAACGAGTTCCGGTGACCCGTAACGTTCCTCCAGTCTCTCCCATATACGTTTTAAGCCTCTCTCTGGATAAGCAGCATTTGCAGCCCGTATGCTTGAAGCAAACTTACTTGACTCCGGTCCTAGAAACTTTAACAGTAAATCAACTTCCTCAAAGGGCGTAACTTCTAGTTCTTGCGTTATGCTAAGGAAACTTGCTTTCCATGTAGCAAAGACTTCGGGACGATCACTGAATTTGTAAAACCGTGAAAATAGAAGGTCCTTCTTCAACAAGAACTTGGTAAGATCTCCAACAACACTGCTATCATGAGTCTGTTTCACTTCATTAAGTTCAAAGGGAGCTGCATGAGGGTTTAACGAGCTTCTGTGTTCATTATATTCAGGGTTTGTCAAAGGTGGTTCAACGGTTACTGGCAACGCAGCACTTACCACATTTTCCACTGGGCAGCTCTCATAAATATACTTTGCTGTTAGCTGTGTCTTGTCAACTGGTTCTTCCAGCAATGACGATACTGGAGAAACACGCCTACTGTTCATTCCTGTGTTCTCAAGTGCTTTCACTTCTGCTTCAGCTACTGCGAACTTGCGTTCCTGTTCTAATAGGAGAAACTCGGCATCTAACTCCTCCTTCTGTCGAGCCTGTTCTGCTTTGTGCTTGGCTTCCATTTCCTCCAACGACGCCTTTTGCTTTCGTAACTTTAATTCTCTGGCTTCATATTGTAGTCTGGCTCGATGAGCCTCCACCTCCATCCTCTTCTGTGCCAGAATGCTGCCCATCACCGATGTTTCTCCGACCTCTGACCTTGTGTGTAGGCTTGCAGAGCCTCTTTGAGACAGTCTCTCTGTGGCATCAATTCTCGCCTCCCGAATTTTCCGACACAATTCCCTTATAATGTCCTGACATTTGACCTTTAAAAGTTCTTGAATCCTTAACTCCGATAAACTGTCCACAGTGTTTGTACGTGTAAGGTAGGCCACAAAATCTTCGGATTCCTCTCGGTGTTTCACTTGTAATGCCTGTAGTTGTCTATCTAAATGTCTTAAAGATTTAAAGTCAGATTGTGATCTGTATTCGTCAACTTTCACTGTTATATCTTCAATGTCAGACCAAACAGCGTCACAATTATTAAGATATTTCCTAACAGTGTCCTCATATAGGGCTTGGCCCTTTTCTGTTTTTGTTTTAATTCTACTTTTGCCCTGAAGTTCATCATGATCCTCTACTTTAATATTGCTTATAGTACTACTGTCTTTATCAGCCATTTTGTGTCAATGTAATACACTTATCTTTGCATTTCAATATTAATTAAATGATGTAATCTATACATACGAAAAATGACCACCCTTCTAAATGAGCATAAACATTTCAGAGTACACACAATAATGTTTCAAATGCTGTACACATGTACAATTGAAAAAATAAATTTTCTTTCACAGTACACAAGTGTGACATTGACAGTTGACAGAAAAATGATTGTCGTCAAATTCGCAGCAAGATAAAATTCAAATATCTACTCAAGCATTATTTTGCTACATAATTACAGCACAAATTTTCAAAGCATGCTTAAGAAAAATGCAATCCTACTTATTGACATATCACATTCCTGTAGCACCAAATTGTTTGACCATATACGTACAATTGAAAATGCATAAAGCCACTGAATATTAACAGTTATACATGACAATAGTTCATGTCCAAGAATATTGTACTATATAATGGAATGTTCTACATGTAACGGAATGTATACAGAATGTTCGACATGTAACGCAATGTCCCAAGCAACCGACAGGATTGGATGCCTCTCCAGGTAGGTATGGTCCGCACGCCACTGTCCAAGGTAAGTGGGAATGGTAGGCCCAGCCTCAGGTAGAATGATCCTGATCCGTGTAGAAGCGATTCATTTACTGTGCAGTCTCAGTCCCAGACTGGTGTAACTGCGGATTAATGACCTCGAAACCATGTGTAGTGTTGAAAACTTTATTCTGATAATGGCTTCACAAGAGGTAAATGACTGAAATAAAATTGAAATAGACAATAAATTTCTAGCTTTCTCTACAAATAATATTCACTCATAATTTCACAAAAATGACCTCATCAAATTTGAATACACTATGAAATACAGGCCTAAATTACTTAGAAGAATTTTGACAATAGATGCAAACACTGTATAAACACAAAGACTTGGCTTAAGATCAATGGTAAACAAGAACAAATAATCAGCCCGAATTTCCTCTATCAAAAATGACAACAGATTTAAACACATGGAAAATATCATTGCAAAATAAGAAAAAAGTTGTTTAACACATTAGACATATGCACATATTAACACTCACATCGCTGTGGCACCTCACAGGTATCAAAACATCAAAAAACAACAAGGGTTAACACAACCCACTTTTGCACCAGCTCCGGCCATGCTGAATCCCAGACGTATATAACAAGACCGGTCTTGGCGGAAACAAGATATCCGGAAAGCGTGACAGCACACACAGCATGATCAAAGATCAGGGTTTCTAAGGAGTTTGATCTTTCATAACGTTGAATAGGGATTATAAGGGAAAACCCTTAAAAATTTCTCTTATGAAGAACAGTAAAGACATAATGAATCTGAAGAACTTGAGAGCATTCTCTAAAAGTGCAGATTCATTTCTGTTCAAATTACAACCCTGTGCAAAGGGTGAGGCCCAAAAAAAGACTACCAAACTTTTACATAGAAGAGCAGTTGTTTTGAGAGAACACCTAACGCAACAAATAATCCCTTAATGATTCAGAAGGAAAGTCGGGACAGTTTCCCAGTTTTCATTTTGGGGGTCCATCGTCTCGAGCTACGGTCTTGAGTCCTCATATAGTTCTCTCCTACATGGAAGGATACATTATGGCTGTGGTTTGCCACGGTGCTATATGGGTCACAATTTGAACAAATTTTGAATCTATACCATTCATTTAAAGATGCTTCCTTGTACTCATGTATCGTATCCATTTAAACCGGTTGTCTGATGAAGCTAGGCAATGAATGGAACAAATTTGGATTTACACTTTATGTGATTTTTTTAAATCATGAATAAGAGGCCCATCGGCCACACCGCTCACCTGAGCACTGTGATAAGGAAAAAAAGCAGAAATCAGTGCAGTATTGAAAAGTTTACATCCATTATGGGTCCCAACCTACCTTCTAAGAGAAGGAAAGTATGATTTGAAAAAAAATTGAATCTACACTATAACTAAGGATCTTACATATTTCTTTGATTAACCATAGCTTTTTTATGCCCCGGATCAAAAGATCCCGGGGATATATTGTTTCTGTCCTGCCTGTCTGTTGTCAACTTTAACCTTGCCTATAAATATTGAGTGGATGGGGTTTTGGCTTTCATATTTTACAGGTGAATTCCTTATGACAAGATCTTTATTTGGGTACCACTAAATTTGACCTCTTGACCTTGACCCTGGAGTTTGACCTACTTTTACAAAAATTACCACATTTTAACCTTGGTCACAACTTTTGAACAGTTGGAGCTAGGGCTTTCATACTTCATACAGAAGTCGAAAATGTGAATAGATAACAAACAGACAGACGGACGCCGGACAAAATGTGATCAGAAAAACTTACTTGAGCTTTCATCTCAGGTGAACGTAAAGGATGATTAATCAATAGCTTTCCTAATCTTGAAAAGATTTTAAAATGTTTCCTTGATTGCTTCTTTGGATCAGAAGCAATCCCTTTCTCGGATATCATATGTCCAAGGTAAGATAATCCACTGACTTACAAAACAAAGAACATTTTTTTCTCAGCAATTTAATCCTGCATTTGCCAGTTGGTCGAATACTTTGCACAGATTCTCCACTATGCCCTCATATGTATAGCTATAGACTATGATATCGTCCAAGTAAATCAAATTTAATCCAGCAAGGATTGTTTACTTCAATCTTTCAAGTATTGGTCCGCTGTTGAACAGTCCGCGAAAGGCACCACTTTAAATTTATGCAATCCTTTCTGTTTTTACACTTGTTCTGGTCTGTCATCTGAACCAGCTGTTCCATATTAGTACATGTACCCTTGTAATTTGTCGGCAGGTTTATGATTCGTAATACTAGTAGAACTTAATTATAACTACTGACCAGCTTTTTGCTAACTAGACCTTGGTTTGAATCTACGAAACCGTTCCCAAGTTCTACAACACCATATTCATTTGAATGGATCTTGTCCTGTGGTAGGTACACACCACAACTTGTAATCATCGGAATAGAGATGATTCTGGAGCTTCCAACCGATATCACTCCAGCATACCCAGAAGCAATGAATGATGTTCAATATTTCTGACATTTCTTTCTTTCTAGATGCCGGTTTATTCATTCGTAAAATTAAAATCTAGGATTCCATCCACTGTGATATTAGCGACCACCATTGTTAGCTCAAACCTATGGTTATATTTATGATAATTTTGCCATAGAGTTTGAGGGATCTGACTTTGGAGGTCCTTACTAATCAAAGCAAGCTTTTGATGGGACTTCTTTGCTAGGAGCAAAACCATCACTGCTGTGTAGAAAAAAAAATTGGTTCGACATTTTCCATTTAAGCTGAAAATATATCCACCCTCGCTATGTATACTGTAGGCTATTCGATGAAGTTAGCATTGTGATCTTTATATCCTTGAAGAGTCCACTCTTATGTTTCATGAAACGTTTAGATAGACAGTGTTTGCTTATGTTTTCTTCTATATATATATGATACATGTAGCATTTTGGGGCTTGTCGTCGATTTTTGTCATTGCGATCTGCCCACTTCTTTGAGCTTGTTGACTTGATCTTTATATAACGCATTTCTGTCCGAAGTTCCATAACTGAACACTTTAATTAAATATTTAAAGAGTTTTGGTTTGCTCCTCTACATTCGCCTGGGACTTTAACTGAATCAAGATCTTTACCTTGGGATATCTACAAAAGTTTTTCACTCATATGGAACACCAACACTTGCTGGTGGAGAGCTGCAAATTTTGACCTATACTTAGCAATACCTGGCCATTGAGCAGTGAGGGATCTTTTTTCGTGCCAGCATTTATTGCAACACTTGACCTTGGTTGTTAGATCTCATCCAAAGGACCAGTCTCCACATCCACAGTGGATTTGAACTCGCAACGTAAGGAGTCCCTTTTTGGATACAATGTACTTGCTGGAGTCGATGTTCACTGACTGTAGTTTTCAGCTGATGTTCTTGAATTCTCAAAAGCCGCCTTCTCCATTGCAACCGTGTGATTTCGGCTTACATTCAAACTTACGTCGGTTGTTTGGAATATCAAAAATATTCAAAACATGATTTTGAAGAATTTCCTCCTTAGAAAGGGAGCTATGGGTATATGTTGGATTACATCTAGTAGAATTAAATCCTCCAAAATACAATGTACATTTTATATTATGAGCCCTACAACAAAGACAATGTTGTTACCTGCATGTTTTGCAAGACCGTGAAATCAATCTAATTCTTTAATTCACTTCTGGATTACTGAACACAGAAGGATTGTAGGTTTTCATTTGCCCCTCAATCGCTTAATGCAAGATTTTAACATACATTAAATTTAATCCATTAGATGACAACTAGTCAATGTCTTCTTTTTCATGTTTTGTCCACTGACTGGCGAAATCTTCTACAGAATCCATTATATTTATGAAGTTATGACGATAGTTGAGCATCCCCAGTTAGTGTAGTGTCAAGTTTGTTCAAATCATGACCCCAGGGTATAGTGTGCCTGGCCGTATTTAGCTTTAAAAATATGAAAATATAATAGTTTTAAGATAAAATGTGTTTGAGCATGAAATTCAGAAACATGTACTTGACATGCATATATCAATGTTTAACTGATTATAATTTGAAATTTTTTTATCTTTATTAATTCATTGATGAAAGTGACATTAATTTAAACAATTTATCACAAAAGCAGAATTAAAAAAAAAACCCACATTATTCTGCTTTAATTTGTGGTTAGATTTTTTCTTTCATTTGAGAGAGCGTGATGAAAGATGGTATATGTCTTCTTAAGATTCTGTTCAGAAACGTGTAAAAACCTATCTTTAGGCATTGATTTTATATAAGTAAATAAATGGATATAAATAAATTAAAATAATTATTATGTTGAGCTTAATGACTTGTATACAAACCGTTTAATATAATGTGTTTGTATCATTCTATGCCCAAAATTACGTTGAATGTGAACGTTTAGATTTAGAGTTACTCCTCTTTTATTGCTCCGGGCACCGATGCATTGGACATTTGGAGTGTGGAACCTTTCTGGAACTCGGGAGAACCAGATTCGCAATCAGTCTACTCCATCAGATAGTTCTATTTACCTTTCCCTGACAATGCCTTTGAAGCAATGGGAGATGGGAATCGGCTTTTTCAAGGGTAGGTGAGGAATTTTAGAATTTAACACTTTTCTAAAAATCACGGATTATAAGTTCTTAGTCTTAGTTCTAAGTCTAAACCTCAAAATCCAGCATTACAAAGGGGATATCCTTAGTTACCAGATAAATAGAGCATACAAACACAATATGTGCACAATATGTAAAACGATAAAAATACTTTTACTATAAGTAAAGTTATTAAACTGTAGAAAATGTAAACTAATAAATGTACAATATGTACCCTGATACAAATACATGCCCAAAATGTACACTGGTGTAGATACATGTACAATTTACTAGAATACATGTACACTGATACAGATGCATATTCAATACATACACTGATATAATGGAATTTAAATGTATTATAAGTACACTAATACAAATAAATACGATACAATATGTAACTAAAATAGATACCTGTATAGCATGTACACTAAAATAAATAAACTGTACCTATATAACATGAACACTAAAACAGATACCTGTATAACATGTGCACAAAAACAAATACAGTAGAACATATACACTAAAACAGATATCTGTATAACAAGAACACTCAAATAAATACCTGTACAACATGTACATTAAAACAGATACCTGTTTTACACATACACTAAAACTGTTAGCTTTATAACATATACACTAAAAGATACCTGTATATCATGTACACTTTATCAGATACCTGTAAAACATGTACACCAAAACAGATACCTGTATAACATGTACACTTAAACAGATACCTGTATATCATGTACACTTAAACAGTAACTGTATATCATGTACACTAAAACAGATACCTGTATATCATGTACACTAAAACAGATACCTGTATATCATGTACACTTAAACAGATACCTGTATATCATGTACACTAAAACAGATACCTGTATATCATATACACTTAAACAGATACCTGTACAACATGTACACTAAAACAGATACCTGTATATCATGTACACTTAAACAGATACCTGTATATCATGTACACTTAAACAGATACCTGTATATCATGTACACTTAAACAGATACCTGTATATCATGTACACTTAAACAGATACCTGTACAACATGTACACTAAAACAGATACCTGTATATCATGTACACTTAAACAGATACCTGTACAACATGTACACTAAAACAGATAACTGTATATCATGTACACTTAAACAGATACCTGTACAACATTTACACTAAAACAGATACCTGTATATCATGTACACTTAAACAGATACCTGTATAACATGTACACTAAAACAGATAACTGTATATCATGTACACTTAAACAGATACCTGTACAACATTTACACTAAAACAGATACCTGTATATCATGTACACTTAAACAGATACCTGTACAACATGTACACTTAAACAGATACCTGTATATCATGTACACTTAAACAGATACCTGTACAACATGTACACTTAAACAGATACCTGTATATCATGTACACTTAAACAGATACCTGTATATCATGTACACTTAAACAGATACCTGTATATCATGTACACTTAAACAGATACCTGTACAATATGTACACTAA
>PRKT01000091.1:494674-559674 GCA_003671525.1 Saccostrea glomerata | reverse complement strand
AAAACAGATACCTTTATAACATGAACACTGAAAAAGATACCTGTATAACATGTACACTAAAACAGTAACTGTACAACATGTACACTAAAACAGATACCTGTATAACATGTACACTAAAAAAGATATCTATATAACATGTACACTAAAACAGATACCTGTAAAATGTACACTTGAACAGATGCCTGTAAATTATGTTCACTAAAACAGATACCTGTATAACATGTACACTAAAACAGATACCTGTATAACATGTACTAGTACACTAAAACAGATACCTGTATAACATATACACTAAAACAGATACCTGTATAACATGTACTAGTACACTAAAACAGATACCTGTATAACATGTACACTAAAACAGATACCTGTACAACATGTACACTAAAACAGATACATGTATAACATGTACACTAAAACAGATACATGTATAATATTTACACCAAAACAGATACCTGTATATCAAATACACTTAAAACAGATACCTGTATAACATGTACACTAAAACAGATACCTGTATAACATGTACACTAAAACAGATACCTGTATAACATGTACACTAAAACAGATACCTGTAAAATATACACTTGAAAAGATACCTGTTAATTATGTACACTAAAACAGATACATGTATATCATGTACACTTAAACAGATACCTGTATATCATGTACACTTAAACAGATACCTGTATATCATGTACACTTAAACAGATACCTGTACAACATGTACACTAAAACAGATACCTGTATATCATGTACACTTAAACAGATACCTGTAAAACATGTACACCAAAACAGATACCTGTATAACATGTACACTTAAACAGATACCTGTATATCATGTACACTAAAACAGACACCTGTATATCATGTACACTAAAACAGATACCTAAATAACATGTACACTAGACAGATACCTGTTTAAAATGTACACTAAAACAGATAACTGTATAACATGTATACACTAAAACAGATATCTATATAACATGTACACTAAAAAGATACCTAGAAAACATGTACACTAAAACAGATACATGTATCTGTATTACATGAACAATATGAGCATTCATAGTTACATGTACAAGGTGTACACTGAAACAAATACATGTATAGCATCAACATTGATATTTACATGTACACTGATGTAAAAAAAGAACACTTTGTCACAGATAATACAATTTGTAAACTTGATACTTGTACTATTTACATGCTTAATGATATAAAATACATTTTCAAGTATACCTACTGATGCATATATACATGGACATCAGTACAGTGACATAGGGTACTTTTGCGCATGCATAGTGTTTAAAGACATATTTGGCCTTAACTCCAAAATCCAATTTTGAGAGGTCTCTCACTTATTGATATTTTTGTTGAAAGCAAGAATCAGTACAGTGACACAGGGTACTTTTGCATAGCGCATGCATAGTGTTTTAAGACATATTTGGCCTTAACCCCAAAATCCAGTTTTGAGGGGTCTCTCACTTATTGATATTTTTGTTGAAAGCAAGAATTTGGTCCAACTGCAGCGAAAAGATGTTTTGGGGGAGGGGTGAGATAAACAGCCCTTCAGTGAAAATAACTAGTGTCCCCGTTCACGTACATTATACCACGAGCCTGAAAATCGCCCTCGAAGAGAGATCCCACTCTAGAATCTAGATACACTTCATTATATACATTAGCCTATGCATGTGTATATTGTATTAAATGCAGAATGTCTTTTAATTTAAAATTAGATCGAATGACTGTCACTAGTGTATCTGAATGACCTCCCGCGGTGAACTAGTAACTCTAAACTGGTTCCCACCTGAGAGCCTTCCTGAACGCTTGACAACAACGCTTCCAAATATGTCTAACCTTGTCTTTTGATGTATTCGGCTAAAACGATTTGTCTTTTCTGGAACGTAGATCAGATTTCATTTTCGTTTTATTCGAAGTACTAAATTGCATTTTTATTGAGAAAATGTGGCTCTTATTCTCTGAAAATTGGGACTCGCACTAAAGAAAGACTAACAATAAAAGTGATTTACTACAAGAGATTCATCATGGTAATGCAGAAATTCTTCATTAGATTTAACTTTGCTTTACCGTATTCTATTGTTGTTTTATTTCTTCTCTTTTATGGATCAGAAATACGAGATACAGGATAATTAATGGGCCGGCTTGATGGCTTTTTGGATGCCCACTACCGGATATTTGCCAGCAACTGATAGAACTGTGATTTAGTTTTAATCCATTTCTTCCCGCCTGACATCGTGCGCCGATTTTAATTCACTGGTAACAAAGACCATTGACTGCGCGATCCTCCCTCCAAGAATTTCCTCCCCTTCTCTTCGGAGGGACGGTTTGACAGGGACACAATGACTACCCCCAGCTAGACCCGCTCCGACAACATAATCACACAGCCATCTGCAGTTATTTCTAGCTCCCAGTTCAGGGACGTGCGAACCACGAGTTTATTTTTTTGACGAAGGGATTCTTGCGCAGATTATACGAATGATACTCTCCTTGGAATTTACGCACGATACTCTAGCAAATTGTATACAACATTTTTTTTGTTCTCGTTTTTAGATTTTTTGTCATTGTTTCTAATGTTTTGTGGTACACATTTTCTGTGAGACATTAAATAAAGCAAGAAATCCATGTAAGTTATTTGCAAAATATTTCATCAATGCAAATGTACACATTATAAAGCATACCATAACTCTACAAAAGCCATTAAGATCATCCACAGACTACAAAGCATAACATTATAACATGCGTGGACAGTTGTAGTTATGTAAAAATATCATTCACTGATAAACGAAATTTTCAAAAAGAATTATTGCAAATTTTATGTAAATATAAGATGCCAGCATATATTCGAGCTGAATCGTACATGTGTATAAAAAAAAAAAAAACAAAAAAAAAAAACAATTCAGTTGTTTTTTTATTTTAATAAAAAATAAATCAGTTGATTATAAATTTTAATTCAAAAAATGAATTATGTAAAATAAAATCACATAGATTAACAAGATTAAAAAAGCCTAAAGATGAAACTTTGCAAGGTTGATTTTTTATTTACATTTCAATGATATAGAAAGAAAAATAGAATTTATTGAATTATATAATGATAAGGAGCTTTTACTTTATTTAAATTCATCTTTACTTGAAAAGAATAGGGATGTGCGCCAAAATAACAAAATTAAATCCTGTATCTCTAAAATTTTACTTGTCTATTAACGACTTATTGAAAGTAAATTTTTGTACATCTGGAAACTTATATTAGTTAATCAAAATAATGACTAGAAAGAGCAATAACGGAAACCACCCTCTGTTTTCCTGCTGCGCATGTCAAAACCGGGACATCCTTTATTTCATCATCAGCTATTTCAAAATGGCGCGCTACGGGAATTAACGAATTTTAACCGTATCGCACGTTGCTGGAAATGGGGTCGCGTGATCTGGCATATTGTCTTTGGTCAACATCACAGTGTGAAATTCATTTTTGTTCGTCTCACAATTTTTCATAATGTGCTTTTTTGCCTCCCTAAAATAATGTTTACTTTCACTAAAAAGCCTCAATATCCTTATTTCCTGGAGCGCTCGGGTCTCTGCTCCATTCAGTTAATTACACCCATAGGAAGGCTATGAAAGTATAACTGATATTTACAAAATCATTATATTAAGTATATATACTGTTTCACTTTTAAATACGATTTTCTTTTTTCAAATGTGTACTAATTAATTTTTCTGAATAAAAATGTGCTGAAATTCAATTTTTATAGCCTTAATACCATTCCCTTAAAAGAAAACAATACACTTGGCGCCTGTCTTTAATGAACTTACTAAGGAATGAAATCATATCTTTTTATGTAGAATTTTATGAACATTCTTGTCTGTGACAATACTTACACAATGCAAGAGCAAGTGACATGACGACAGAATCTTTACAACATACTGTTGTGAAGAGATGTTCGGGGGTTGTGATATTCTCTCAGGCACGTGCTCTTTTCTCTCGTCTGCCGGGATGAGAAGAGAAAATGGAAGGTAAACCAAATCGCTGCACCTCATGACGGCGGAGGTTCCCGCAGTTTTACATCATCTTAAAACACAGGAAAGACGGAGAACCCGACATGAGCAGCAAATTGAATAATTATAAGACGTGCCTAAGATTTATTCTCCGCGGTGGCGTTCGTAAAATGTGAGTGTAATAGGGGTCTGTAAACCTAAGCGTTCACCGTAAGGATCTGCAGTGCCGTATGGGCAACGCCACGCTTTTATGTCGCCAAATTATATCTGACAAGGGATCCATGGTCCTCTCATGAACGTGCTGAGAAAGAT
This sequence comes from Saccostrea glomerata, assembly GCA_003671525.1. NCBI lineage: Eukaryota > Metazoa > Mollusca > Bivalvia > Ostreida > Ostreidae > Saccostrea > Saccostrea glomerata. The sequence continues at coordinate 555,348 of PRKT01000091.1, read as the reverse complement.
ATTTATATAATCTATTTTTCTTATCCGACTTAATTACTCTGGCGTTTTTAAACACCGAAGAGTGCTTGAGTTAGTTTTATAACGTTGGTTAATTAGTTTTTGTGTATTGTTGATATCCAGTTCAATTATATTTTAATGAATTCTTGTATCAGAAGCATAATACAGAATGGGGCGTGTTGTTTTATAATTTTCTTCTCTATTTTTTGCCTAACAAATCGCCGGTAGGGGTCATTAAAAATCTACTCCAGATCCACATCAAAAGTTTTGTAAATTAATACAGATATTCTCCTTATCCTTGTAAAATTACACAGATTAAGATTCAAACTTTGTACAAAATGTTTTTGTCTTTATCAATAATCAATATTTTACGATTAATCCAAGAATAAGGTGTTTATAAAAGCGCTAAATTCTTTTTTTTTTTACAATTTTTTTTAACGGATTAAACGACATCATTTCGGAAATAATTTATCATAATATCTTTAAAAAATTCCCCCAAGCTGTTAAGATCGAGTTCTGCAAAAAAATGAAACTATTGAATTATAATATATCAGCGTGAAAGTGATTCTGCAAAATGTAGAAAACACCCCAGTAAGCGTTCGATTTAACTCACCACTTCAGCTACAGGCAGAGTTATTTCTTTTTTATTTCTTTCCTTAAATATCAGTATTATCTTTCCCTTCATTCTGAAATTAATCATTAAAATTCGTTGTCCGGTCATGGATTTTAATTATATCTCTTTTTAGGTAGTTATGTTGTTGTAATTTATTGATTTTTATTTGAAAATTAAAATAATTCGTTTTTAATTTTCAAATAAAAATTAGTAAACGACATTGATAATGTTTCCAAACACTGAAATATTGGAGGTACGTCTCAGAATGTACAGGTTTGTAAATATGATGCTTTAATATGCGAAAATATCAGACTTGTATGTATAAAAAGTAATTTGGATGATTTTTTTGGGTTAAATCTTTCGCACACGAAAAACGATCGAAGTATGTTGAACCTTTTGGCCTATCACATGATGTCAATTTGAAATCGTTTTTTTTTTTCATTTTTGCAAATAAAACGTTCTCCTGCATATACAATATGCATATTTAAGGTTCGCTTGAATCACATTCATCCAGTTAAAAAAAGCTCGAGGGAGTAGCAAAAGTAGCAACAAACGTGCAAAATAAAATAAATAAATAAAACATTTAAATTACGATTAATAAATGTATCAAATTTAATAAAATGTGAATACAGTACATGTATATGATTATTCAGAAAATGTTCAACGATTTGTGTTTAACATGACTTAGTTAAATAAACTATATTATTTGGCATTTTAAAAACTCTGGGGATGTAAAAGGTTCTACATGACTTTTATCATTCTGAAATGAAATGGTACACACTTGCTACTTTATTTGAGTTGCATAACACAAACTCTGTCATTCAATTGAATATCTAATTATTTACAAAGTCTAAATGATATTTTAGGTGCATATTGGTTATAATTTCTTATAATGGTTATAATTTGGTTTCTTTTTTTCTTAATTAACTTGATAAAAAAAAATCAGGATATTTTTCAAGTCTAAAACTGGTATAAGAATTGAGAACTGTGTAAATGAGCCCTTTTCCATCCAATTCTTTAAGAATTTCTTTTTTTTCATAACTAATTGGATATACGATTTTAAAAAAATTGTTCCATATGTTGTTCCTTCTTTTTGAGATTTTTTAATTCGCAATTTTTTTTTTCTAAAAGATGAATACTTACTAGAATACTTTGTTGGCCTTTGAAGAGAAGTATTTTAATAAAATTACTCAAAATAAGCGTATTGCTTTACATGAAAGAACAAGTACTAAGAGTAAATGTTTATGCTTGTGTATAGTCGTCATTAAGTTCTTGATTTTTATTAAATTTCTTTCATCTTTCACTGAAACGACTTTAAGGAATATCAAAATTTAGAAATAGTTTTGCTGCAGTCTCATGTTTATTGTTTTTATCAAATTTTACATAATTCTATCTTCTAGTTTGTCACCTGTTCACACGCACCGATGGCAAAGATCGGGGTAAAAGTAGATTTTGTTTGTTGTTGATACTGTGGCTTTGAGATCGCATGACAACAATTAAAGTTTCACCAACAACCCCTCTGCTGATGCCCTTTGATAACCTATAGCATCCAGCTCTTCTGAATTGCATTTTACATTTCTTCAGGAGATAGGAGGAAGCGAGAAAAATGATTTAGTAGGTAGTATTTTAAAGCTACATCAATTTTCATTAGCTCTGTCGTGGAAATAATATCTTAAAAAGATTAAGCCGTTAATGACGGCAGGATATTTCATCTTTTTGATATAGATTTTCCAAGATACGGAACTGGCTATCTGGAATGGAGACCCTGACCGTTTCTCGTCTTATCTCGCGAGATCTTGTTTCTCGCAGCCGGAAGGAAAAACCAAGGCGCCAACTTCGATACTATAGAAAGATACCGAAGATCAAAATCGCTTTAACTACACAATAAAAATTATAAAGTGAATAAAAAATACAATGTTCAAGAGGTCTCTCCTAATGCTGAGTTTATTAAGAAACTTTTCTAGGAGACTTTTACGACTCCACGTAAATGATGTATGGATAAAGCTCTTAATTTCGTCAACAAAAAAAGTTTCGTCACGAAAGGGTTATTTGTAGAGTAGAAAATTGCCAAAATACAAAGTAAAGAAAGCAATTTGCTTTCTTTAATCACAGTTAAAATGGTTTTCAGTCAATTGGTTTGTGAAAGACGTGAAATACTTAAAATGGATTTTTCCCCAATGTTTGAGTGTATAAAAGATATGCTTCTTCATGTTTATATATGTATGTGTTGTACTTTTATATCTTGTGTTTATATTAAGATGTTAATTTTGTATATCCTTTTGTGATTGTAAATATGTTTAAATGCAGGACCACAATGAAAACTAGCTTTATGCTAATTGTGTTATCCTGGATAAATAAAGGTTATTATTATTATTAATAGATTTATGTATAGATAACTATTGATATTATTTTGTTAAAAAAATAAAATAATAACAATTCATTACAAATAACAATTCATTACAAAGATAAGCATAAAAGATATTGAATATTTATAAAAATTACTATTTTATTCATGAATTAAAAAAAGTTTATGAATATTTTGGCACAACCTGTTCCTGTTTCTGGAAGGACTTCTGACAATCTCTTCTATGAAATCTTATGTACATTCCTAAAATGATTGTAAAAATATAACCTTATCATTCTGCGAATTTTTTTACACTGGATAAAACTGACACATAAATACAATGACCATGTACATAATTAACTTAAAAACAGTTATATCTTCTTCCCCAAACCTGAACCCGCTCTCCATTCATCATTCAGCAGCTGTTCACCAAGGAGAAACTGATAACTTGTCTATCATCCCGAATGATATGATGAATTTGGGGGCAGGCTTCCTCCCGCGGAGACCCAGGGTTGTATTTATGCTATCCACGGGAGACTCCCCGCTCGCCAACCCTTTCCCCAGCGAATCCTGCTGATTTCGATATAGGCATTTTAAATATTCATTAATTTTAACTCTATCATACCTTCCATCAGAGATGCGAAGTTAATAAAATAAACGTCAAGCATATAAATTATTTTTTATTCTTTGCTCAAAAACTATATAGGATACTTTGAGATCCATTATAAATGAAAATGGTATTATATATTGGAATCAGTATGACGTCTTGAGTTTATTTTAACCATGATATCCTTACACTTTTGAATTCTTTATCTGTTTGAGGATATCTTCTTATTTCCGGTAATGCGCTATTTAATGTTTCATTTTAGCCTATTGGCCAGAAAAAAATAAATTGATAAATAAAATAATAAAACATTTGGAATAAACTTGTACAATGTACTTTTTAATTCAAGCGGACAAAATCTCAATGGATAGTTAACTGCATGTTACTTTTTTTTTTACATATGAGGAAAAAAATTATTCAGTTAAGTACAGAAATACTATATTTTGTCTACAATGAAAAAAAGAACGAAAAACGCATTTTTACACGCAATCTCTTTTAAAATTACTTGCATTTATCGCTTGGAGATGAATACAAGAAAGATCTTGTACCAATTAATTCTAAAATTTATTGACGAATCCTGTAAATTTTAAATTGTTATACTACTGAAAATATTTCACTTGTATCTCTTTTGTATTCATATTTCTATGTATTACATGTATTTTAATTGCATGACATATAGTTATAATTAAGGAGAGGAACTCGTAAGTTGAAAGAACTTGTTTCCAATCCTTTTGTTTATACAATAAAATATGTTCAAAACAATTCTAAACATGTTATAACATAATCCATTAAAATTAGAAAAACATCCAAATTTCTAACAATGAAAAATCAGAACAAAAACACAATCTTCTAAAAAAAAAAATAGGTGTTAAAAACTACAGTTTTCCTTTACATATTTTTAAAAAATATATATCATATACAAAATGAATGTATCATTAAATTGTTAGAGTTTTTATGATATGTTTGCACCAAAATTATAATTTATATCGTTTGTATCAAAATAAACACAAGATCTTCATCAACCTCAATGATTTTTTTTTACCAGAAAGTTGAATTGACATCTTGGTTCCAGTAATTACTTTTTCCAGAAGATTTATTCTTTAATCTAGGCCATTTTTACGATCGTCGGATATGAGCGTTAATAGTTTTTTTTTCTAATTGGGTTCCAGAAGAAACAAGTCATTTATATTTATCAATGAAACTAACAATTACACATTAAATATTGATGTCTCTGTGATGAAGATTGGTGACGAACAACTAAATTATTTCCTTGAAGACAATAAAAAATGGCGGAATCCAGACAAAAAAAAGCACTTCCGACGTCCTGGTGTCAAATGAATTTAAAAAAAAACGAAAAGAAAATACAAACTGGTATCCTGAATTTAATCATAGCTTTAAAATTGAATATCAAAATTAAATAAGTGGTCAGAATAATTTAACATACTTTTTACGTCGCAAAATGGATAAATTTGAGAATCATTTTGTCGATACCTTGATAGGTGTCTCCTTAATGTTCATAAATTATTTTGTTATTATATGAGCAGAGCTAAAAAGACATCAAATTAATTATTCTATTCCCATAAATTTATTTGTTTAAAAAAAATCTCAGAATTACCTTAGTTTGATAATATGAGATATCAAACTTTTATATTTTTTCTTTCAAAATTTACGCAAAATTATGGACATATAACTTTGAAAAACTATTATTTTAAAACATGACAACAAAACAAGATAATTGTACAAGTACAGTAAACTTATACAATATGGTAATCACAGAGCCAGAATTAGGAGAGGCGAGAAACAGCGTTACTTTTTAGAGCAGAGTTAAACGAGTTTATGCCCTAGAATCTAGTCTTTACAGTAGTTTTATGCTTTCGTATCAATTATTTAATGGTTGTTCTTGCTTTCTTTGACAATGTTCAGAAATGTATTAAATCTTGTGAAGGCCATACTTGTCACTTGGTATTAACGCAGATAGTCAACAGAAAGCCCTCCAGTTCTGGGCTTCTTTATTGCTCCTGAAGCGGAGTTATTGAAAAGCACCTGTTACTAGGAGCTTGTAAAGTCATTATTTATGCAAACTTATCATTTCAAACGTAAAATTCAATTACAATTCGCAGACCTGCCAAGTTGTGTAACATTACATGTTGATAGAGATTTCTAATTGGGTATCAGAACTTTTTATCAGTGATTGGTTGAGTAGGGACAGATATTTACTGAGGTAAACAAGTTTGTATTTACTGCAGAAGAAGGAACGGCCGAGATACTGTAAACGTATTACATTTAGCGGTGTATTCTAATTAGCGATTTTGGCGGGAAGCAGAGTCCGCTAAATCAAGTACATCGCTAAATGCATTGTATATCATACAGGTATGTCTAGCACATTCAGATTGCGCTTAATCAAATCTACGCTAACTTGTTGAAAATTCAATTTCCGCCAAATATCGTACACGCCAAATATAATACATTTACAGTATTCTAAAACTTGGATAAGCTTTAAAACAATGACAATTCGAGGACATTCTTCGACAAATACCGGTGGATGTTGTTCAAAGAGATCATAAAATTTACGAATGGTGGTTCTTTCTTTCAATTTTTCTTCCTCTTTCTAGTTTTTGTAAATGATAATAAAAAATCGAAATTCTTCAAAGTACTTGCACTTATTGGTATTACAGCAATTTTGGTCTTTGAACTTTTGAACCTTGAATCTGAGGATTCTCTTTTGTTCCAACTTTATTTGTTACCAACATGAGATTTTAAAACTGTATAAACATGCACCAACACATGAATCTGCGTTAAAAAAGGCAAAATTTAACAGAAAAAGAACTAAGAGACTCTAATTATCTTTTTTTATTTATTTGTTTTTACAGTTTCCAACACTATGCTTTTAAATTACAACAGATAAATTGTTTAACATAAATATCAAGACTGGAAGATATGCTTTCGAGATGTGAGACGTCTGTAATGTAAGAAATATACATACATATAAGAGACAAAAACTTCTAATCAGTGAAGATCTTATGTCTTTCAAATATCATGTAGATATATGCATACTTTAAGAATCATTCAAGGATCGAATTCAAGACAGTTCTAGGCTGATATCATGTGAAATGCCCATAAAATCTAAAATATGGTAAAGAATTGACCAATTTCTTGAAATAAGAGCAGAGAAACCAGTAACTGTTACTTTCACTTGTCGGCTACATCTGAGCTTCTGACCAATTTATGACTCTCAAAAAGCAAACCATAAGGAAAATATGAAGCGTTTTTTGTGGGTCACTTTGATGTTTTTTGGGAGGTAGAACATCACATAGAACGAAAACTCATCACCGGAATTACAGTCCCAAATTACAGAGAGGTAGATCTCCCTGAAATATTTCCCATCTCAATATTGATTGGCTTTTAAGTCGACTAGGATTACGAGGGATTCACCAAAATGACTTTATCACTGGAGGAGGAAATCTCCTTCTTCTGAACGAAAATTAATGAAACATGCCAAGACCATCAGCGATTTCAATAAAGTTTCTTGTATTGTAAACTGTATCAGCACTTTGGCGAGATGCAAAAGATTCTCCCTAGGATCCACCGTGCATTTGACATATCGCTACATTTTGGAGTGTTATATCGGCCCTAGGCACGAGTTTCCTGGAGGGAGATGTGGGAGCCCTATGTAAAGACATAGAAAATTCAGCAAAGATTTCGCGCTGCTTTCCCTGCAAGACAGCAGTCAAATTTAAAACATTCGCGACAGGGTAGAAAGTATGAAAGCTTTCCTTTCCAAATAAAAATCTTGTCAATTTGTTTCAGCTTGTTATTTGTTGTCTAACATCGACATTAGGCGCATCTTAAATGATTTATTGCCGGTAGTTTTGTGATTTTAGGAAAACTGATTCATGTTCACTGCCTTCCTCAAACAACGTGTCGGGTATGTATTTATAACTTTTTATAGCGCTTATGTAATGGTATGTTACTACCTGTCATTTGGTAATTCTCAATATAAATATTTTTTTTCTACGGGTTATATTATGAGAAAACTATCAATTATCTTGTACAGTTTACAAAAAACTAATTCTCGTAAGTGAATTTAGTTATTACTTTTCATGCACTGTTTGTAAACTTTCTTATCATCGGGAGGGGTTCCTCTTTCTCCGTGGTTTCCTTTCTAAATTCATTACAGGCATCTATATATAATTAAAATGTTCCCTAAAGTGTCTCGATCCTTACATTTAATTTTGACATTAGCCAGTACAGAATATAAAACTGTCCCGCCGGGAGAGAGAGACGCCTTTCATCATTAAATTCTATATTGACTCTATACCGTCATGTCCCATTTCCTATATATTTTTCGGGCTCGTCTGACGCACGTAATCGGTCGTGATAAGTGCTTTCAAATTGTACTCACCATATTTATTTACCACAGAGATTTTTGTGTCAAAACTTCTCTGTTATATGTAGACCTTCCTGAATTATCTTCATCTTAGAAAGCAAGATTATAACATCATAGAGGAAGATCCTGTGCGATGATAAGAGTTAAAACCGGGCTCGGATTTTTTATTATCCTTAAACGTAATTGAATTTTTTCTCTCTAAATCCCCATTCAACGTTAAAGTTTTATGATATTTTGATATGGGCATTTTTTATACAAAATAATCTATTATGATACATTTCAGATAAGTCGCCGGGGTGAAATGTTTTCAATTATTCCTGAAGTCGATTAAATTTTCATCTTGAAGATACATTTTCCTCAAACTTCCCGCGGAGAGGGGGTTCTTGGTAATGTTCGTTGATAAAAATTCACCATACAAATTTATTATGATGGTTGATATTCGGTTTCTTGATAAATGATTTTACAAACCTTTCTGCTGATAATCGCCTCATTTCTGGTAAAACGCGCCACAGGAATTTGAATAAAAACAACGGGAGCTTATCAACACGGGCGCCGGACAATTTTTACCAAATTCTGAGCTATGCATTTTCGAGTGTATTTTATTATTCAACATGAGTAATTAAATACTAAGAAATGTCTTTTTCCTAATTTGTTACAGATAAAACGGATGTGTAATACTCCTACAAGAATTTCACGTTAATCCAGCGAAGAGAAATTTCTGAACAAATCAAACCTTTGCATATAAATTGCGACACGATGCCTATTTATAAAACACATACTATTTTAACATGATTTATTCAATGATAATCTAAAACAGACAGATCCTTGAAAGAGATAATTCACGTGTTATATATATATTGTGTATGAATTGTCTAAATTTAACAGACTGAGGATTTCTGATGTTTTCGTCGTTAATTTTTGTACCCAATAATACTTGGGTTGGACAAGATCCTTTCTTCTTTCAACTAAAGCTGAAAATAAAATTCAGATAAAAACAAAGAGTGTCAAATCTGCTCGAGAAACGTCAGTCCTGTATGCAAGAATAATATTCAATAAAAATGATTAGTTTTTCACTTTATCATGAATCTGAAATTCCTCCTTGATTTAAGATACTGGGGAAAGAAATCTCAGAAACATGACAGAAGGAAAGAAAAATTCAAATCTGTTTTCTATATTGTCGTGTTTTCGCATTGATGACCTGTCTACGAGTTTATCTGGTACAACTTGTGGATTGAAAAAGTGATAAGGAGGCCTGGCATTTTACGTAATGATCACTGCAGTTGATGTCATAATTTCGAATAACTTTGTAAAATACTTTTTATATATTTTTTCCGATACGTTGAAATCGTGTTTACAAAATTACTCATCTGACCAATTCTCTCTCATTGATTCTGATTTTTTTTCTTCTACAGAGATAATGATAATTCATTATATTAATAACTCTGGGTACCCCACAGTTGCAATATCTATTTATGGCATTAAAGAACGTTGTTTTTGGTCAATGTCATCATTTAGAAAAAAGATAAAAGAAGGGAAAAAAATGGAAAGGTATACAGAGAAATGACAAAAATAATAATGTTTTATAATATAAAGAGCAATGTGTATAAATGATTATATAAATTCAATATATTTGCAGAAATGAAAATATATCTATATGTCATTGTTCTGTAACACTCTCAATTTAGCAGGTAAAAAATACTTCCTTATACTATGCCAAATATATGTCCATCTCGAAAATTGTAATGTAAAATTTGTATGTAAGCCTTTTTCTCAAATTAAACTTTTGAAGACTAGACATTTTCCTAAAATACAGCAAAACCTGCTTAACCCAAAAATCATGAAGAACGCATATTTTGTGTCGGAAAAGAAAGAGTTTCGGAATTTACAGGGAAAAGACTGCACACTTGTCAGATTAGAAAGTTTTACTTCAATTTTTAATTTTCATCCACTCATAAATAAAACTGAAATAATCATTAGAGATTTAATATACATGTACTAGTAGTATAAACTTTAACTATCGATTCTAAGAATCATAAATAGACCACAATTGAATTCCGTATAGGTTTTAAAACTTTTTAAATGCCTTTTAAGATTATCTCAGATATAGCTAAGTTACAATAGATAAAAAAGAAGTTATCTTCCTACAGAATATTGTTTAAGAAAGTAAAGTATTATTTTTCACAAATTGGGTTTATATGAAATAGAATTCCATACCATATTGGACATAAGTAGTAATTATGATGAGTTTATTTTGCACAGCAAGTTCAGGTCAAGGTCTTTAGATATTTCCTTGTTTTCAAGAATAAAATATTACTGTCGCCAAACACGCGATTCCTACTTCTATTTCAAAGCATAAAATGTTTTTTTTTCTTTTTGTAAATGAAGATCACATTATATGGGGTATGTCAGATGGAACTACCAAATTAAGATTAATATATTAACTAAAATAGATACTGGATAATCCGATTCCCTACTTTGTCATATTTTTGTTACTGCATGGAAATGTTAGTTTGTTTTATATGTTTCGTATATTTATTTATTTTTCCTATTTTCTTATACTGTGAAGTAGTCAGAAACAACATGAAAACAAAAGGTGTTAACTGTTTAATAGGAGAGAAAAACATTTAACTGATTTTTTACTCAAATCTGTTCTTGTATTTGAAGCTTTTAAAAGCTAACGAGTTTGTGTTTATCAAATGACCAGGAATTTTACATCTGTGATACTTTAGTTCTTGTCACCAACAAATATAAACAACACATTATTTTTATATTTTTTAGTTAGACATGGAAAATAATATTATATAAACAACTAGAGATACTGTGAGCAATGAGCTCACTAAATGATACCCCCCGCCTCCCATATGAATATAATGACAGTGTCCATGTTTTGCTCTGGAAAATCCAAAATACTAGTATATGTCAGATCAAAAAGTAAAATAGGAGGTGCACAATGGCAATATGTAATGAAGATTCTGTAAAAGTTTCATTAAATTTCCTTCAGTGGTATGAGAGGAGTTCCGGATAAGAGATGGGTACCCCAAAGCGTAACAGACGGACGTACAGACGGACGGACGGACGGAAATACCGATTACTATATACCCTCCCATTTTTCAAGCGGGGGTTATAATAAATACTCAACTATTTACTAATACGGAAGTTTACGGTGTCTGTCATGTTTACAATCACAGCGACACATGCTTTAAAACGTGCGATTTGATTGGTCAAAAAATGTGAGAAAATCTATAGTTGGTCTAGAGGGAAAAAAACGAATCTTCATAAGAGTTTAATTCACTCTGAAGAATACCCCAGGAAAGACTGTCTAGATCAATTACATCAAAGTTCCACATCATTTAATAAAAAAAAAACGACGTACTATGAGAAATCTCTTTTTATAAATTTTCATTTTTGAGTACAAGTTAAATATGAAAATTGTGTTGGAAAATTGAAAATTGAAAATTGAATAATGATAATAATGAAGAGGATGAGAAGATTATTTCATTACATAAATGTACTAAATTAAAATTCAGAATAAATAAAAAAAAAATTGAAATTGAAATATACACGATATGTATTAAGCAATAGAATCAGTTTTCAAATGGTGAAAAAAGTAATAATCTATTTCCAAAATTAGCACCACATAGGTTTTTTTTATTTTAAAAAAATCACTGTTCTTTCTGAAAGAATCCCTATAAATATATTGGTGCCAGTCCCAATTTGTTCTCTGTGAAGGTCCTTTTTGAAGAGGAGGACCCCCCTTATGAAATCCGTCGCTGTATGTTATACTGCCAGTAAAAGTTTTTTTTGTTGTTTTGTTTTTAAATGTACTGGGTATGTTTTTTCCTTTGAGATACAATTTATAAAAATAAGTTAATGCAATGAATAGACCAGTATTTCCCTCTCAGTGTATTTCAAAATAAAAATCCAACAATGTCCACTATTTTTGAAAAAATGCCAGAATATTATCAAATGCAATCCAAGGTAAAAATTCCAATTTACAATAGCAATTTACTGAAAACTTCAATGGTAGTTTTTAAGAAAGTGTGAATACTGCCAGACATAAATTACATATTATATATGTCTCTGATATTACTCATTATAGTCTTTATTTCCCGAACAATTATTATATCGGTATCATTGTTCTGTTTTACAACGTGGTATATAGATGTCAACATACATAGCTCTATCCAAGTTGTTCACCTATCGTCATATAGTAAACTTTGGATTGATATTTTGAAAGCAATAAACAACTTTCAAACAAAAAGATTTTTTTTAGAATTGTGTATTCATATCCAACCAGTAAATTCCAAATAGGTCAAACATATCAAAAATAAATTGTTTTCGCCCCCTCACCTCCCCGATGATCACCAATATATTTAAGAATAAGAATTCATACAACTCTGCATGTCCTTGTAGCATTTGACTTAACTGTACATAGCATTTTGCTTGGATAAATATTAATGAACAATTCTAGGCAATTTGTTCGTTACAAGTGAGGGATATTTTTATAAATTTGTGAAATTCCAACTGTCAATGGGTGTTTTTGTGATAAAGAATGATTAAATAGATGTTTACAATAGATAGGTACCGATTATAAACACGATAAAATCCACAGTTTTAAACCGCTAGGTAATCAAGAATTCTGTTAAAATGTCCGTTACTTGTGTCTAGTGGAGGGAGTACACGGCCACAAACAGGGCACTTCCGGTCTCTGCGTCAAATTAATAATTAAAAGAAACTGAGAAATAATATGACGAATAAAAAGGGTTTTTTTTGGTGTGTTTTGGTCATTGATTTAAAATAAGATACATGTATAATCGTTTTCATTGCAAAAGTATTATTTACAATTTAAGGACAGACGATACAAACAATTTTTTTCTTTGAAAAAGATTAAATATCATGTCACAAGTTTAGAAAAGTGGATGGTTCTTAAAAATTTTTCTCCTAAGAACTGGAATATGAAAAAGACTTGGAAAATATTACTAATATTTCAATGAAAATACAAATATAAACAAATCACATTCAGTAAAGGTTTACAGGTGAAAATAAATTTCAGAATATGTTACCATGGTGCTAAAAGTGTAATATAAACTTAAGAAAAATATACCAAGCCAGGTGAATTTTATTAGGAAAAGCTAAATGGTAAAAAGCAGCCTATTTGATATTGCAATATTTTTGTCATTTTGATATTCCTCTTAAAATTCACCTGGCTTGGTATATTTTTCTTAAGTTTATATTATACTTTTAGCACCATGGTAACATAATCTGCAATTTATTTTCACCTGTAAACCTTTACTGAATGTGATTTGTCTATATTTGTATTTTCATTGAAATATTAGTAATATTTTCCAAGTCTTTTTCATATTCCAGCTCTTAGGAGAAAGAATTCTAAGAACCATCCACTTTTCTAAACTTTTGACATGATATTTAATCTTTTTCAAAGAAAAAATTTGTTTGTATCATCTGTCCTTAATGCAAGAAATACATACCGGTAGTTTTTCAGTTGTTTGATTACTTATATTTGAATTTCGTAAAATTGCTTTCTTTTCTAAAAAGTAAAGTTTCATAGTTTTCTTGTTAGAAAAGAGTATATATTGTCCCATATACTGAATATGTTACAAACAATGTACAATATTATAAAATCGAACGTCAATAGAATCGTACGTATGCGTTTGTGATTTCTTTAGCCAGATGTGAACATTTTGCGGTGAAAGCAAGATGGGAATCTGGCGGGGGAGGGGGGACTGTATCCATTATGCAATAAATGAGTAAATTCTCGATTTTATTGTGTGTTTCTTCAGCTGTTTGAAACCAGAAAGGAAAATATTATTTTGCAATTTCCCTTTTTAGTTCTACAAGAGTGCAAGGAACTGTTTCGTCTTGGAAAACAGAATATTTATCCAGGGTAACTGTCCTTCATAACTCAGGAACGTGTCACAGAATCAATAAACGATATAGACTAGGAGAAATCTTATTAAAAATTGTTATCACACCGAGAAATGACATTTTATTGATTCATATGAGCTGTATTGTTATGAATCAGTAGTGTATGAAGAGGCTGGGCCAGACCGAACACGACTTTATATTAACTATTTCCTTAGGTATGAGGTTCTGGACTATAGGGGTAAATAGCTATCCTTATAGCACTCCCCGTTTGTTGTTCAATATCTAACAATTATTTCTCAATCAGCTTCTCGACTCGTGATGTATTGTTTTGTAAAATAACTGATAGGTAATAAATATTTGTTAAACAATTCAAACTGAACATAACGAAGTTTCTGGGTTTTTAATAGATTTAGGAATTTATTAACACGTAAATTAATTTTTGGTTAGATATTATACTTTTTGATTGAACTGTATAATTCTTTGATTTTGAAAGATTTGAAAATAAAAAGTCGGCAATATAAAAATTTATTTGTATAAATAAATATGTTAAGTATTTTGTCATGTTACCGCTTTTAAAAATGTATTTCATCTCCGTTGACATGGTTGATGTGACTGAAGGATAATACACTGAGACGCCAATGGAGAAAAAAGGCCTTTTGTTATTATTTCAAAAAATGGAATTTTTCTACATTAATACATAAAAAATGTTTCATACTTTTAAAAAATATGACTGAAACTGACTTATCTTATCGTAGTGTACCAAAAGCTATAATCTACGAGGTTTGGCGGAATTCATTTAGCGGTTCTTTCTGTGTTAAGTTACACAGCGACTATCGGTGTAATTGCTCGTTAACTTATAAAATTTCCACAGTTTCGCCACATCAGACGATACTGGACATGAGATCAAAACTGGTATTTTTTCGCTATATATACGATTTGATTTGATAAGCGGTTTTGAAGTTATATCAGTAACAAGCTCGTTGGACATAAACTGGGGGCTTGACAGGCCGATCCCGATCATAAAATCCGTCTTGGTCGCTAGTGCTCAATGGTCTTTGAAATGGTGCCACAGCCGATTTAACGGTTCTAAGACGGATAGATCTCGCATGTGATGATCAGTTTGATGAAAGTTTAAGCTAAATTGAATTCACGTGTAAACTGTCTTACCACTTTCTTGATATTCTGAGAACAACTTTGTATTTTTATGCCTCCCTTCCAAGAAGGGATGGCATATTGGTTTGCTGCTGTCGGTCGGTCGGTCGGTCTGTCTGTCAGTCCACCATCAGTTCCCGTTCATTTTCTTCGCAGACGTCGCACATATTGAAATGAAATTTTGTTAACAGATTTATCATAAGAATATATATAGGTCAAGATCTGTTTTGGGTACGATCGACCTTTATTGAGAGAGGTATGCCCTTTGGACTAAGAAAAATTCCAATTAGATCTATTTGCAGTGTCCGTTTTCTTCGCAAACATCGCACATATTGAAATGAAATTTGATACACATACAAATATTGCTTTGCTTTGCTTTATTGCTTTGATACAAATATTTAGCTCAAGTTCTCTTTGGGTACAAATAGAGCCTTTTTTTCATAGAAATGTCTCTTGGACTTAGAAAAATTCCAATTTATATTTGCCGTTTCCGTTCATTTTCTTTACAGAAGTTGCACATATTGAAATGAAATTTGGTATACCGGTTTATCATATGAATATCTAGTTCAAGTTTTGTTATGTTTCAATTTGGGTGCGGTCGAGCCAATTTTTGACAGAGTAATACCCATTGGACTTAGAAAAATTCCAATTATTTGGGGGATTGGGACATAAGTGTTTTACAAAATCTCTTTTTGCTTAAATGTAATGCTGTTTTGCATAGTATTTCTTGGACATTCATCATCTTACCTACACTTTTTTTTCTTTAATTGAATTGATTCCATAAAAGCTTATTACTAGTACTGCTTTATCAATTTAAAAATACTACTCGAAACCTTTATTATTTAATTGCTATTTTCATCTCTGTCGAACTACTATTATCTTTAAAATTGGCAACTAGAATTCGTTTCGGTATTAAAATAAACAATTTTTTGTTTATCCTCTAAATTAGTTTATGCCAAAATAATCTTGTTTCAATGCCACATTTCTACAGCAGCTGCATATTGAGGTATAACAGTATTCCAGTACGCCCATGTTAGTATCGCCTGGTCAACAGCTCTCCTCAAATTGTGTTTTTCTTAAAAGAACCGCATTCAATATCTAATTTACATTTAGCTTATTTTTTTATTCCAAAAATCAAATACCAATTTCCTTAGATAAGAAAACAAAATTAACCTGGAACCCAAATTACAGCGCAGCAGGGTGGATAATTTCGCGCACATGCTGGAATTTTACACGGCCAATATTGACCATTCCATTGGTCATTCAATACTCAGTATCTGTCAATTACTCCCCTCTTATTTACATTTCCATGATTCAATGATACCAACTTTAATATTTATCGTTCTAGATGTTAAAAGTATATCATCTATATGTATACCAAAGTTAAAAAAACAGAGAGATGTAAAAAGTATTTTTAACACGTATTTAATTATTAGAATTTTTTTAAAAAGTTATTAGTAAGGGTATATGTTGTTTCTAATAAGATAAGTCTTGTTTTAGATCACAATCGGAAACCCACGGTCGCGGGTCTCACTTCTCCCGCTAGCAAGACTGACTGAGGGTCTCCAACGATGTTCCAAGATCTTTCTAACACGGAAAATATGAAATATTCCGCATTCAGAGGTACGCACAGAACACCTGCATCCTATTAAAGATATATATGTTGGAAAATGGAATTACAGATTTAAACGCTTCCGTATTTACAATGATAACAAGTGTATATAAGATATAAAACCATACGTGGAAATTAGAGGCTGGAAGCAATTGTCTTTGGAGCCCGGCTATCACTGACTGATACACCCCAGGGTGGCTCGGCTAAACGGGTGGTACTAATTATCGAGCCGGGAAGTAAAGATGAGGAGGGAAGATTTCTTTCCGCTTAATGACCTTTAATCTAAGCATGTGCATTGCTCTCATAACCTCGATAATAGAATAATTGTGTTTGAATAAGAAAAAGCAAACACGTGTTAATGCGTTATATGACCTGAATAATTGGTGTAGAAACACATTTGACCATTAAAGAAAAATAAGTATAATGAAAGAGGAACAATTTCTTTTCATAAAATAACCATTTAAGATAGACTTATGATAAGACAGATATAATTCTTATTTTTAGAAATTACCAATTCTTCTTAAACATGTTTTTAATATCTAAAAGCAGAAAAAAAAATTCAGTGTTAAAACATTGATTTAACAAGGGAATTCTATAATTTTTTTTCTAAATAATCAATTAACATGAAAACACAAAGAAATCAAAATATTTTCTATTTAAACAACAGATAAGTGAAAAATAAAACTTGTTAGAATAAAAACATAAATAGTCCAATTAATATTTTTTCGACGTTGCTTCATGCTGGTCTCTAAATGTTGACAATTGTAAACTTAAAGTGGATCAATGGGTGTGAAATGCAGGAGGTCTATTTTGTTTCGACACCGTTGCACGGCTAGGCCTCCAAACTGCGAGTTTGTCGCACAAACTGGTAATTTTGGACAAAAAGGTTTAAGCATTACATATTATCGACACTTTTTTCGGTAGCTATTTGATATCGAATCATTGTTTAGTTATTTAAGGTTGTGTAATAAATAAAAAGAGAACAGGGCGTTTTATTTCCTCTTTGAAATATAGAATAGAAGTAATTTTACAATTAATAAACCAAATCAAACATTAGGCTAATAAAATCTGTTAAAAAACGAAATAATATTAATGCAAAGGAATTACAAATTTACATTAACATTATATTTACTTAATATCTCATAATTCATGTTAATAATTTTATCACATTTAATTTCAGTAAATTTTAACCCATACAAATATAAAGATTTGAGAACTTTCAATTTTTCCCCCGAATCATTTCCAAACAATGGTTATTTTTCTTTGCTATAGTTAATCTTCAAATGTCATAAAATTATGCGGCAATTGCTTTTGTAAACAAATGAATGAGATAATGCGAATCTAGAAACAAGATGACATACATTTGATTATGAAGTGTTAATCTGCCTGAATCGTCTTATTTAATGACAAAGGGTGCCATCACGGCTTCCCTCCCAGCCTAGTTTAACCCAGCGGTCACCACACAAACCACTAATAGTTCTCTATTCAATTCTACTTTTGGACCAGTCTTATTTTAGACATTTTCCCTCACTAATTGGCTCACTTTCCCATGCTGAACGGACAAATTTGTAACAAAACCCCTAAATCCGTACCATCCAAAGACGAAAAGGAATAAAACTCTTACAATTACGATTAATCTTCTTGTAGAAAAGTTCAAAGTTCATATCAATTTTTCAAAGTTTACAAAAAATTTAAAAGAATTTCGCGTTGTTTTAAAAATACATCATTTCTGCTTTCTTCTATCAAAATAATGGCGAAAATAAACTTTAAAAAAGAATTGGTTGTTGTTTTTTTTAGTTGCATGGTATCTGTTATATGTAGATAGTGCGGAATTAAATAACACATTCACACGTGAAGTGTTTTCAAGAACATCAGATTAACCACGCTCACTGACTATTTACTTTTCAACGTTATCGGCTTATTGCGCCCATATTTGCATATAAACCCCGCCTACATGCATAGTAAGCTCCGCCTTGACCGCTATATCGATCCTATCACAGATAAGGAAAAATGATAAATAAACTTCACTTGTCAGTCAAAGCATTTTCTTCCAATCGAATAATTTTCGAAACAAAATATTTCATGGGGTCAAAATGTTTACTCTAACTCAGCAGTAACCGTCAGCAGTTCCCCAAACTCTCAGAAGAAAGAACAGTAGGGGACTACAAGAAGCCCCGGTGACACAAGTTTTATCAGGGGAGCTCAGGGTGACTACAATATCAAAAACACGCCAGGGACTGTGTTCTCCAAATTCACCATCAGCAGGATTGCTTTCTTTTAACCTTTATTTTGTGTCATTTTCATATTTTGAATGAAGCTTCATCCATTAATTGAGTTGACACTACAGTGTATACCAAAATGATCAATCCATTTATGGACTCTAACCCCCATCTACCACCCGGGGCCCTGAAGCTGAGTCCCCCGCATCATATGAACGATGGTGGGTTTGTTCACGGACAATCAAACCAATTTAGTCCCCCTTCCAGCGGATACGGGGTGCCTCATTCACATCACGTTAGCAGCTACTCGGCTCGGGACCTTTTGCTGCGTCGTCCAGAGATCACGATTCCGGGACACGATGCCAACGGGAACGGACACACTGGAATGTTTGGAAGTTCTGCTGGCGCCTTTCACTCCCACCCATCGGAAACCTCTAGTCATATGTTCTTGTCTGGACTTCATGATTCGGCACACTACCCTGGCAGCCATCATGTCAATGGACGATTTGGACTCCATTCGGAGATGTATTCCCGTGCGGAGCAGTACAACCAAATGGCACCCCCTCGACATGACCATTTCCCTCCCCCACAACCTTTCAATATGCCCCCTATGAACGGGATGAACCCTATGAACATGGGAGCGCACGGACCAGGGGCATTTTTCCGTTACATGCGACCCCCAATAAAGCAGGAACATACCTGTCTCTGGATAGACAAAGACCAATTGGAACCCAAGAAACCCTGCAATAAAGTGTTCTCCACTATGCATGAAATTGTGACACATTTGACTGTGGACCATGTCGGGGGCCCGGAGCAGACGGACCATGCTTGTTACTGGCAGGAATGTGCAAGAGAAGGGCGGCCTTTCAAGGCGAAATACAAACTTGTCAACCATATTCGAGTCCATACGGGAGAGAAACCGTTTCCGTGTCCATTTCCGGGATGCGGAAAAGTGTTCGCCAGAAGTGAAAATTTGAAGATTCATAAAAGAACCCATACAGGTCGGTGAAGACGAAATAATTTTTTGTTCAAAGATTTGCCTTTTTTAAAATATAAAAAGTAGGAAATTTGTAAAATGGTTTTCTCTTTTTAAAATAATTGCACATTTTATTTAAAAAAAAATAAACATTTAATTTTTTTTCTGGAAAAAAAATTGTAATCAATTTAAATATAATACACCCCTTTTCTAGTTTAAGTAAATTTCGGGTGGATAATCCAAATAATTTAAATAAACAAACGAGGTTATCTTCACACGTTCCATATACATTTCCGGCTAATCTTTATTGTAAATGTTTATAATTAAACTCATCTTTTGTGCATAATCTGACATCTAATGAAAAGTCACACGTGCTGTAATTGTTGTTTCACACGTTTAAGAAATGTTTGTTTATTTACTTTTAAGGATTGTTGCACAAATTTATTTACATGTTGTACTGCGGAAATCGGAATGGATTATTTGCTTATCGAGGCGGGAATATTCCCCGGGGGCCTGTAATTAAGTGAAAGTTAAATTTTCCATAAAACTCTGTAACACCATTATAAAAAGCGAGGAAATTGAAACTAATTCTGTCCAATTAAATACTTCGATGGTCAATTTTGTCGCTGTAAATTTAACTTTCGCTCGCTTTGAAAAATTCCTCGGGGGTTATGGATCGTCGTAATAGATATGTTTTGCCCATCAAATATATAGCTTTATCTGGTAACCTCAGTCTTAAGTACTACGTCCTTAAAAATCATTTTGTCCAGGTGCAATATTCATTGATAGATCATCAAAGAATTCCGTAAACCCTTCATTCACATAATTAAGCATCGTTGTCCTGCTAAATACATCTATAATACGAAAAAATAAGATAAAAGTGGTCGAGAATTGGGACCAGTTCTGTTTTTGTATGTGTATGGTATTATAATTTCTAAAACATGTGTTAGTTCTATGTCTGTGTTGAATTATTGTGAGAAACATTTTGTTTACATTGCATTAATTTCTTAAGCGTGTGTTTTTATTTATTCTGTTTCGGGTTTTTTTTTTCTAAACTTAAAGACATCAGTTTTATATTTCAGATATTCCTTGATTTGCAATGTAAACAAAATATTCGAAAAAAATATATTAATCAACTTGTTAAAAGTAGAGGTGATGATGTTTAACTGTTATTCATACTTAAATTCATATTATCGACAGGGCTATAATTATTATTTTTAAAAACAAAATACAGAGAAAGGTAGAAAAAATACTTGAGATTTTTATTTCTTCAGTATCGTAACGCTTAATCCGTTTTCCCGTCAAAAGCATTAAAGACGACAGTTAAACTCGTTTTACAGCTCTCGGTTCTTCAATAGCCTCCGTACTCTGTATTCCGATTTGATCCCCAATAACACTTAAACGATCTATCACTTGATAAATTACTAAATGATAGTCATCACCCTTGGTTCTGTTGTAAAACTCAAGTTTAATAAATTGAAAATTTTGCGTCTGTACAAATACTTGAAATGAGCAGTATAAAATGGATAATACAACGTAGATGGATTTGATTACAAAATGGTATTAGACTGTCAAATTGACAATGCTTTGAACAAACTATGCAATACGAAACCTGCATATTGCTTGCAACTTTAAAAAGGAGCCTTAATTGAGATTGAATTCATTATGAAATGAATAGTAACTTGATTTGAGTGTTTAGAATTGGGTGCCAAAAGGATGTTTTAAGGCTCTCGAGGGGTGAATAGAAATGATTCGGTACACCAAAACACTTTCAGTCATTTTTTGATTGATTTGAGGCCATTCAATTTACTGCAAAAAAATCAGCTGCACCTCGACATATGTTATCGTCTGAAACCTAATGCTGCTGTACAATATCTTTTTTGTTATTACAATTTCAAATTTCAAAAACACGGGCCTGACTGACCTGGGCTCGGATTTAAAATGCCAAAATAAAGAAAATCTCCGCTCGTAAATGAATCTTTTGCTGCCGATAATCCTCCACAATTGACATGACATTTGGAATAAACTGTGTGTTGATAATGTTCATTTACAAAGTCCTAGAAAAATAAAACCCCTCTAAAATCGCGCCGTTCACCGCCATGATGCTACTAATAATCTTTAAAACCGTACCGTATGACATCACTAAATCCGCGATATTCATCTATAAAAATAATTCTCACGAATATTAAAACACAGAAGGTATTCATTTACTGTTAGTGCGCAAATATAAGAAGGGGGAGTGTTGAACAAGATGTTACGTTTTAAAGTCACTCTACTATGCCTCTCACTCATCATTTTATATCCTCTTTGTACATCCATACAAAATACTTAACAGTTTGTTTTAATTTTCAAAAGCCATTAGAGGGTATCTAGAACATAACACTTGAAAAAGTGTTTTGTGTCTACATATTTTTTTTATTTTTCCAATTTTTTCCAGCTCGTATTTTTTACACCATGAAGAAGTTAAACACTTGTTATCAAAGAAGATTAATTGAAATCTCTAGTACATTTAATTAAAGAAACTCAATAAATACGCATTATGGAAATTGACATTGTTGGCTGAGGACAGAAGATTATTTGAATTTGATTTACTTATAATCAGGTTGACACAGCACGGATTATTTGACAACAAATAAACACTGTGGAGTCTTCTGACAAACTTGTACAATCTCTGTGTTATCCCGTTCGCTTTCCTGGGGATGCAGACATATTTGACGACGAATTTCATTCCATTTCGATTGATAAAGTCTAAGACAAAAGTCCAGAATAAATTCCCGTCATTTTGCGTGGTAAATTTTCTACCTAATAGACAATTGTAAGAAAAAAAATAATTCTTTCAAATTAAATAAATTGACCAAAAAAAAAAAAATATGGCAATGTTATTGAATTCTACATACATATATGTGAATAAATAGATTTCACAGAAACTTTATGCCCTGATACCCTTAAAATTTGTAATGCGACAATGTCTCGTGTCTTATGATTTGGTATAATTGAAAATATCCGAGTTAAATTGCCCCATGTTTATATATTTACAAAATCTGACAAGAAATTTACTTCGCCGAATTGAACACACATGCGTGAAGTACCGTGTATGACGATTATTAACTAATTATCTATTAACTGGTATCTCCATCATTACAAATTATCTACCCCGATAGAATGCCCCGTATCAGTTTATAAATCCAAACATTTCACCAGTGTCACAAATTCAGCAGCACAACATTGATGTACATGCGATATGGGCCGGATATCCTTGCCCATTGGAATCTTATCGCCGGGAATAAATGAGACGGCGAGGGTTAATGAAGGGACCAGGGGTTGATAACAGACCACGGCGGGGGTCGGTCAAACAGGTAGTGTCCGTTTTATTGGCGGATGAAGATTTATAATTAAAGCCAATCTGGTATCACAATGATGTTTAACAAGGAA
This sequence comes from Saccostrea glomerata, assembly GCA_003671525.1. Classification (NCBI taxonomy): domain Eukaryota; kingdom Metazoa; phylum Mollusca; class Bivalvia; order Ostreida; family Ostreidae; genus Saccostrea; species Saccostrea glomerata. Next base: position 532,129 of record PRKT01000091.1, on the reverse strand, counting down.
TCTAAGTCCGTGAAAAACTTTACATAAGAAATGCCATATTAATGAACTCGCTTCATTTCATTCTATTCCGATTTCTGAAATCAGAATAAAAATGAAATGAATATATGGTTGCTTAATTAAAAATTTTCCTTAAAAAACAAAAAAAAAAACAAATTGTTACTATTCATAAGCTAGAATTCTACATATGTCCAATAAAATATATTTAGTATTTTTCATTACGAATTTGAGATCAGTTTATTAATATTGTTTTATTCTGTGTTTCGACGAAACAAAATATTTATCACTATTTCTTTTAAAGGTACATGTAAATTATTAAACAGAATTATAAATAAATGAAAATTTAAAAAACTTGAAGTGCGTTTTAAAATTGTGTGACTTTAAATCGTTTCAAATACAATTCTTCTGAGAGTAAAATTATTTATTATGTAGCATTTCGTTGTTCACAAATTTTCTTTTATTTATTGCCATAGTCTGATATAGCGAAATTGTTAATTTTTTGTTTACAAAATTCATTCTATTTCTTAAAAATTCTTTTAAAAATTAAACTTTTTAAAAAAAATTTATAAATTCATTTTTGACTTTATAATTAAATTTTCAATATTTATTCATGTAATTTTGTTAGTATTTAACTGTTCACTTGTAATTATTAACAAATTTACACACTTTCTGTCAGTGATGAGAGATACTTGAAGTGTAAACCCTCCTCAAACACTGTACGCCTATTACATGTGTTCCTGCACTGCGTATAATTGTTCCTATTGAGAATTTGTTTTCATGTCAAAACCATGTTTTTATCTGAGTGTCAGAAGATGAAGAGAGTTGCTAAACAAATTAATTGCTGGGATGATAAGTTGCTGTCAAGAGCAGACGGGCTAAGAGAGAATCAGGCGCTTAGGAAAACAAAGGCGATCTAGCATTCAGTTTTCCGTATTTTTCAGAAGAAATAGAATGGAATTTCTATTTTCAGTCTTCTGCACTGTATTATATTTTTAAAATTCAAATTTTATTTATGATTATTCGAAAGATTCCGAATTTTTATTCTAGTTTGCACATTTTTTTTTTCTGAAAATATATTTGAAACTTTTTATTAAACCTTTTTACTTTTTCTTTTGCAGGTGAGAAGCCATTTAAGTGTAAGTTCGATGGATGTGATCGTCGATTTGCCAACAGTTCGGACAGGAAAAAGCATAGTCATGTCCACACGAGTGACAAGCCGTACAACTGTAAAGTCAGAGGATGTGACAAGAGTTATACACACCCGAGTTCCCTAAGGAAACACATGAAGGTTCACGGGAACATTTCTCCAAGTATGGAGGAAAAGGAATCAGACGAGAGTCACTCCGAAAGTGAGGCCCCTCCTCCTAGTCCACCGTTATCAAAATCCCTGCAGACCCCAGTCCCGAGCAATACGACCGGAAGCTCGCAACCACAGCAGCAGACGACACCCGTTTCGTCAATATCGAGCCCGACCTTGCCACACGAAGTAAATTCTAGTCTTCCACATAGTAACACAACGAACCTTAGCGAATGGTATGTTTGTCAAGGAACGAACGGACCCCCGGGAATGAGTATTTCCCACACGAGCGAGCAATCTCCTTTAAGTAATCTCGGTCATCTTCAAAATCTTCAACCACCTCCCATTCTTCAGTTCTCTTGAAGGGTCGATTTTTCACCTGAAGGACCTTAGCAGATCATCGGTGTTAAAACGATCATGCTTACCTCCTGCAAATAATTCTACACCTAAAGTTCGATATTTGTATTTTCTTGTTTCTGTGTTTTGGATCCTTGAGATTTCTTGATCGGGTTCGGGGATTATGAAAATGATTTGTAGTCGTGACTTATCAATGTGTAATTTACAGTTCTAGTGTTTTAAACCGACCGAGAGGAACGAATTCTCACGGGTTTACCCCCAGATGTTCTAAGCTACAGATAACTTTATATTTGAATTAGGATTAAGTTATTTTCACATTTCATTTTATTGTCATTAATCAAATTATACACCTGTATGATGGTATTGTGATCAGTGAATACTTATACCCATGTATAACATGGTTAATAATGTAAATAAAATACCTATGAATTTATACTCTGACGTCTTTACTTTGCAATCTTGCAGTTTTTAAAGAAAAAAATCAATTAACTGTAAATCGCATTCTTTTTTACTCACTATTACTGAATTTTATGATAAGTATTTATAAATTCAACAAATAAATCCCATACACTGGCTAGTTTTCAATCCTGGACAATTTTATCCAAAGATTTAAGCTATGGAAAGTTTTCAACAAATAAACCATCATATATAACTGAATATTTTAGAAATGATATCTAAGGCAGTCAACCATCAATTGGCAATGAAACATATCATACGTTTTAGTAGCTACGTTTTAGTTTTAAAATTTCATCACTTTTATATCTTGCATGGAGGAGATCAATCTACTCAAAAATGGCCACAACCACCCAGCCTTCTTAAGAAATCCAGTTTTGAAAGATCTGCCATATAGTTAATTTAAACTACTGATGGGTGGTCATAAACAAAATATATTTTCCTCAATATAACTTTAATTTGTATTTAACCACTCAAAAAATTATTCTACACAATTTTTTTTTCTATATGACCTTCAATTCATTCTTGAGGAAGCAAGTAAGGGAACAAAAATCTATAGTTATAGATTATCTTATTTTCCTTTGATTTTGAAAATTCAATAACTGAGCCATAAAAAGACGCACATTATAAGCAAACAAGCTTAATCTAGTTCCAGTCGTGGTGCCACTATTGTTTTACCTATTTTGAATTCATTATGAGTGTCGCCGAATGTAACTCTAAGTGCCAATACTTTAGATGTGGTATAAGTCTACCAGACTTTCAATTGTTTTGTTTTATAAGAATTACTTGTTAAGTAATCAAATCTTCGTATGTGTCTATGTCTGTGAGTCGCAGTCAGCGCCATGAATGCACTGGTTCCCGCCCCCTATTGTCTGGTCCCCCTTTCATTATGTGCGGATCTTTCCAGCACGGCGGGATCTGTTGATTTTCCGTATTACAGTTAATGTTCTGCTGCTTTTAAGAAGGTTTTCATTGTGTGCATGTGGTTTTTATGAATGAATTTGTTTTCAAATGTTACAAGTCGGTAATCTAATTTTGAATGAGTAAATAATAATAGTGAGAGAGAATCAATGGTAAACGAAAATGCTTTTTATAGAGCCTTCTTAATGTTACACAAACACCCACAACATTGAGGGGCTTATGAAGAATAATAATAATGTCGATTATCTCTCAGACTGAACATTAAATTTCTACCACTAGGTTTTTGTGAAATTATCAATCAAAATCTTTTTTTTAATTCGACTTTAAGGGTGTATCTTCTATTGAAACATATACAACAGTATATTCAGATATTTAAAAGGATATTTAATGTACAGAAAAATAAACGAAGCGAACATTCTGTTAAAAGATAAAATAATTATATTAACCGAAATAAAATAAAATAATTTAAGCCTGACTTATGCCAGACTTTACAAACATGAAATATTACCAGAAATCCCAGCATCATACGGATATTGCCAAAGCCACGGTAAATGTTAAAACCCAGCCCTGGGAGAAAAAGAAGATGCGATATAACGGTGATGAAACCACTGGATTCATTTAACAAATAGAAAAAAGTATTCTTCAGATTCGTTCACCCAGACCGAAGTTTCCATTCTCTAGCTAAAATCAGCAACCTGCCCGTCGCCGCACAGGCATTAAAAGTTATAGTGCACAAAGGATTCGTCCATGACACATACGCCAGCCAAATGGAGCAAAATAATGCATTGAATTAATTTTTGAGACAAGACAGTTTCTTTTTAAACTTTGAATTTCTTTGAATGAAATGATAGAGACAGCCATGGTTAAGAAAAGCAAAGGAATGTTCATTTTCCTTAACTTTAATAAAATAATTATAATCATGATGTGCTATCAATAAAATGATTTTACAAAGCAATAATTTCATATATCATATGACATTCTTTTTACTTTTAATTTCATAACGGTTGACACAATTGAAAAGAAAATTCTTTTAACAAATTTTAAAGATAAAAAATCAGCACACAGCAGTAATGAAATAGTGTCTTACATCTACTCATTTCCCAGGAAGAAAGATAAATGTCGGGTTCGACATACACAGCTGCCCGGATTTTGCCTTTATACAAATTCATTATATTTTTTGACTTTGCATTTTATGTGTATGAGGGAGATGGAGATAAAAGTGTTGATATACTCTAGCATTTTTGTATCAAGTTATTTAGAGATTCTAAATGTTTTAATACAATCTGTTAAAGACTTTATGGTGGTAAATATATCGTGATAAGGTTCGCAGCAACTGTAGCTTCAGAGATAGAATCTCCTGTTTGTAGGCAATCACAGACCATCTACAACAGCTGTATTTATACAAAAATGGACCAGAATTCAAAGATATCGGTATCAATTTCATGTGCTTATTTATGAAGTACCATTCGCGCAAGAATGCATGGTTAAAAAAAGATTCCAGAAACACAAATATGGTAAAAAAAAAAATTAATTTCGGTACTCTTAACTTGTATAATAATGTACTGCAAGAGTTTACAATGCAAAATTAGAGCAGAAACTAATGTAACAATTATCTGCTCAAGACATTTGTCGGACTGGAATATTAGACCAAATAATATTAGCCCACTGTGAATTGCAACAAAATATCAGAATCCAAAGACAAATTGATCAATGAGTGGCGTGCATTTTATGGTGTGGATAATTATTAATTTACTGGGAGACTTTTGTGTTCTTTTCCGTTTTTTTACATGTCTCGGTCCAATTTGCATCAAAATTATTGGGTTTCACTTCCTCCTTTAAAATGGTGTGAAAGATTTCACAGTAAAATTTAGGCGCGTGTCCATCAACTTAGACCCATCATCAAAACGCGATGCAACACTGTTTTCAGATGTTAATTTGGGAGACACCTTCAACAAAAGAGTGGAAATTGAGAGAATTCGATTTCTTTCATAAGATCAAATCTTATTAAATTCACAGCATGCACGTCTCAAGTCTAGCAAAAGTTTTAAAAGATACACGTGCAAATTGTAGTCGTTGTGATTGGTTGAGGACAATCCCACTGCGCCTCGTTGTCATCAGTTGCTCTAATGACCCGGCTGTAGATTACTCCGCCGCCAAAGTTAGTGATACATCATAGAATATAATTCTTTAATTATGTGATATTTTATAGGGGAAAAAATACAAAAGAAAGAATAGAGACGTAACATTTCTCAGTATTTCTGAGACCACCAATAAAGTAAATTCTCCTATTGGCTTCTATCGTTATACTGAATATATCGATGTAGCGCACCTATAAAGTTTCAAAGATTTTTATTTAATTCGTTAATGATAAAGTAACATGGAGCTAAATAAACAATTGTTAATGATCGACAGCAGGTGTAAAAACGCGGATTGTGTCAGCATCACGGGGCGAGTGAAGCCGAGAGCCCGTTATCTCCAATCCTGATCGTGTTCCCGGAGATTTCTCCGCGTTTCCACTGTTTTGACGTGCTGGGATCCCACTGGGCACCGCAGCAGTTCGGATTCATTTGAAACTCTACTCCGTCAAAAGAGGATAAAGTTAAAGCCGGTATTTGTGCAATGCAACTTTTAATATCCTTCTTCAACTTATATTTGATAGAAAAAATCATGAAAATACATGCTTCATGACTTTGTGAAATGCTCTTGGGCCACATCGCTAATCTGTTACATTTCATCACTCGTTTGATTGCATATGTTTAATAATGCCTTAAAAATTACGGCCCAGATAGGACACAACATTTCTTATAAATGTTAGAGTAATTTATTTAACGAACAACTTTGTAATATAATACAATCATGCATAAGCGCATAAATATACAGAAGTCGATTCCAAGGGGAAGATTTGGGGGGATTTTTATTTGAAATTGAAACCAGGCAAATGATTCCTACGTATGCTTTGTTTAATACATTATGTACTTATTTGGTTAAAGATAAGACTAAATTTCTTTTTTCCCCCAAAAAATAATGAAGAAAAAAATAATAATCCACTGTTGCAAATTTACGGTCTCTCCTTGTATACACGCATATACTAACCATTACTAAACTACCTGTATAAATACGTTACTATCAATGTTTTAGGACGTAATAATCAATCAACGCAAGTGCCTTGAAGAAAATCTCTTTTCTCCAAGACAAGAAAACCTATCCAACAGATACCCGTATCTCCCTCAAGATGGCGGTGTCCAAATAAGCAATTCATTTAGGCTTCAATTATACATTAATGCGATTTCGCTGTAAAAATCAGTCAGGCCGAAGACTTCTTTTCTTCTTGTGTCAAAAAATCATTCACGGATTTATAGAGATATATTGAAAACATATTCTATCATTCAGGCGCTGGACATATTCTAATATGTCGATCGTTGTTAGATGCGCCTGCGTGTCTAGCTACCGGATTAACGTTAAAGGTTTCAATGCATACAAATGGCCGCCGTGACTTGCAAGGATCGTGCTTTTGAAAAGGAAACGCATTTCGTTGACACTTATTCTTCAGTCATACGGAGAAGAATATGGTTCACCTAGATAATTTTATATGGAATCTGAGGGATACTGTTTTTATTTCGTTGGTTTTGGGGTTTATACACGACTAATTTGCAAATCAAAGCGTAAAACTGCATCCTTCATCCCTCTTCGTTTAATAATAAACTCAGCGGTTCCCTGTTTGGATAGTCATTGGAGTAATTCAATGGCAACGCCCACACTAGCCCAGATTTCCTCTATACACTGTTTCTTCCTCTTGATCAATTTAGTATAAGCTTAATCTCTCTGGTCATAAGACATCATTCTTAAGCATGTTAAGAATAGGTTTCCTTAAAAAAGAAATCATGTAGGAATGTCATGCATTTTTTTAAACAGCTAACCTGTTTCGTTTTAAAAATATTTAAAGCTTTGGGGAATAATTACACTGTTGAAGTCAACAAAAATCACATGACTTTTTTATTTCCTCACAGCACTCGACAGAAGAAGCACATAGAGAACAATGCAAACATTGCTCCAAGAACTGATGTGAAGTATTCCCGCACGATAAAATTCTTTAGAATGGCTGAATAAAGTAGTAAATTAATTAAGCGTTTGAAAATCGAACACGTTTTTCCTTATAGGCGCAGAACTGTTCTTCTTTTATTTTGCCTTTGGGGACCAATTAACGATGGACAAAAGGGATGGTCAATATGTTGAATCAAAGAGAAGAACAAATTATAACGAAAAGGATTTTTTTTATTTCATTGAAAACAAAATGGTAAATGGATAATCTTCCAATTTTCTTCTACTTACTAGTGTTGCTTTAAAGTCCAAATTTATAAGTTTAGCTTGATATTTTCAAAATTGTTCAAAAAAGTCAGTACTAAATGAATTAAACATTAGTCAATGTGGAATAAGTAAAACATGATTCTGTATCCCGAATTTTCTCGAAAACTTTTAAACTTGAGTGTTATTAATAATCATTTCACTGTAATGATCGTCGCTGGAAGTGTCGGGATCTCAGCTTTTCCCGGGTTAGTTATTATGGAACCATTTATCATGATTTCTGGTCATATAGCCAAACTCCAAAGATCATGTTGTGATCGCCGAGAATTCGCTTAATTTTTTATTCGAATACGATGGCTTTTACATACACCATATACTATCCCAGCATTTATCTTTGTTATTTTCCTCAAACTATTTTATCTTTTCTCTGTAATTTTGTTAAAACTAATCTTGAGATGCGATTTTTTTTCAATTTGAAATGAAGTCATAAATGAAACTTTTTTTCAGGTTGGATCTAAAATTACACTTTAATATAATCATTTTATTTTTTTTCTACTTGAATTCATTTATTTAGTTCATTTGAAGACATAAATAAATATTCGCAGCATTTTCAATATTGTATTTGATAACAGCCAATATACGAAAATACAGACACTTAATGATAAATAAAATTTAGAAAATGCTACAATACTGCCAGATCACATTAAAAAGTTTTAAGGTGGGACTAAAACCAGAAGCAGACCCCCATTAACACAGACACAAGGAGCCTTGTATTTCGAGCGACGTACTGCAATAAACAGAGCTTCTGGGGGAAACATTAATATGTTTGTTGTCAAGATTGTTAATTTATTTAAATACAGCATTGTATATCCCGAATAATTTGCAGACATAGAGATGGCGACGAAAATATGAAAATGGACCAGGAATGTGTATGAATACTGGGGTGTCGCTAATAGGAAAACGCATAAAGCTCTGCTGGGGATTTTGTCGTTTTTTGGTAAAGTCAGAAGTTCATTAACTTTCTCTTCATGATTTGTCACAGGGTACATTTGTATATAGCCAAATCCTTCTCAAAATAAGATGCATAGATGATACATCTTGGAAAAAAGCACAAGACATTCCGTTACATTTTTTTATTTAAGAGAAAAAAATGTATTACACGATACTGGTAATTAGTAATTTTCAGAATGTAAATTTTTTAGTTAATATCTTTGTTTATGATTTTATTTTGAGATAGTATATTTGCTTTTTTATACAACAATTACTTTTATATGGACTAACATTTTTGGATATCACTAAGATATTGTTAATTTAGTAAACCCGGTAAATTTAAATTTAAAACATTAGGCCAGAATCAAGAAGATTGACATTTTGGAAACAACAGAAATCGGAGAATTTATAAACTTAGTCCAGCAGGCATGGTCATGTTTCCAACGATAATCCAATAATCTAAAAATATTAGGTTTAATATCAATACATATTTTGAAATTAGAAATATGTTTATCTAGATCTAGCCCTGTTATGTTAAGCTCTTTTGTTTAAATACTTGTAAAGTTACATTAAAAGCAACAAATATGAATTACCAAAAAATCCATGTATAATTAAATCAAAAAGCACTACCCTCAAGAAAAATAATGATCAAGCATCTTTGTTTTCCTCCAAAAAATATTCCTAGTAAACTTCTGTCTTTGTTTAAGAATACCATACATGTACCTCAATATTTTTGATGCTGGTACCATTAATATAGTATATATATATGTACAATCATCAAAATTGATGCATATTGATACATGTACCTTATGGGATAAATGGAACTGTACAATTTTCACAACTTTTCTTGTGATAAATTAGAGAGAAGTTTTGGAAATAGAAAATTTCATTTTACATTGGATCCCTGTTGTCTGGGAGACCAATCTTTACAATATAAGACAAACTAAGCTCCTCTGTGACTCAGATTGTACCTCTGTGGCGAGGATTAATGATGACCGTTGGTGACTACTGGTTCTCACTTAGTCATATCATCAGAATGCGACCACAGCAATTGACAGGTTAATCTTGAAACAATGCAAACAATACGATGCCACTTGTGAAATTAAACCAATTTTAAATATTTGCCCCCTTTGCGTTCCATGTCACACGTGGACAGCGATAACTAGGGCTAGTTGTGACAACTCTGTCATTAAGTGACCACTAGTGAGAATTGATTGTCATTTTAAGTCGTTGTTTGTCTAATTAACTGCTAGTTCAGATTCATCTGGACTCTTAGAGATAGCAAGATTAGATTAACTGTATATTACTACAGAATCGGCAACTTCTTATAGAGGGAAAATCTGTTACCATGTAACTTTGTATGAAGAATACTCAGAAAATAACTTGTAATTTTACAATGAAATTCTTGTTCAATAAAGATGAAAACTATGTTTGAAGTGTTGTGGACATTCAATTTTGTACTTTAAGAATAATAGCAATAATAAAATTTTATCAATTGAACTTGAAGAAAACCGTATTTTCAAAGTAATTCATTGTTAATCATCATGCGCACGCCAGTTAATTTAACAGACTTGGTTTTGGTAAATATCTTCCGGATTCCCGCCAATTTTAAGGATTATGTTAATTTACAAATTATATTCACTATACCCTATAATAACCAAGAGCCGCACATTAAATTGAAAACGAGATTTATACGGCGGAATCCTACTGAGGTGACGTGAAATATGGCGATGTGTGAATTGTATATGGCAGACAATTCAAGAGCCTTGATACAGTGCGAAGCGATCATGTCTAGGGTATACTATAACTGACAGAACAGTCTATGTTTTACAGGATGTGATGGCTAAATTTCACCTTTGCCGAGTGAAATCAAGATACTTATTTTATTGTTTGCATTCGCAAATATATAGGTATTTTGATATCTATAGATAAAAATCATCACACTCACTATTTTCCATTCAAGAAGTGTGTTAATATTTGCAATTGTTCACACGTTCGTCTTTTTGTCATTTTATTAAGTACATTTAAGCAAAAATAATCAAACTGGTTGATTTTGAGGATCTGAAGTAAAAGGAACATCCTCGTGCAGAAATGTTTAAACTGCTCAACACTATATATACACAGAATGCTAAGACATGTTGAAAACATTTGGTTACACACCCTTTACCTTTAATATATATTTGATTAGAAATTAAAACCACATATTTATGTTTGTGTATTCTATATTTTATCATTGCTAAGCGCGAAGGCTGGTTCTTCATCCCTTTAGATCAAATTTGACTCTTTCCCTAAAACTTTGACCTGAAAAAATGAAAAGTTTTCAGCTGAAATGTGTGTTTTACATAAAGAGAAAAAAACAACCAAATACCAAGTTAGATGAACAAAACGTCGTGCATACCAAACTGAAATTATTACAAGTTTTACCAAATAGATGTATGTTAAATAATATTTTATTGCTAGCGTCTTTGTATGAATGAGGAGAGAAATATGAATATGCTTTGTTTGATCAAAACTGGATCAGTAGCTTCATATATACTAGTATCAAACATATATTCTTTTAATAAGAATTAATTAATAACTTGGGTATATACGCAACTTCCGGTTTATCAAGCGCAACCTGTGAGAGACAAGATAACGTCACAATATGAAATTGCAGTAAAATGTGCCACACTTTGCTTGCAATTTTCTTGCTTTATGGGAAATGAAGAGAAGAACAGTATGAAACAAATAAAACAACATAGATTACATGTGGTACTTCCGGTTTTTGTATCCTTGTCAAGTTGACATATACCGAATGATAACGTCACCATATGACGTAGTATTTATAGCAGTAAAACATGTCAAACACGCAGATAAGTTTCTGATTGCTGATTGAAAGGTTGGTTATAACTAAAATCAAACAGGGAAAAATTATCAGGTTTTTATTTTCTTTTATTTCTACCTGAGACTGGAACATATCAGTATATCAACATGGCTATTTGGATAACCCTATGCCGTAGAAGACCAGATGCTTCTTTTAGACACATAATTTGCTTGAAGCAGTTATCATTGATTAAATATCGCTTTATTTACTCACCGTTTGAAGGCAAATACCCAAGGCGTGATAATTTGTTTTTGACTTTTGAAAATTGTCCATTTTTCACTCTTGAAGTAAAAGAAATGATTTTATCATAAACATATCTGTAGTAAAGGACGGATTTTAAAGCTAATGATGGGCTTGTTATCTTCTGTTCGAGTTCCATTGATCTTATATCGCAAAAGCAACCCTCTGAACCTGTTCCTCGCAGATTCCAATAAATGCTTGTGAAATGTGTATCACTCATAAACGAATTATCATTCGTGGTTTACAGTCCGTCGAAATATCGTCATTAATAAGAATTTTGCTGATTTAAAAATGGTAAAACAACACGTGTTTGTTTGAAGTTGTTCCATAAATCACTGCAATTCTCTTATGTTTTTCACTCAGAGCTTGAGCATCATGCCGATACCAAAATTACTGGGGTCGTGAATCAAACAGAATCAAAGAGCATGCTGTGATATAGGTGTCCGGTAACTTTTGATGCGTGTCAAAGTGTTAATTCTTATTTGATTCAATTAATTCAGAAATGATATATCAAGTTTATTTCTGGAATACTATATCCCTGGCAGTTTTCATAATATTCTTGATAATATCCCACACATTTCCTTTCTGAACATTGGAAAATTACAAGTAATAGAAAAAACTTATTTTAAGAAATAAAATCTATATACAGTATTCATTTTCATCTCTTATACTTCGTGAGAGAGTAAATGAATTTGATATTCTAATACAGTAATGACATAGTATTCTCCATTTCATCGCATGGTCCAATGCTGTAATTTTCGAATAATCTTATTTCATAACATCACCATAAATTGGGATCAGAAAAGGGCGCAATACAAAACAAAAGTACCCGAGATTAATTAAATACTAATTTCCTGAACTCTTACCCTAGTTATTAAAAAAACCATAAGATTGATTATCCCTGAGATCAACTTTCGACTTTTGCTTTGCAGGCATCCATTCAAATGACGACTTATTCTACCCACTGCGTTCTTTTTTATCTTCTCTTATGATGAAAAATGACACGTTAAAGAATCAGCTTTGGTATCAAACTACCACCAACAATTTGTCCCTTCAGGAGGGGGTTCTATACGGATTCTGAGTGAAACATAATACATTCCCCTAGTATTTTGAAATCTGATTCCATTTTCCATTACACCTGAGCTAGAAGCTATCAAGAAACCGAAGGTAAGAGATGCGATTTGTCATACCTTCTGATCGCTCTTTGTAAGGTTGGAAGCAAGGTGCTCTAAAACAGCATAATAGATCTCTAAACATTAAAACCAATGATAAGAGAGAGAGGTTGGGTGGGTAGGAAATGGATTTTGTTCACAGAAATCGTAAAGGGATTTGAGCGTTGCAAATTCTCACATTGTATTTTGTGAGCCATGTTTGGTTTACAAACATTTTCTCAGCTTAATATCCTACGACTGTATAGTGGTATAAATTTAGGCTTTGGGTGATAAAATACAATCATTATATCTCTAACCCTGGGAAAGGTGAAAACAATCTAAAACAATCCGGATTATCAAAGCCTATGAAAAGAACCATCAATCTGACGTCGTAAAACATTTTCACAGGTAAAGGGATAAGCATTTAGGCCATCTTAACACCTCGAGGTGCTTCAAATAGCCATCCTACCTTCCATGGATCACATGTATTGATTAGAACCCTCTCTTGCAATGCCTTACCGTCTCTCCTGCTACCCTGGGTACGCCATTCCACGACCGGCATTCGTAGCTGTTTGGAGATTAAAGCGAGGCGCTCTTTTTATCTCATTTGGTAAATACTGCTAAAGCAACGATAGTCACGGAGAGACCAAACGAAGGTTCATCCGGGCTTTGATTTTTAGATAAAATGGCATGAAAAATGATCCCGTTAGCCTTACAGCTGTTTACGATGCACTAGTTTAAATGTATTTATCATTTTCAAACTCCAGTATTTTGTGGAAATAAGCAAAACGATGGGCTTTAATTACCAATGTATGACTTAGGTACTTAAGACAGACCTCCCGCGGTGGAAAAACAAGGGAATAAAGTCACATATCCCGAATTTAATCAAAATTAATTGTTGCGGGAGAAGATAAATATATTGTTATACTTGCCGATCAAGAGGATTGTTTGGGTATCTTAGAACGGCCGTACAAGACTTGGAAGATTTGCGTGTCACAAGGTCATGACTCGACAACTCTTACTCCGCCAATTCTCGAGTATATATCTGTGAGATTTGTATGTAACATTAAAGCTACTTTGTTTTATTATACACGGAAAATGAGACCCAAAAGAAGTCGGAATTTGTTCCTGACTTAGCGATGGATTGTTTTCGAAACTCAATCACCCTCACATGCAAACGTTTGCTTTATGCTAGTTCTAGTATTTTAGATAGGGTGACGAGAAAGAAAAGGCATTATTTTAAATATTACATAGAAATAATTTTTTTAACTTATAAGCTGGATTGTAGTTGATACTTACTACTATTAAGAGTTTTATGTGACAACATAAATTTGTCTTGAAGATGCCAAAACTTTACATGTAGATTTATTACTTTGGCGCATTGTTAAAAGGTTTGTTGTTTTGTGATACTTATAGGGGTACCTTTCAAATATTGGTATCTAATGCATAAAACTGGAAATGATATTGCGTTTGCATTTATATGATATGTGTATATACATGTGATAATACTGCGAGGTATATGGTATAGAGAAAAAGAATAAAATTATATTACAGCGCGCCAAATTAATGATTTTCTTTAATAAGATTTTGAAATTGATAATTTTTTCCCGAACACTCTCCAAAGGCTTTAGCCATTTAATTATAAACATTGTGTAGACAACAATATAATATTTTCTTTGTATATAAAGTACCGTTAATTTATTTATAAACCTTAGTGTTTTACTCTACTGCCTCTTTTTAAAATATACAAATATATATAATATATATTTTATATTACCCCTAAAATAATAGATAATATTTTCACTACGTACATGAACTTCTTTTAAGCTGAACAAATTACTTTTTTATATTTCTTTTAATACAAATTACTTTTTTAAATCTCGTCATCATTCTTAAAATTATTAACTTACAAAAAGAAGATATTTTCTCGTTTAGTTGTCTATTTTTACTATTTCTAAGAAGAAAATATCTTTTTATAATGAGATCTACACGAGTACAATAAATGAGATATTATATAAATATTGTTTGTAGTTGAGTGTAGCATTGAAAATATTCACCCCGAGAAAACCATTGTCAACCGAGGCGCAGCCGAGGTTGATAATGGTTTTCTCGGGGTGAAAATTTTCAATGTTACACTCAACTACATGCAATATTTATTATATTATACTGAATTTTTTATACAAATACACATAACAATGAACCGTGCGCGCATAAATTCTGCGCAGTCGCTATTTTTTCGAATATCTCCCGTCGTCAAGCAATGTTGACTGTTGCTACGCTGGAGGGCGTGTCTTCATTATTCAGCGGGTAAAAGTGTTTTTAATAAATGTTTCTCGACCAATCATATTCAACTAATTTACATGAAATTATGATATTTAGCAATAGAAATCAGACATTTTATGAAATTTCAGTTTTGTACTTATTTTTTTAATTCATAGTTGAGAGTAACTACCATTTTGGTATATAGATACATAATTACTCAGTATATTTATAATGCTGTATAATCCCTTTATTTTCGTGGGGGCTAAATTTTCGTGCTTTAAGATAAAATGCCTTGTAGGGATATAATTTCGTGGTTAGAAAATTGCTGAGATGGTATGTGTATGTATATTTGAAATGTAATTATACCTGGGTATTTCGCGGAGGACATTCATTCATGAGTCGTTCCATCTATGCAAGGCAAGTGCAGAAAAAAATGATATGGCTGAAATTATTAAAAATTTACAAAAAAAAAGAGTTAAAATGAAACATTTGCCCTCTTAAACTGTTCAATGTTTTAATGAAGGCAAAATACGTGAACGTGCGGGTGCTTTAAAATACATGCAGAATATTTTTTTCTTTACTACAATCATAGTAAATCTTGGCAAAAAGTTATATGAATATTGTGAAAAGATAATGAGCTTTCAAGTGTTAAGAATACAAGAATCTCCTGCATAATATATATATTCTTTTATTAATGTTACATTTTTCAAAAATCTTTATTGTTAATGTTAATTGCTATCTTTTAATTATATAAGAGTCATCTGAGGATGCTATTTATGGACACGAATCCACAACCTGCCAATTGAGTATCTCAAAAAGATCTTTTGAGGGGGCACAGTGAGTCTTCTTCATATATTTTTTTTTAATGATAGTTGTAACGATTACCAAAAATATTAATGAATTAAGCAAAGATTTTATAAGCTTAACTTCAGTGTAAAGCAAACAAAGGTATCATTCAACTATACATGTATGTAAAAATATGGGCTATTTTGTTATCAACATCACGTGACTTTTATTACCCTGGATTTTGGATTACAGATTTGAAGTATTTTACGTCTTTGGTCTGTGGACCTCCTCTTTTCTTGGAATGATAGAAAATGCATAATGTGAAGATGTTCAATTATTTCACAGATTAAAATGCTGTGTTTGGCAAGGGATATTATTTTCTCGTACGACTTAACAATTTTTCAAGATTTTCAATCTTAAAAAAATCGACAAAACAAACGAATAAAAGAAAATTGCAGTAAACATTTTAAAGTATTTCAATAATTTCTTGATTACTAGAAAATTATTTTTGTACAATAAAACATGGAAATTCAAATATGTTTATACTTTTTCCTAAGTTGTGGGGCTAATGTCTGTATAAAGAGCTGTTGAAAAATTACACAAGAATAACAGTACTAAAAAAAAGATACTGCCTGATAGTTGTATGTCAGTTGACAATGTAGGATTGATGCCAAGGAGAGCTAAGCCTTTTGAAAAAGTTATACTAGTTCATTATTTAGCAATCAGAGTTCCACACGCCGCATAGTACACTCGGATGTGATCGGTATTCCCAGACTCAACTGATGACTGTCTTCGTGAACGAAATGTTCCATCTTCCTTATCAATATACACAGGGGTCACGGAATCTGCGACAAGACAACAGCGGATGCTTCCTCCTCCAGGGCACCTGATCCCAGCCTCTGTGAAATTCCAGGATATCATCGTGTTCAAAGATTTTGTCAGTCGATATAAATAAGTCCTTTTATGCTTTGAAAGTTACAGATTTATAAATCCTACTTCATGTATTTCAAAACTTGAATAAAAAAGTTTGCATGAAGTATGCTCCCTTTTTAGTTTTTGAATCTCTTAGACATTTTAATAAAATCAGAGAATTCAAGTCTCTAGATCTCTTTAAATATTCCAAAGGACCACAGTTTTAAAATAAGTATAACAATTCACATAAATCAGAAATGCTAATTCAAAAAAAAAAAAAAAAAACATTTATATAGTGAAAGGGTAAGAAGGTAATAATTTTTTGAGAGAGATTCCATTGGTAAGTCCGTAGTTTGTGACTCTTATCACCGTTGACCTAATGGAAATGCTGAATGGTCTTATAGGAAGAGTATATACTTGTAATTCCTTAGATAATGTATATAACGAAATGGTTTTTCGCAATGATGATTTTTTAAATGCATTCATGAATTAAAAAAACCAACTTGTAAAAGTTTTATCCCATAATGAATTTACATTAATAAAAATGCAAGTTTCTTTTACCAAAGTCTTATGTATGCTAAGAGTTCTATTGGGCACACGGAACATTTCTATTACAAAGAATTATTTTCCAAGTCTCACACTAAGCAAATCAAAAAAGAAAAAAAAAAGAAAAAATGAAATAGTTAAAGAATAATGAGTTGAGAAAATCTAATCAAACTTTATCTGGAAAATTGATCAGAAAAAGGAAGACTTCAAAATGTTGTACTTAAAGAAAACATAGCAGTCACGTTAGAAAATATGGGCTTTATTTACCAAATTTTAAAATTTTTTTTTTTTAAACAGACTTAGTGCTACTTAAATCAGTTATGACAAAATCTTATTAAAAAGAAGATAATTAAATTATTCAAATAAGAAAGAAAATACGAAAATATTCTTTATTTAACTGCAATACACAAAATCATAAACATTTTATATGTTTATCGGAATCCCAGCAGGAGATTTTTATACCTGTTGTATGTTAGAGAGAAGAACCATAACTATAACTGTTATGTTGAGTGTGCTTTTATTGTCAATTATTTGGATCTATAGGTCTAACTTCAAGTACTATAGCTGGAATACGAACTTTGTGATTGATTGGTTGAAAAAAAAATGAAATAATTTCTTTACAAGAAGATAATTTTGATGTTTCAAGCATTTTTCATTTAATACTTTAAATTTAAATTCAATACCTTAGAACATTTAATTAATAAATTCTCTGTCTGATCTGTTTGCTTAATAATTCGTACATGTAGAGATGTTTTTTGCTGTATAAAGTACTAGTATATGTTGGACATATTTTTTTTCGAATAATGATAATGTTTTTGCTTGCATTTGTACTTTAAAATTTAATGTAAAATCCAAAATAGATCATCTGATAGTTTAAAATCGTTGAAAATAGAATACGTTTGAAAATGCATTTCACTTTTAATGATAAATTATTACAGAATATTTATATGAGACACTATTGATGAACAATTAAAAAAAATAAGTATTGGGAGATTAAATAATATATATAAAATACTGAAATATTTAGATTTTTTTTAAAGAATCATGTGCTTATTTTGTTTTACATGATTAAAAGTTATCTATAGTAAAGTAACCAGAGAACTACGACAGCGTGTAACAGCAAAGAAATATGCTTGTACAAAAAGGTGAAAATAGCCCATAGTTTCTAAATATTGTGAAAAATTCGCCACCGGATTAATAGTGTGGTGTACAGAATTTCACTCTCAATATTTGACGCGCAAGAAAAATATCAAATCGGCTTACGAGTCAAATATATTCCGTCTTTCATAATTGATTCTTCAAATTACATTCATGATTTAAGTTTTCTGCATATTATATTTAAGATGTAAATATCTGCATGTTCAATTCACAAAGCCAAGATTTTTTCCGTTTGAAAATTTAACGATCTTCTCAATTACGTTATAAATAATAGAATATTTGCAGAGTTTCCTTTCCAGCCCCGTGCGCATTAGTGAAATTATGACATAGCTATATCTAAATGACCGCATGTCGTTCCCTGAACGGAGACCGGCCGATTTCATATGGCCGGGGTAATTATGCTTGTGGAGTTATAATTAGTTCCAGCCCCATCGATATTTTACGAAAAATTTCTTTCTCTCTTCCAGAAAACTGGCGGTAAAAAGATTAAATTGGTAAAGTGCAATGTGCTTGTAAACAAAGTGGAAACTTGTTAATACAATCAACTTGTTGTACCTTAGCTTAAGAAATAACCTTTTTCCGCATAAATCTATATTTTCAAAATTCCCCATTCATTCAGAGTTGAAAAGAAATAAAATATCAAGGAAGAAACTACTATCCGTAACACATCATTTTTAATCTTTAATGCCGTGAAGAAAAAGAAAGTAGGAATTTACTTCATGAAAAAAAAAATTTCTTTATTTATTATATAAAACAAAAAATATTGGAAAAAAACTTAAACTATTCCTTAAAAAGCAGAAAAAAATAACGGTTATTTAAGCTTCTTTTTTATTTTAATTACTTTTTGATACAATAAATTCAAATTATAAAGATTTTTTTTCTTTTTTTTTTTTGAAAACTCACAAGTATATTGCCTACTGGAGCGCGCAGTAAAGAAGCAGGAAAGGTTTGTAATGAAATTATACCTACACCTTGTTCCTCCCGTAGTTTGTGTAAGCGATGATTACTATATTATTGATTTCACACTGATATTGAGGCCCAAT
Source organism: Saccostrea glomerata (assembly GCA_003671525.1). Classification (NCBI taxonomy): domain Eukaryota; kingdom Metazoa; phylum Mollusca; class Bivalvia; order Ostreida; family Ostreidae; genus Saccostrea; species Saccostrea glomerata. Next base: position 512,851 of record PRKT01000091.1, on the reverse strand, counting down.
GACGATAGGAAGGGGGCGGAGTCAAAGTTTGATAAGGCTCCTACTGGGCACACATACTGGTCTCAAAACACTACGCCGTAACTCGCACACCGTATTAAATATCCCGACGCACTGTTCACTGTTTATCCTAAGATGTTTTCATTGTACTTCATTACTGTCAAAATAACCAACCAATATACAGGAATGTAGATTTTAAGCTTTAAAAACCCGTGGAAATGTTATAAAAGACATTGAAGGTTGAAGAGTTATTTGTTTGTTTTAACACGTTTAAATTTTTCCTATTTCATTGCTGAGGCTTCAGGAGTAAATGTGACTTTGTAACAATGCTCAGTTCGTTTGTGGACAGAGGTGAACCCCAGCATCTTCCCGCCCCTGGGGTGGGGTACCCGGACGGAGGAATGCTTCAGAACCAGCAGTACAACTATTATAACTCCCAGTCCGGCGGATATCCCGTTCCGTACTCTAATGTTGGAAACTTGGCATCTCGAGATTTGTTGATAAGGAGATCTGAATTTGGACTGTCAGCTAATGATGGAAATGTTTCCGCTCGTTCAGGGATGCTATTTCCCGCTTCATCCGGGTTTCCACCTCAGCATCATCAGGAGGTTTCTCCGCACGTGTTGTATCAGGGACTTCGGCCGGATGTGTCGTCATATCACAATTCTCGTCATCAGCACGTGCATTCCCAGTCTGGGTACTTTAACATGCCCGCCAGTGGAGGGGACATGTACGGTAGGACTGACCAAATGGGGTTCAATGCCTCCGGAAGAATAGATCAATACGAACACGCACAGCAACAGTTCATGAGCCCTATGAACATGTTACAGAGTGGTCCGGGACTGTTCCTTCCTTACATTGGAAGACCTGCTATTAAGCAAGAGAGAACTTGTATGTGGGTAGACCCCGAACAATCCGAACCAAAGAAGCCTTGCAACAAAGTGTTTTACACAATGCACGAAATAGTGAACCATATTACAATAGATCATGTCGGAGGCCCGGAACAGAACAATCACACGTGTTTCTGGCAAGAGTGTGCTCGTGAATTCAAACCATTCAAGGCAAAGTATAAGCTTGTCAACCATATCCGGGTCCATACCGGGGAAAAACCGTTTCCGTGCCCATTTCCGGGATGTGGAAAAGTGTTCGCCAGAAGTGAGAATCTAAAGATCCACAAACGAATACACACAGGTTGGTATAAATTTGTAAAAAAAAGAAAACAAAATCATATTACCTAAATTTTACTGAAGCTTTTTTGGACCATTATAGGTGTATTCAAATACATTGAATTTACTGAATTTACATCTAAGGTGGATTGTAAACAATGCAGAATATTTGTAAAAAAGATACAGAGTGTAAATGAAAAATTTTCACAATTGCAACTTTGCAAGATGGAATATGAAGATGATCATTATTTCTTTGTTTGAGAGTTGTAGATATTTATTGATAACAATTGCACAATGTAAATTTATCTCAAATTTGAATACTTATACAAAATACTGTATGAGCTATCATAGTAATTTTGTATCATAGATCGGTTACTGTCTAATTAAACTGGTGAGTTTGCACTATAGATAAAATGAAAGATACCGCCATTGTTTAGGAAAATATCAGATAAAGTAAAAACCTGAAGTGACATTCGCACTTCTGAAAGGTTGAATTAGCTCTGTACTTATATTACAACTAGGCTTTGACAATGTTCTAGAAAGTTTATTTTGACTTGATAATTTTCCCCACATGTTTCTCTGAACGTTTGCGAGCCCGATGTTTAAAGCAGTCAAAATATTTACAGTACTTACTCGGGTTTTATTTTGTCCTAAAACAAGTAGGCGCTCTGACAGGTGCGAGAAACTTTCATTCACCTGCAACCGTTTTACATCACGTGCAAATGAAAACTAAGGGTCCATTGAAAACACGCGTCCGTTTGAAAATCCAATGTTCCCACAAAAATAGCTTTGAAAATGGACCCCAAACTTTTTTTTTACCTCAATTTACGAATTGCTTGAAGACATACGCTAAGGAAAAATATATACAGATGTTAAAATACAAGAGAGAAAACTTCCTCCGTGAGAATTTTGAGGAGGGAGGGTTCTCGCATCTGAAGAGGTCATTATGAAGCGTTATGTATTGAAAATACATTATTCTGTGTCCTTCAAAAATAAGTTCCTTTTGTAGATGGTTGTCTTTGGGAACAGTAGGTCCTTCAGAACGTCTAAAAGTGATCTGACAGAGTTTTCAATTTCTTTGATCTACCTTTTAACATCGATTGTTAAGTTCAAACGTCTGGTTTGTTCATTGAGCATGCTTGGATACTTTTTATAATTTTACTTTTAGAGTTAATGTTTACCATGTGATAAATTCAACAATCAAGTCTCTTAAGGATGACATCTATGAAAAGGCTTAATTTGCCACTTTCTAGAATCCTAACAAATCAATTCTTTCCGTCAACCTGGTTTTGAAATCACTTGGTCGCAGTTCATTCGTCATTTCTCGGGGACTCTGACTTTCCAGATTTTCCTCTTTGGTCGACTCAGGATGCTGACCAGCTGAGAGAGCTATAACAAGTGCCCCTCCATCGCAATTTGGACAGCAATTTAGATAATAAACATACAATAAGCTTCCCCGAGGACTGTTAAGAAATAATTAGAAGGCTAATCTAATCGCTTATAAGATTAACGAGGCGTTGGTAGCTTATCGTGATTCTATTTAGCCAACAGAAGGGTCATGGATGTCCAATTGTATATGCCCAATCTGCCACGTAGAAAACTAAGAATTTATGATTTTAAAAATGTTCCAGGAAAATTCTTAAATCTAACCCAAATTTATTTTAATATTTTACAAACTAAAAACATAATAATAAATGAACAATAATTCGTTGGATACTGTTTTATTTATTATCTATTTTATTTATTACCCGGGTATAATATTTTTTCAGTGTCTCTTTTTCATCTAACCAAAATGTAATATAATTCTTTTTTTAAATACATGTACTTAATAAAAAAGGTTCAACGTTTTTTTTTTTAATCAGTATATGCATTTATTTATTTTTGAAACTTCTTTTATTTTTTAAAAGTAGTATAGTATAATAATCTCATTTTTTGAATTTAGGTTTTCTACAAAATATAACTTTTTAATGCCATTCTTCAAATTCATATTTATTAAAATTTATCTTTCGATTATATGTGAATTTTGCAAGGAGAAAGAGGAAATTGCAAAAGTGGTTGGAACATGGCATTGTACATGTTTGTAACTATAGATTTTGAAATGTGCTACATTTTTGTTGACTGGTGTCGGTTTGATCTATTTTTATTTTATTCCATTTTTCCTCAGCATTTTAAAAATAGTGTAAAATATTCTTAGGTATAAACTGATAAAAGTTGATTGTACGTTTTAGAACAAATACATTATCAAAGTAAAAATAAAAGGAGAAAAAAAACAATATTAAAAGTATCTTTAAAATTTTACTAGTATTTATTTTCCTCCTTGTCCATTCAATGCCTTTTTTGTAAAAATTAAAATTGTCCGTTCTATATGTTGGATTTTAAATATAAACTTTTTATGAATAAATAATTTTCTTCAACCTCAAAAACGAGGCGACGAAAAGAGGATCTGTGTCTGTATTATCTTCCCCCATTATTTGAAGACTAAGAAAATTTGTATCAATTGAGCTTAACGACTGCAGCTGCACAGCGGTGTTTATCGACGATTTAGAGATCTAATGTCATCATATCTCTCAAAAGCGGATTACTGAAGATATTTTCCACTTCAAGCAGTGAAATTTGCATAGTTAGGGGGAAATTCGGACAGGCCTTACTTTTAAGGACTAAGGACAAGATAGTATTAACTTCCGGTTTATTTTTGTACAACTTATTTTCTGTATATACCTTTTGTAACAAATTTTGAAATTTTGATCTTTAAAATTTATCGACTTAATTTTGTACGATTGTGATCTGAGAATAAAAAGAGATAAAAGAAATTGTTGATAATGTGTTTTATTACCGAATTTCGCATAATTGGGTTAGTGGCTCCGTTCTTCATTCCACAGTTTACTTCAAAATTATCTCAACCTTAGGAAGTAGGTGACGAGAATATTTACATTTTTAGTATAATCAACATGACCTGTAAAACATATTCCATAGGAATTAATGTCCAGAACAGTGAACTTAAATGTCTCAATTTAGAGAGAAGCACGTTAAGAATGGGATAGATTTGTTGGCACCGCTTTTACTATAACACCTTGTTTCAAATGCAAGAACTATCTAATATATTTTTGTGTATCTATTTGAGTCTCTGCGTTGGAATGAAGAAAAACTAAAAAAAACAACAACTAGATAGCCTATTGATAGTCCATACAAGATAACTGGTTAATACTCCATCTGATAAATAATGCGTAGTTTCCTAGTTGTACTTTTTAGCATATAGATTATTATAATATTTTTTATATAATTTATTTTTCTCTTCCAGGTGAGAAGCCGTTTAAGTGTGAGTTTGAAGGATGTGATCGTCGATTTGCCAACAGTTCGGACAGGAAAAAGCATTCCCATGTCCACACCAGTGACAAACCTTATAATTGTCGGGTTCGCGGTTGTGAGAAAAGTTACACTCATCCTAGTTCTTTGCGGAAGCACATGAAAATCCATGGCGATGTGTCGCCAACATTGGAACGCCAGGATTCCGACGAAGTGTCCGTCTGCAGCGAGAGCACCTCCCGCACTTCCCCGTCCACCGATCATACCGTTAAATCTCCGAACTTAACCGAACAACCTGTGGATCGAAAACCAAATATAAACGCCATTTCCGGCACATTACAGTTAGATCATAATATTCATCCGCCAGATGTTCCAAAAATGAATGACTGGTTTGTTTGCCACCCTCGTACCTCCGTGAATCCTAGTAACAAAGACCACACCCATTTTTCAAGCATCGCTTCATTGTCGTCGTTCCATCCCATGCCCATCATGCAGTATTCGTGACGTCACAGTGACCTCAATCAGGGACATCTAAGTTATTTTTGTTGAGTTTGCGCTTAAATATAAGAATTTATTGTATTTATCAATTTTGATAAATGGTTTATAAACATATATATCTAATAAAATGAATCATTACTGTCAATTTGTATCTTTTAGCATGAATACTGTTCGTATTCTCAATATGTCATCGTTGAAATATAGTACTATCTCTTCGGTCACATTGCAAATAAGATTGTTAATAATTTTGTTGCAAGTAAAAATATTCATTATTTCAGTGTCTTAAAACTCGTATATTTCTATTTAAGAGAAATATTATTTCAAAACCCTACCAAAATACCGGTATAACTAAATAAATTCAAGATACTGAGTTGTAATAACAAGATCCATATTATAGTATGCTGTCAACAAAGCAATTTAAAGCTATACAAATTCAACAAAATGTGTGTTTAAAAATTGTTTATATTCAAAAATATTTCTGTTTTGTAAGTGTATGTTTGTCAAAATAGTACAAAAAATCTATTGTAGTACTATTGTAATACGTTTCTAAATCTTAATGGAAACTGTGCGATAATTAATTACTAGTACATGATTACAAAAATTGATTCACACTACAATTTTTGAATCTTCAAATGTACAGTTTAAGCAAAAAAATTAATACGGGAAATACTAAAACGACTCCTTGAAGACTTAGTTTGGTTTTGTAAAATTTATTTTAAATACTAGTATACCTTCACATATGGGAAAACATACATGAAATAAGACAAGACAAGACAAGACTTTATTCTCATAAACTGTACAAAACAGTATAGAGAGGATATAACATAAAATATTTACAATTGATTAATTAAGCATGCGTGAGACAAAGAAAAAAGAAAAAAAAAGAAAACAACAACTACATTGGAAAAAAAAATGACAATGTCACAAACCAAGAGAGCCGACTCTCTCCATTATAATTCCAATGAATTTACATAACTTAATTAATTTTTCCCTGCTGTTCAAATTAAATAGTTGGTCAAACTTAAAAACATTAGGATTTGTATAATAGTACTTGGGCAAAAGATTTAATCTAGAATTCTTAATGTATGGGTCAGTGCATTTAAATAAATAATGAAATTCATCTCCTATTTCCTTGCATGAACACAAGTGGCAAATTCTGTTTTCCCTTACAATATTAAACCATCTACCTGTTTCAATAGGAAGCTTAGCATTTCCAGTTCTAAAAATACAATATTTCATAGAAAGTTTAGGAGGTAAATTCAACAAGTATTTCTCAAAAGTTAATGACTTTTTAAACAATCTATAATTAAGACTTTTTGGTGAATTATACATGTCACTATACCACAATTGTTTAAATTGATCTACAAGAATATTTTGCACCTTGTTCTTTAACCATGTAATATTAATAGAGTTTTGTTGCCATACATAAGCCAATCCACACTCATTTAAAATATTTTTGACAGCATTACACCATGGTATATTATAATTTTTTAACACAAATAATAGTTTTGATGACATTTTAGTACCTTGTGATCCCACAAGTTTTGCCCAGAAAGAAATCATACGAGTTTTAACATTAATAGAAAGAGGATATCTACCAAGTTCTCCATACACCATAAAATTAGGCGTGGAAGACTTGAGATTTAATATATGCTTACAAAATTTTAGATGAAGTCTCTCTATAAGAGAAACATTACAAAATCCCCATATTTCACAACCATATAACAAAATTGGTTTCACTATTTTGTCAAACATATCTAGTTTACAGTCAATTGAAAGATTATGTTTTCTACATTTTCCAAGAACACCATACATTGCTTTTGTAGCTTTTTCATACATATCCTTAATATTCAAGTTAAAAGATCCACTTTTACTAAATGTTACTCCTAAGTATTTAAAATTTTCAACAATTTCCAATGGAACACCCTCAAACTTAAATGTATAATTATTACATCTTTTACCTTTACCAAATAGAACAATTTTTGTTTTCGCACTATTAACCTTCAAGTGCCATTTTTTACAGTATTCAGCAAATATCTCAAGTTGGTACTGGAGATCTTCAGGGGATTCTGATAATAGAATAGTATCATCTGCATATAGTAAAACATAAAGCCGCAGATATATATTAAGTTCATCTTCAATTTTCTCAGACAGATTTTTCAAACCTTTTACATTTTTGTCAAACAGAAAACCTTCAAGATCATTTAAATACAATGCAAATAAAAATGGTGATAAATTTTCACCTTGTCTTACTCCAACAGTACATGAAAACATTTCTGATGATACTCCATTAACTACTACTCTTGATTTAATATCCTTATACATATTAGTTATAATTTTAAAACATTTGCCATCTATATTGTTTAATAAAATTTTATTCCACAGACCTAATCGCCAGACCGAGTCAAAGGCTTTCTCGAAATCTATAAAAACACAGTATAGTTTCTTTCTATTTAATTTAAACAGTTCAATAAGTGAGTACAATGAAAAAATATGATCCAGAGTAGAAAAATCTTTTCGAAAACCAGCTTGGTTCTCCAGGATAAGCTGAGCTCTATCAGCATAGTCATTTAGTCTCTCATTCATAATGGAAGTGAACAATTTGCCCAAACAACTTATTAATGTAATTGGTCTGTAGTTTTTAGGATCGGATTTATCACCTTTATTTTTATATATTGGGATTATATTGCCATTAGTCCATTGTGAGGGAATTATTCCAGAATCAAATATTCTATTAAACAGCTCAACATACAAGTTCAGTAAACAGTCAGATGTACTCTTGATGTACTCATTTATAATTCTGTCATCACCACTAGATTTATTATTTTTCAATAATTTAATACTTTTAAGAACTTCATCATGTGTGATTGGTTGATTAATATAGTGATTCAACTGCATATCAGATACGAGAAGGAGTTCTTCCTCATTCAAAACATAGTTCTCATTTGAATCATTGAATTGCATATTGCTACAGTCTTTATAAAAATTATAAAGATCGTTTAGGTCAGCCATACATCTTTGCTTATTTATATTTGTATTTAAAATTTTCCAATATTCTTTAGGGTTTGAAGTACGTAGGTATCTTAGTTTCTTTTTCATTTCTGATCTATGTTTACTATTTGCAAGCTTTAATTTCTGATTATACAATTTTTCTTTTTCATACAAGTTTGTTTTGAAAATAGAACCTCCAAATTTTTTATACAATCTCTTTGCTTTTCTATAGTTTTGCCTGGCACTTTTACAATCAGCTGTAAACCAAGGTTTATTGACTTTACAATTTTTGATTTCTTTGTTACAGTTTGTATAAATTTGTTTTGTGCCAAATACTTCTTTAGCACTTTCTACAAAGATTTCACCAACCCTGTCTACAACATTATCAATAAACTCCAAATTAGTATCTTCAACTGCACAGTTTTTTATATCATTTTCAAGGACTTTTACTACATTCACCCTTTTTTCAACACATGTTTGGTAGTTCAACTTTTTATCAGTATCCCAGTTTTTAGCAACTACATAACAAGGGCCAGGAGGTTGATCATCAGTTCTACACCCTATAAAATGTTCATTTCTAAGCATTAATGAAACTTCAATAGGATTATGCACATCTGAAAAAAGTGTGCAAAATTGAAGTATCTTGAAATCTGACACATACTTTATAAAATCAATATTGGCTATACAATAATCCACAACACTTGTTTGTTTACAAGTTAATTCACCATCACTATCACCTCTTGATCTACCATTAAGTATAAAAATATTACACTGTTTACAAACATCTAGGAGTCTTCTTCCATATTGATTAATAACTATATCTTTAGATTTTCTCTCGACAGTAAAATTGTATTTTTCCAACTGGTTTACATCAACATACTCTTCAAGTAAAATATTTTCACCAATAACAGGGGTTACAGTTTCTAAATATTTTAAAAAATCTTTATCAGTTGACACTCTACTATTGAAATCACCAACTAAGCATATACATTTATTTTCAATTGCTATGTTTGATATTTCTCTTTCAAGTGCATCAAAAATTTCAACCGAGGAAAAGCGAGAATTTGAGGGTGGTATATAAACATTTCCTATGATCAAATCATCTATGTTACCCATTTTTTTACTTGCAATTTTAATCCACAATACATTTTCACATTCGTTATTAATAACAGAAGCATATTTAGCTAGAGTATCTCGAATATATACTATAATGCCACCCGATTTCCGTATTGCTAATTTTGACCTATGTTTACTAAATACTGTAAAATTGGGAATATCGATAATGTCCGCTTCATCAGTTTTTGCTTCTGTTAGACAAACAATATCATACTGGTTGATGAATTCATTAAATTCTACAATTTGAAGTTTAGATAACAGCCCACAAACATTCAAACTAACAATTTTTAATTCTAAATTACTTCTTATTGCTGGAGAGGTGAGAGAGTCGTTGTCAGTATTTACAATGTTTACACATCCGGTGTTCTGCTCTCTATGGTATTCCTAGTCTTCCGGGTTCGCAACGCGTAATTCTGGTTTGTTGGCGGAGGGCGGCGTGACGTTCAGGCACAGAGTTGATCTGTATGTTGAAGAGGATTCCATGGGGATAGCGGGTGCATACTGGCTACGATTTGGTACCGGTCTGTCATCGGGCAGTGGGTCTGATGGATAGACTCTAACGTTATCGACAAAAAGCTTATCCGCGACCATCACCGCTTTCCTGTTTTGTCGCTTTGCTTGTTTATAATGTGGGTAAAGAAGTTTTCTTCTGTCATTTATAGCCTTTGGGAATTGTTCATTGACCCCAAATGGTTTTCCGACTAACGTGGAGGGTGCCTCTCTTCTTACTCTCTCGCGTTCTTTAAATAACACAAATTTTGCTATAATTGGCCGGTGTTTATTTGGAATTTTCCTCCCAAGTCTGTGTACTCTGTGGAACTGGATTTCCTCCTCGATTCCCATTACAGTGTGAATAAATTCTTTCAAAACTGCCTCTGTATCTTCTTCTAGAGCTTCTGGGATTCCGTCAAAGATAAGGTTATCCCGCATTGTGCGCATTTGAAGATCCAGGTGTCGTTCATTCAGGTCAAATAAATTGTTTTTCACTGTCTGGAGCTCAGATATTACAGTCTTGTTCTCTTCAACCATGACCTCTGATCTTTTCCTGATCTGGACCACAGACTCTTTTATTTCTTTAACTTCGCTACGTTGATCTTCATATTGTTTGCTTAAGAAATGCAGGCCCTCGTCCATGTCACCCATTTTAGCTTTCATTTTCTTCAGCTCATCGTTTGTGTTTATCACATTTTTTTCTAATTCCCCTAATCTTTTGTCAATTAGGTCGAGTTTGTTCAGTTTGTTTGACATGTTTTCCAACTTATCTGTCATAGCTTTCAGAGCGTCACGTATATCGAATTGTTGTTGATTCGGTTGACTGGCTATTGGTGAAACAAAACCAGCGAACTGACCTTGAGGACCTGGGGGCCCATACGGGTTGAACTGATTGATTTGACCGTTTCCTTGATAATTTGAACTTGCATTAGGTGTTGAGTGTTGCATAATTGCGGGGTTGCACATACTTGCATTGATTTGAGCATTTTGAGGATCCATACTATGGATTCTTGGTATTGAAGCTTGATTAGTACTCACACGAATTTTCTGTTCACTCTCACCACTGATGTTTACGTTCTTATTCTTTCTTTTCTTCGTCTTCTTCATCACGGTTCCAGGCTCCATTCCCGAACATCATCCTTCCGATGGATATAGGACACAAAATCCCAATATTTCACTGGCTTAAAACGATTAAATAACAAAAAAAGTTTAAAAATATTCGGAGCCTTTTTTAAGACTACCGCTTTATCTCACGCATGCGCACCAAAAAGAAGATAAGCTCCAGGATTCAATTGAATAATTCAAAATGGAATCAAAGCAAACATAGACCTCTAAAACATCAGAGGTAGAATAAGGTGTCATGGAGAAGTATGCAGAAGAAGTCGTTCGGAACCACTCTCGTAATAATCGGATAAACGAAAAAGTCCGTAGACAATTTATTGTGAAAAATACTAGTAGTCTAATAATTTGTATGCAATATATCACTCAGTCAAAATTCGATATAACGATAGATTATATTCTACCAAAGTCATTGTATCAATCATAGAGTTTTCAAATGTTAATGTTGACATCCCTGTATTATCCATTTCTTTGTTAAGAGCTTGCACTGTTTTAAAAACTGTTCGTAGGTAGAGCGTGTTCTTGTGTATAGAACAACTAGGGACTTCATATGCAGGTGATAATGGTGTGTTGCTACATAAATAAGGGAAGTTGACGATGGAAATACATGTATTAAAGTTATAAGTTTTACAATAAAATTTTATTGTTAGAATGCAACTGAGGCCTTTTTCTAGTAGAATATCTAAATATGAGTCAAATATGTCAGACTATGTAGTGTCTTTTATTTTGAGAATTAAAAGCAACGTTAGAATGAATATCAGTATGAATATTGTTGATTGGTAAAGCGTAATCGACATATCAAAATGTCGAATTGAAGGTCACAGCAAGAGACCTTTTCGAATTCATGTAAAAATTTATCTAATACAGAGGCGCATTAAGTGCCAATGGAAATCCGCACTGGTCGTTGGAAGACTTGGTGATCAAAAACCACACAGATATTATCAATTAAAACTCGAGCATCTTTTTAATATTAACCTTTAGGGTACTTGAGTCTAAAATTAGAATGGTTTTCACAATAACATTTTCATATGGCCAATGATATGTATTGGTGTTGACATTGTTTCGAATTGTGAATCTGTTTGTTACTAAATGTTCGGACGAGAATTCTTAAACCATATTGGAAGGGACTCAACCCTTCGTTTGTTTTCGCAAATGGCCAAAAGGTTTGTCATCATTAAACTCAAAGGTCAAGATCACGAAGCATTTTGGTGGTTATCTCAAATCCTGTGAAGGCGTGGATCGAATACCGTATAATCCCTATTAACCGCCCCTACCCCTATTAGCGCCCCCCTGGGTCTTTTTCAATTGTCAGGAAATAAGGGCCCCCTTTACAGTGATCAAAATCATCCAGAATCGTATCAAATGTCCGCCATAATGAAGAAAGTGAAAATGAAAGTTTGTTATTAGGTAACTCATACATAAAATATTCTTGAAAGTTAAAGTTTTATGAATGACCTAATCATGTATTTCTGAAAGTTAAAGTTATACACACAAGTACAAAATCTGTTCTCCGTGTCTATTCCCTAATTTCAAAGTGGGAAAATGAGTCATATAGCATAATTTTGGTGGATTATTGCAATTTAAAGGAAGGTTAAACAATTTTTAGTGGTTTTCTGTTATTTGATTTTTTTTTCCAAAAGATTTCTTGAGGTTAAAATATGACATTCAAAATTTTGGTAAGAATATCAAAATAACCGCCCCCTTCCCGCAATTTTCTAAGCGCCCGGGGCGGTTAATAGGGATTATACGGTACTAGTATTTGATCTTTTTCAAAAGCCATATACATATAATGGTAAAGATGGAGAGTTAATGATATGATTAAATCATATACGGGCTTCAATTTTAGGTCTTTAGATTTTATTTTCAAATAAAAGTAATCTATTGCTTTGGATGATGTTTAATTATGTCATGACCTATGCTCAAGGTCATGTTTACCAAAGGTCAGATTTTAATGTTTTTCAGATCACAAGATGAGAGTCAATTGGTGTAATCATTTTTATTAGTTTTATATAAAATAATATAGTTTCCATTACATGCTAAACATACCAATTAGGCATTGCAAAGATTTTACTAACAGAGAAGTAAACGTACTTTTGAAAAAGTAGCAAATATATACCGTGTAGATAAACTTAAATTTAGTGCATGGATATCTCCTTGCATTGGTGGTTACTCCCTCTGTTTTAATTGTTCACACAATTGATAAGAAGGGGTGTAGTACTATAAACTTATTTTTAGCAAAGTCACTGCAATGCAGGGATAACAGTCACCTCCGATTTGAACTACAAACAACACCTGCAACAGAAAAGATGGAGGCCAACATTTCCTCACGTAGGTCTATGTAAGGTCACCAATGTCTGATTATCTCTCTAACCAAATACGACAAAATATGCAACGAGCAGAAATAAATACGGTCTGTACGTCACATCAATACTAGAAATATTTGAAATATTAGTCGAGTCATCATTATTATCTGGAGTCTATGATAAACTTGTCATCCTGCTGTTGACTGTTGAAGCTATCTGGTTTGGCCCGGGGTACTTCAGGCAATTCTTACCGGGACGAGTATCGCAGTTTCCACCATGACTCACCAATGGGGCGTATTTAAATACGGGCACTGTCCCACTGGCCTTGTGAGGACCTGCTAATTAGAGGGTTCTACAAAGAGCCAGGTACAGCATGTCGTGAAAGAAGGATTTTGCTACTGTCAGTTGCTTTAACCCAAACCATGTCATACCACTATGCAGTAGAATTATCCAGTGGAAATGATGATGGAGACTTCATCACTGCTTTAAAACTAGTTCTTTTGATGTAATAAATGACATGCATCTTCTTCCATTTTTTGCATGATATGGTTTATTCTAAAGTTTTAACGATTCTAACCAAAAAAAACATAGGTTATCGAAAAATAGGAAAAACTGTGAAACGCAATTGATTATTACAAAATCATAATGAGTCATTTTGGAGGTGGTCCACGCACCTAATATCGACCAAATGACCGCGCACCTGTGTAGAGGACCCCCAAATGTGTCAGGTACTCCAACCCTATCAATCGGCAAACAGAAAAAATACCCACACATAGCTGTCTTTATCAAAGAACTATACAGTCATGATTGCTGATTACATTGATAATGATACTCTGTCATAAGAAGCTCTCGTCGACTTCTTTTTTGCAGATAGCAGATTCTGGCAAAAAACAAAAACTCTGTTTTATATTTGGTTGCGAATTGTAGGGTAGGTATGGATACATGACTTCAATGTCATTTCTCTAGGAAAAATTCTATTTTAAATAAACACACGATACATTATAATGGACCAAAAAACTTCAACACTCATCAAATATATGTTAATGAAAAATAACAAATACAAATTTGCTTTGGTAGATGATACCTTATCTTTGAAGAGAAAGTTCATAAAAATTTCTTCCGATAGATGTATTCCGAGATTGAAGAAAGTCTTGAGGAATTATAAGCTCGGAAAATCAACATTTCCTGTCTGTGGACATTTCCGGAAGGGACCTGTCAGTCTCCACATTAGCACCGGGAGTAGTGTATTAACCAGAACAAAAACGCGTTATAATCACTGACGGACTCGAACAACATGAAATACGTGCAGTGACACTTATTATTATAAAAGGACAAAGCAAAGTGCTGTCATACTGAGATAGAGAGAGAAAATTACCCTCATATTGCCCGCCAAACGCGGCCCCTGTTATTTTAGCACGAATTCCAGCACAGCAAGGAAAAGACTCGCCACGAATTCCCAGCAGTCTCTAGCGGAACTTGTCTAGTTAGGACCGCCATGCCGGTGGTCGCTTATGTCTTCATAAAAAGCTTCACAGTTGACGCGTCACCTCTGCCATGTCGTCACTATTGTCCTACCGTGGCAGACATTCAATTTGCCTTATTTTAAACGGTTTATGACACAACTATAATCTACAGACATGTTTAAAACAAAATATTTGTTGAAGACAAACACTTATATGACTCCCATTTAGTCAGTACTTTTTTTTACTTGAAGTATGATTTTGTGAAAATTGCCTTGGATAATCGTAACCTCCATACATGTTATTTGAAAATAAAAAAAGGACATAGACAAACAATAGAAAAAAATGTACAGAACATGCATGGAGACTGAAATAACACAAATTAACAAAATTTTATAGGAAAACAAATTTCATGATTTTACCGGTAGATGCAATATCCCTGATCAACAGGAAATAAAAGATGACCCAGGAAATCATACTATTCTATTCGATGTTAGCATGGATTGTTAGAAACTGCAATTTAAAAAAAAAATTTGATTCATTTATTGATTCATTTATTGATTAAACATTTACGATATTTCGGCGTATTCAAATTGTTGACAAGTTAGCTCGACCTTTTGTTTAATGTTACAGGTGGATTGGGGTTATCTGGGGTCATGGAACATTGTAGTTGTTGACTAGTACATGATAGGAAGTTATCCGGAAGATGGGTGGATAAACAAACCGTGGTACAAAGTCTAGCTAATCATTGTCTCTGTTTCTTTAAATAGGTAAATTATGCATACTTTGGTGCAGATAAAAATATTTATAGTACTTTCTTGAGATGTAATCACTGCTCCATTTATAAAGTAATATACTATTTCAGATTTTATATTACTAGAAACACTAGTATATTGTTGTTATTGATGTGATGTTCCTGTTGTCGCTTTTGTTTTTGTTGATATTGTTCTCCTGTTGACGCCGTTCTTATTGATAGCGTGCATCTGTTGTCGCTGTTTTTGCTTTTGTTACTTTTATTGCATTGTTACCGTTGTCGCTATTTTTATTATTGATTTGGAGCTCCTGTTGTCATCGTTGTTGTTGTTGTTATCGTCCTCCTGTTGTCGCTATTGTTATTATTGATATTGTGCTCCTGTTGTCACAGTTGTTGTTGTTGTTATCGTCCGCCTGTTGTCGCTATTGTTATTATTGATATTGTTCTCCTGTTGCCGCCCTTCTTATTGACATCGTGCTCCTGTTGTCGCTGTTGTTTTGACTGATATCGTTTTTTTTTTCGTCATTGTTGTTATCGATGCCTGTTGTCGCTGTTGATATTGTGCTCCTGTTGTCTTCGTGTTTTGACTGATATCGGTTTTTTTCGTCATTGTTGTTATCGATGCCTTGGCCCTGTTGTTGCTTTTGAAATTGTACCCCTGTTGTCGCTGTTTTTATATAAATATCATGCTCCTGTTGTTTTTGTTATCGATACTATACTCCTGTTGTCGCCATCGTTGCTATTGAAATCATGCTCCTTTTGTCGCCGTTGTAGATATTGATATCTTTCTCCTGTTTTCACAGTTGCTATTATTGATGCCTTGCTCCTGTTGTCGACGTTGTTGTTATAGATATTGTGCTTCTATTGTCGCCATGGTTGTTATTGATATCGTGCTCCTGCTGTCGCATTTGTTGTTATCGTTCTCTTGTAGTTGCCGTTGTTTTTATTATTGATATATTTCTCCTTTATTCACCGTTGTTGTAAGATACCGTGCTCCTAGCTGTTGTCGCTGTTTTTGTTGTTTTTGATACTATTATTGCATTGTTTTTGTTTGGTTGGTTGTTTTTGTGACTTTGTTGAAGTTTAGAAGCTTTGTTTTTGTTTTATTTTGCTCTTTTGTTTTTCTTTATTTTTTTTTACATTTTACTTTGACTGAATTTCTCTGCCAACATCAGTTTAGAAAAAAGGACGAAAGCTTAAGTAGAAAAATACATTTCATATAGTGATTCCATCTAGCTGGATGGATATAAAAATGAAAGGCCCTATATATTTCTTCATCCCATCTCATGAAATGGTCAAATCTGTGAAATGCATCAACTTAATTTTACGAGACACTGGAAAGTATTTTATCCCAATTCACTTCTCTAGCCTTCACTATGATTTACTGAATGATGAATTACACAGGAGATTAATGTATTCAGAATGCTGCCAATATAGTTCTGTAGATCCAGATTTTATTTCCTGGACGTCTGGGGAATCACTCTCTAACAGACATTATATGACGATTTACAAATTCACTTACAGAATTGTCAACAAATGTGCTTCACCTCTATGATCTGTTAATCTGGAGAGTTTTTCAAACTTTTTCATGATTCAGGGGTATTCCTTCATAAACTTAAAGGGCTTCAATTTGTATAATGGAGTGTAGCATTTGTTTTTCAGCTAAAGATCTGTGCTTTCAATTTTGTCAAGTTTTGACACAGGAGTTTTATTCAAGTTTCTTTGCTGTTCTTGTAAATTTCAGTTCAATTTTGTTCCTAAATTTCTGGTCTTTTTCTTTCCCATGTAGCCATCTTTTAAGCAGAATTATTTATACAAGAATTAGTGTTTCTAAATTAGTTTGACTAATTGTATCTCGTTGTTCTTAATTCTACAGAAGATTTTTAAAGAATTCCTATAAGAGTAGATCAGCTATTTTACCCACAGGAATCATGCATGTCATGAACAAACTCGGAAATATGAGAACGTTTTCACAATTTTTTGTTTTAAATGACCTCACTGAATTTTTCTATTACGTAAAATGTGTCGTCTTGGTATTAAATACAAACTCCATTCGAACAATCTTGAGTACCACCTGTATGGTTGCTTTTTGTCAGGTTCGCTTGAAATTGTCTAGTAGTTCTTTTGAAAATGTTAACAGAGACATGTAGAGAACACCTCGATCTATGAAATAAAATACTGAACCAAGTTAATGTGAGCTTTACTTTCTATGACATATTTTCTATGCATTTATTCTGCTTATTAAATATCATTTTCTCCAAATATAAAGGCCTTCGTTCCATTCAATGTAACGTTTGAAAACTAGTCTCTTGCTAACAAGATAGAATTGTTCCATGTGGTCCAGCATTTTCCTTTTTTTAAATTGTAATAATAAATAAGATAAACTCATGAAAATAAATATATATGCCATGGGATCCTCTCAATATAAGAAGTAAAGAGTGTCAAAGTTATCCATCTGTCTTGATTTGTTTGATAAGAGACCAGATGTGCAATAGTACACTGGAAGGCAGATTTTATGATGCACGTGCAAGTTTCTTGAGACTAAGGCTTCAAGAGAACAGTATATAAATGTGTACATAAATCCCTCGGTTTAGATTTACATTTCATTCAAAAAGAAACAAATAATATAATTGCTTTAAAGACTGAAGCTCTTTCTAATATTCAGCGAGTACAATTGTGTTTTAGGTTCGTGACTGAAGAACGTGTATTTATCATGCACTATTTTGGTCTTTTGCAGTTGGAAATACTAGAAGAATTGGGAGCACCTTTGTTAAGCTGTATGTGAGAGAGGGGCGGATGATAGTTTCAAATTCTTTATTTCATTCAGAAACAATGTAAAATTACTGATGAATTCCATACTATCGATTTTAAATGATAAATAGTTTCAATTACGTCACGAAATGTCAAGTGCAAGAAGTGCTTGATTCATGCTGGAAGGACATGTAAACTCCCGAAAATCCCGCAGGGAACAAACAACT
>PRKT01000091.1:436982-494636 GCA_003671525.1 Saccostrea glomerata | reverse complement strand
AATCTATGTTTTGCAATCGCAAATGATTGTTTTCGGTGTTAAGTATAGTTTACGGCTGTGAAACATAGATTATCGCGTTAACTATGGTTTACAGATGTGAAATATAGATTAACGTTGTTAACTATAGTTTACAGTCCGTAAACTATAGTTTACAACCGATAAACCTAGTTTATCGATTGTGAAACTATGATTATCTCATTTTTGTGAATTTGGCGTGCCATAAACAACTCCCTTTCTTCATGAATCCAATTGAAATCTCAATTTTTTGTCGTTGATACCTATTCTCGTTCAAAGATTGGACTAATTGATGAAAAAGTGTCACTCCGTTAATGATGGAAGGCATAGAATAGACGATTGTAATGAGAACCTCATTAGAGACTGCGTTCACCCCTCGAACCCGACATTGTTTGTCCTCGCTACTCTACACCGCCTCGAAATTCTGAACGTTTTAAATACACTAAATGTATTATGTATGATTCTTTAGAAGGAAATAGACTATCAAAATTGACGAATTTAATTTAATTGATGTTGAAAACATGTTTTGTTACAGCAATGAATGACCCCTGATGCGTGTCGCCCCGGGTGGCTGGGTCCCGCCCCCTTGTCCAGATTCAATCTTCATTTGAAAATACAATTTGAGATGTATACAGTTTGAGGGATTATCTTCTTTATGACTAACTCGATCGGCTTGTACAATTTATGTTCAAATTTCATTTTAACAGGTTCCAATTTTCACAAGCGAGCACCTTCTTTTAAAAGGGAATCATTTTTCATTTGCCACAGTGTAACGATATAGGAGAAATCTGCTGGGAATATTATTCATTCATTTCACAAGTCAAGATAGAAAGTGTTTTGAAAAATGATCAAACTCAGCATGAAATTGACAATTCTTCTTTTAGTTCTGGATTAAAGGACTAAACCGTCGATCGAGGAAATTTTGAATGAAAAAGTTTTGGCATTCATAATCATTTTTGAAATATATAACATTTAAATTGAAACATATTGAGTTTGAAATGTATAATTTTTTAATGGGGAAACTTTGATTTTAGTAATTTATTGTTATAATTCAAAATTGTATCTGTTTAGTTATAATTAGTAAGTGCATCCCACTTGCTTTCTTATATATATATAGATATCTTGTTGTGACTTGAATTGCATTTTCAGTACAAAGCAACATTTCTAGGATTATAGTATATCAGACTTTGAAAATTCATTTTTATGCCATTATATATTGCTAAACTTCTAAGAAATTTGAGTCCCAGAAAAATGCATAATTCTTATGTCAAACGTTTTTCAAATATTAAAAAATGCACATATATATTGGAAATGATAGCACACTACACAATATTCCCAAGAGAACTGCCATAGAAAATTGTCACGTGTTACTTGTTGTTGCACCAACACCTGGAAGTGGGAGTATTCTGTCAGCAAATGTAGATCAGTGTCATTACAGATAGATAGGTCTTAATTTGGGTGTCTGACAGTCAAATAGCGAAGTAACTGCATGATGAAAGCGTTCATCTGCACCTGATCGTATCTCACTAGTGCATCACTCAGACGTTTGACGTTGAGGGGATGTGACCAATTTAGGTAATGTAAAAGTTTCGTAATATGAATACTCCATTCTATTTAACAACAGATTAAAATGCTAATGGAAATGTAAGTTTAATTGTCGTCTGGATTAATTGGATCGATGTTTATATCAGAGGTGGGTCCGTGGTGCTTCCACACCTGCACAACTTCAGCCAGTACATGGTCGACGTAGAAAATTTATCTAACAGATATTAAAAGACGGTACAATTAGGACAGAGAAGGAAACTAGAATTACTCGGGTGACAGGTTTTTTGAATGACAATTTTTTTGCATTATATGTCAGAAGAATCAAAGCAAGGAAATGGAGGCGTGGGATACCAAGTTTGGAAAACGTTGCCCAGAGCGAAATGGATCACAAACCCATCTCTCTCTCTCTCTCTCTCTCTCTCTCTGAGTAAAAATCTTGTAAAGCTTAACTTAATGTTTCTCCAAAATTCACGTCTGGCACATTTGACCGCAAGAGTTTTAAATTCTCTCTGTTGATGTTTAAAATCTTAATTTGGTGCAATATCCCTTGGACTTAGTCGTAAATCTGCTACTGCTTAAAAAGGGATAACACTACTTGATGCCATTATTGAATAAAATTAGCAACGTCTTCCCTCATTGTACAGAACTTCGTTAACAAATTCCTGGGGTCCGTGCAAAACTACCAGCATGTCATGGCCGTCGATGAGATACAAGAGGCTTTGACAATAAGAGATCTGCAGAGACATTTCTTTTTTGTTTTAAAGACAAAAATGTAATGTTTGATATCACAAAATCTGCCCTTCTTTGGGAAAACAAATCACCGTAGTCATGATTACCACTGCGGGCAGTCTTAGATACTACCCGGTTCTGCACGGTACTGACACTAATCCGGATCAAGCATTTCCCTCCGAATTTTGTCCTCCAGTAGCTTGTGTTAAATCCGTAAAACATATCAAATGTTTATAGTCTTTGTCAATGAAAAATGGCCTTAAAATCACAATTCCTCCATGTGATTGCCATTAAAGCCATTACAGGATTGTGAAACCATAATCCAAATTCCATCCATTTTAATTATCTTTGTGTTGATGGAAAATTTTGCACTCATGATCTTTCATTTGAAATCTTTGATGATGTTTTGAAAAAAACAAAATCAGTATAAATCAGTTCCTTTTTCTTTAAGTTAATGTTTCTTTTTATCTTCATAGAGTTAATATGTTGACGGTGCGACCGTTATGGCGAGCGCAGATATTTATTTTGTTATAATTTAGATCGGGCTCTTCAAACTGCACGTGACATTTGGTGCGTCTAGACTCTGACGTCACATGACGTCGTATGTAAGTTACATTTTCAAAAAGAAACCTGAAGAGTGCTGAAAGTAAATGAAGAACGTTTCGTTAACTATTTATCTTCAATATTTATCCATTAAATCAGGGCATGTTTACGTTAAGTTAAACTTTTGCTGCTATTCTCGCGAGAACGTAGCTTTAACAAGTGATGCATTGTGGGTCAAAATTACTGCGGCAAAAAATTTTATGGAATGAATGTGCAGTAGTCCGAATTTTCTCTTCGCCCAGACGTGGTCGTTAGAGCTCGCAGTTACGAGCGTTGCTACGCGACGCTCGCTATTATGTTGACGGTGCGACCGTTAGAGCGAGCGCAAACTCTTCTATTGTTTTAATTTAGATCGGGCTCGTCAAACCGCACGTGACATTTGGTGCATTTAGACTCTGACGTCACATGATGTCGTATGTAAGTTACAATACCAAGAAAAAACTTAACATTGCTGAAAGTTAATGAAAAAAGTTACGTTTACTATTTATCTTCAATATGTATCCATTTAATCAAGGCGAATAAACTTTTTGTTGAACATTTGCCGTCATTCTTGCGAGAACGCAACTTTACTAAGTGATGCATTGTAGGTCAAAATTACTGCGGCAAAAAATTCTAAAGAATGAATGTGCAGTAGTCCGAATTTTCTCCTCGCCCAGGCGTCGTCGTTAGAGCTCGCAGTTACGAGCGTGGCTCGCTGCGCTCGCTAATATTTTATTTCGTATAAAAAGAAGACTATGTTATTATTTGTATATAAAAAAAAAAATTCCAGGCCATTCCATGTATAACTCAAGTGGCCGTAATATGTCGTTAAATCTTTGCCCGTTTGCTTCAGACTCTCTTGTTTTTATTCTACAGTAATGTTGTAAAGTTTTATTTATAGTCTGCTCTAGAGTCGCGGGGTAAAGAGTTGATTCGCGCGTTGGAATCCCACTGGAACTTGGAGAGCGGTCCTTCGAAAGAGAGTCCGTATACACCGAGGTCTCGAGTCGCAGTAGATGCTGGCACGAAAAAGATCATTTGCTGCTCAATGGCCCTGAGTGCCAAGCATAGGTCAAAATTTGTAGCTCTCCATCGGCAAGTTGTTGCTTCTCCATGTTAGTGAAAATTTATGGAGAATTAAACAGCAAACAAATCAATTTTTGTTTTCTTTTTCTGGTTGTTTGCGTCCCTCTCATAAAGCCCTTCAGGAAGGCTTCTCTGCATAGATTAAACTGTATACAGGGTAGTGTGCACACAAATTCAGAAACCGAGTCAGTCTTCTAAAAAAAACATTTTCAAGTGATTAGTGTCTTGTTGCAATGCTCTGCTGTATAAAAGAAACTTCAGACTAATGTAATACAGTTCATTCTAGAAGTGGTGTAAATGAAATTTTGATTCTCAAAAAACTCCGAAGATCTTTAGAAAATTAAAAACACACATTTTTTTCTAAAGTCAGTAGCATGAAAACGTATCTGTTTTGGAGTTCGTCGCCCGCGTCGCGCAGTTGTTAGAGTCGCAAAGCAAGGCGTCACAGGTTCGAATCCCAGTCTGGGATGTGGAGAGCGATCTTTTAGATGAGGCCGTATTAAGCGAGGTCCCGCGTTGCAGAAGGTGCTGGCACGGAAAAGATCCCTCATTGCGCAATGACCCTGAGTGCCGAGCATGCCAACTGATAGAAAACTTATGTTTTAGGGATTTCAAGAACCTCGCTAAAAATAAAAGTCGTCAGCTCATAATTCTATTGGTCGTTGAAATAAGCTTTTTAGCAAACACAACTCAATATTGTACTAGTTCTTTGACTGATATAATACATGTATATACCCGGTATGTATTTCAGACCTATTGTTAAGCCTTTGTTTTCAAAAAAAAATTCCACTATGTATTATTCCGTCGACCTCTTCAATTTGTACAGGGTTCATGGCAGTTGTCCTGTCGCTAGGGATGCGTACTCTTCCTTGGCATCTGATCCTACCTTGGTATTCTCCGAGGGCCTGTGTTTTATGACTGTTCACAGACTTGTATTTGTAGCCTTTCTAAAATCGAACACTGTTCTTCACCTTTTTCATTTTATGGAATAATAAATGGTTTCATAAGAATTTGTTCGGCCATTATTTTCATTGAGTGGTGTACAGATTTTCCGTTCGTCCGATCCTGACAAGAAGCACATGGCGGAAGTGACCGATCAACAGCAATCTTCCATGGCACCTGATCCTACCTCTGGTGTTTAAGAGGTCCTTATTTGCTTTGCTTCAAATTTGTATTGTTTCAATGGATTTTTTTTAGGTTGATACATCATAGAAGAGAATTTGCCATCAACAAATTACTCAAGTGAAGTATTCTAATCAATGGTTTTGTACTTTAAAGATTTGTTTTGTGGTATTATATACATTTGTAAAGAATATCTGAACTGGGGAAAATTAATTCAAATGGTGAAATATGTTTTATTCAAAACATGTCAAATAAAACAATTTAAGACTGAAGTTGTTAACCCTGGGAGCGACTACTTATCATTTGGGAATAATTTTTGGAATTTTAATGAAGTGGAGATGACGAGCGACATTCTGATTTACCACGGACATGAGGGGGCAGTGTCAATTAATCTCGATTCTCAGTGGGTCGTCTGCAACTCGACAATTACCCACAAGAACCATTGTCCCCTGCCTTTATCGCTCCGTGTTTCTGTTGTGGGGTATCTCTCCGGCCGCTGCTGTATTTAATAGAACGATTCTGCAGTAATTTGTCTTTATATAAATAGAGACCACGGAGCCTAAGGCAAAGACTTGTTCCGCGTATTGCACCTGTATAGCCGGGTCTTAGTCTCAATTAGAACCAACATTTCACATGTAGCTCTTATTCACTAATATTTTGTTGGGCAGTTATTTATTTTGGTCATCTAAAGGTCTCATTAACCTAAACTGACAGACGTCTTCACGCCTTTTCTAAATTAATGATTCGAATTTCTAATACACATGCGCAAAATTAACGTCACTTCCTGTGAGGAACTTAACTTTGTTTGCAAAAATTGTAAAAAGAGAAGAAAAAAATCTTTTTATCGATTAATTTTATTTATGTATGTCATAGACTTTATTTTATTTTTCAATATGCAACTGCAAATAAATGATTCATTCAAGTTTCACCTTCTGGCAATCAAACTCGTCCTGTCGGCGCCGGGCCATCAATTAGGACTACTTTAAAAATCATCTCAACAAAGCAATCGACTTCAAAGACAGCTTCCACACAATAAGACTTCTTATTGATGAAATTGACTTCCTTTAGAATGGGTTTTAGAAACATTTCCTGATAGTGTATCAAAAGAAAAAGTAAATTAATTTTAGGATAATATTTGTTTTTATGTCCTCTTAATTCATTTATTATGAATCTACATTATTTTTATTAAACCTTATACTAGACCTTTATTGAAAATCCTTGCATACCTGATTTGGAATTGGTGAAAAGGGAAAGACATAAATTTCAATAATTTTAAGGTAAATGTGAGATTAAGGAGGTATGGGGTAGTTTTATATTCATCCTCTCTGCTAGCCGCAGCAGACGTCATGATTATCTTTGCTGGAATTATTTTATATACTTAGCAAACATAGAGGAAAAATAGAAACAACTACGTGAAGTAATAGAATACCAATAATACCATGCCCTCTTTGATTGTATACTCAGCATCTTATGTACAGTGGACTAATCGTTTTGAATAATCGTTTTTGATAATTTTCCCCCTAAATCTATAATCCAGAAACACAAATCTATAGTGTAGAATTGTCTAACAAATGATACTGTTTTAGACATTTTAAAATTTCATTTAAGTATAAAAATATAAATAAATTTGTATTTATTCCTATCAATTTCTTGGAAAATTGTGAGTTGTGAGGGAATTTCATTTTGTTTAATTACTGCTGTCAAATTTTTGAAATTCAAAGTCCATATGAAATACTCGTTTGTAGTACCATGTAAGTCTTACATTCGTTGGAGGAATTGACTACTCACTATGAATGGCATCGCCCCTTACAAAGACTTCATAATTATGCTTTTTATTTACATAAGGTCTGCCAATTTCCCACGGAGTCCCTTTAAAAACAAGTAAGAAATATTATGATTTTCTATGTGAGAAGCTTCTTTTGAAGGACGTGGGGCGTCTTTGAAAAGGCCTTTATCACTTTCGATCGTGTAACACTCCCTAAATGGTAAACTCCGCGAGGATTTTCTACTTAGAATCATGAAAGGCAATCAGAAGTGGAAATTCGCCACAGGAAGTAAAATAAAGAACCGCTATAAGTCATTGAAATGAAACAAAAATCTCCGTAAAACTTGGAGCGCTGAACAATGGATTGCCTCATTGAAGCAGTAAAGTCGAATTCGAGAAATGAACATGGGTGGCGATCTTGTGAGCCGTTTATCTCGCAGACAGAAACTTTTTGTGCTTTGTTAAAACCTATGCGTTTGAAAAAAATCTTTTTTACCCTTTATTTTTGATGAATTAATAATGATTGCATTTCAAAGTATTGATTTATTGAAAATCATAAACTTGTATTCATCAATTATATGTTCATATGTTTCATATTACCTGTAAATGAATAAGTCGCTTATAATATGGTTATAGGAGAAGTGGTTGCTTATTAAATTAGTAATAAGAAAATTGCATATGAGTGAAATACATCTTTCAATATTTTTACACACTTCAAGAAAATAATTTCTTTATTTTTTCTTCAAACAATTATTAAATTTTTTTTAAAAAGTAAGAAAGAAAAAAACACTCTGAACTATTTTTATATCCAAAGAAATACTGAGAAGGATTTTGTATCATGCTCTTCAAGAAGATTTCTTTTTTTTTTTTCATGTGACTTTTTTCTCTGTCCAAAACATTTTTTGTTGTATAACTTAAATCAAGTGTAATACAATTTATCAATATGTTTGTTATTAAAAAATTTCAACCTTATCCGGATTCCATTTTATTTGTTGTTGTTCATATCGATTTCAAACATGAGATGAAAAAGAAATCATTGTCTAACACAAATGACAAAAAGTTCGATTTCAAAAGAGGAAATTAATTCAGACTTCAAAATATCATTTCTTTTTATTGAAGATATGTCAAAATTCACAAAGCAGAAACACTATTGGCATTTTAAATTAGGAATTATTGTTACAGGTACTTCTCAATCTAAGGCTCAAATTAACAATTAACAAGTGAATTTAAAGTTCTAATCATGTCTCTCTCTGAAAATTCTTCGTTGCTGTAATTTTTAGAAATATCAAGTTCATCGCCATTTTATTCCTCTTAGAGGTCATCTGTTCGAATTGAATGAGGTCTTTGACAGAATTGAATGCAGGTAATGTAACTTTTTTTCAGAAAAATTCTGATATTTTCCATCAAACGGCGGGCCGGAAAGAGGAGAGATGGAGGGAGTTGAAGAGGTTTCTACACGAGGATACATTCTACAAAACGTTTTTTTCCCTTAAAAAGATTCTAATCATTTTTCTTTATTTATCACTTCATTTTTCATTTCGTTATTTTACATTCTATAGAAAAAAAAATACATAGAAGAATACTTTCTCTGTTTAAGAAGAATAAGATATATATAGAAGCGTGATTAAATGTAATCTGTCTTGGATTTGTTTCCCAGTGGCAGACAATCCTTTGATACTAGAAGTTAGGAATTGTTACTGCTCATTGCTGCAGAATAAGAGAGAATTGTGGGTATTTGATGTGGTGAGTGTAAAACTAGTAAGCAGAAAATCAGGGTGCACACAATGATGAATGTAGTGAATAAAAAAGCTATTTCTTTCCTTCTTTCCATGTTTCATAATTACATTTTTGATGTATCTTTTATTGCTCTTGAATGAATTTTTTTTTATTGTAAATTCTTATTCTCCACTAAAATAATGCCATGTTTAATTCTTATATTTGTAGGCCTGAATGAATTCACTTCTTACGGGACTTGTTGATGCCAGTGAATAAACTAAAAGTAAATGGTTTTAAAACTTATTCTCTCCATGTAGATATAACATTAAACAAGGTAATCATACCCCACATTTACATATTGAAGCCATGTCTAGTTGTCAGTTTGTTGGTGTGTTCATCAAAAAAGGAGAGAATATCAAATAGAAGTCGTCAAAGAAATTAGGAAAAACAAAGGGTTGGGGAGAATGTTAATCGAGAACTTATCAGCGAAATATTCGATGCACCTGCGGACGGTCCTATTAAAAACTCGGCCGCCCTTTTGGTTGCCCAGCTATGAACCTGAAAGTAAAACTGTTGGTCGTTTTATGTTCACAAGATAAAACAGTTTTGCTGTAAAATTTGTTGTTTCACTCTTTACATTGATCATTTTATTTCGTTCCGTTTTTAAAAAATAGAGTCACTTTGCACACCTGCGAGTGTCTAAAACAAGCCCCAACGACGAACACTTGAACTTTGAAACATTCGCCTGCAATGGTGCGTTGTTACGGAGTTCCCTTCAACATCTGGAATAGTAACGTGTGGTATGGGGTCTTCTATGCGTTTTATTTCAGCATGCTGTCGTTTGCAGTGGACTTTAATCAGTCAACACTCTACGTAGAAACTATTCCAAAGGACCATTGCTAGTAATATTTTTGGGGTCAGCAAAAACTCTATATTTTATGATAATAAATCTTGAATAAGAGGCCATTTGTCATTATTCGAGTGGTTCGCATAACGTTGATGAATTCTCACAAATTTGTCACAATATGTTTTTCTTCTGATATGCCTGTCGAAAATCGTCTTCAGATTGCTAATCTTATCTCTAACTGTATTACATTGGTTCTTGAGCGACAATTAAAGGCACATTTTCAATGATAGTTTTGTCACTCGGAAATGCCATTGTATCACCTGTGTGTGAAGGTAGTTAAAAAATGTCTATTCTCTGAAAACTCGGCTCGTTAGGGTGAAGAGCTAAGAGGTATATATCTTATTTCCAATATCTGTCACACGCAGAAGAGGGGAGAAAGAAACTGCTTAAGGGTGCGTCTTCAAAATCCAAGACAGCCTTGTTCCAAAGATGGATGGGCTAACAAGAATGAATGCCATTTCATTTTCATATGCAATAGAACAAATTTACATACCTTTAGATTTTTAAACTAATACCTTTCTCTTATTGAGGTTGTATTCAATTCGGGGTGAAAAACATTTGAGTGATTCATCTTCATCAAATTATACTCTTCAAAATATACCCTCTCTAATGGCGAGTTTTAAATATATAATTTATGCAAAATGTCTGTGAACTTATGTGCTTTCTTAATGGTAATATGTGGAAAGCAACCATCTTGACTGTTATGATAAGTAATAATGCCAATAAAATGCGGAGTTTTACGAATATACAGAAAAATGATATGTTCCTCCATATAACCTAACGGACTAAACAAAATAAAAAAGTAAGACAACATAGCACATGCACCAAGGAGAATAAAGAATACGGTGCTTTAGAAGATGACATAGCATGGCTGAGTAGAAAATTTAGATTTACTGTAAATACATGTACATTGTTGTCATCAAAAGTCTTAGTGTTTCAGGTATTGTTTGATTGATCTATACTGATCAAATGATGTTCTTTGGTGTATTGCAAGTATATATAATTTTAATCCGGCTTTTATCGAGATAAGTGACCATTCAGTTTAATAAACCAATTAGGGCTGAGGGTTGCACTTTACTACAATTTCTACCATCCACTCTTTTCACTGAAATTTAAACTTGAAGGATAAGCCGCTCAGAATTAGTCACGTGACTTTCACATTTTCGGTTAGATGCATTCATGGCTATGAAAACGTTTCAAAGACTAAAAGAACAGTGATGTAACGAACTCTACGGAGGGAAAAATCTTCACGCCAATTAGACGGAGAGGAGAACACACAGATTCGAAAAACAAGTCCATTTTGTCAGCTCTTGTCCAACAAAGGACAGACTGGATTAAAAGAGATTCAATGGAGTGTCAGTTTTGGTATTAAATAGGGGACCCAGCGAGACTTCAGAATTCGATGGACCCTGATACAAGATCTAGTCGATTGTTATTGTGTGTCGCAGTGGGCACCTCCCCGCCTCTCGGCATGCAGTAACAATTGCAAAATTTTCTGCCAAGTGCCCCTTCGTTAAGTCGATTTGAGGGGTATTTTGAAAGAGAGGAGTGTTGAGAGGATTTTCTGGGATTTGTGTCATCCCCATGTATGTAAAGATAAACAATGCTAAGGGGTATCCGTGGTGACCGGAAATATATGTATACCAATATATATCCTTCAATATACTAGAAGTATACCGACATATAAAGAAGTAAGCTAAAGAGGGGAAAACCCTAAAACTGATAAATGATAAAGTTTGTGCATTTGCATTTAATTTTTCATTAATATTATTTATTGTAGGACAAAAAATCTACAGGTGTACAATTCTTCCATGATAAAGTTTCAATTATAATTGCACAGGGGTACAGAAATTGCCATACACGTTTTGAATTATAGTAAACAGAAATTTTAATGGAACATTAATACGCATAAAATGTTGAATCAGTGTAATCTGAAATAAAAATGTTGAATTGTTGAATTCTTTTTTTTTTTAAACGAAGGTAAAAACCACAGAATTGAAGAATGCAAAATTTCAATTCTTGTATGGAAGGAGAATTGAATAACTCTTGTTTGCTGGTCGTGCAAACAAGTGCCCATGGTACGCTGACTCGTTCAGAATAACAGAGGAGGATCAATTTAATGATTTAGGGAAAGGAAGAGTAGCTAAACCTGACAATGCAATGCTTACTTGGCTATTAGGCATTGTGTCGCCCCAAACCGGCCCTGGCAGCCTCTCTATTGGAAAAAATCCATTGCCGTGTTTCAATTGAGACGTTGATTTTTCCAATTCAGATGAAAATAAAATATTGGTTGAATAACTTGACAAAACAGAAATTCTAAAGAAAAGAATGGTGTACTTGCTGGGTAAGGTTAAATGTTGATTTGTCTGTTTTCTATTCAAGTCTGTATGAATCAAAAATCAGTTAAGTACCTTTGGGAGTAACCCCCCACATTATGGAAAATTTGACACGTGGCTAAAAAATTGTCTGGCATATAAAGAAACATTATTTAACCCAAAAGATTAAAAATGTAACCGATTTCTTGTAAAAGTTTTAGACCTGGAATTTTTTGGTCAAACTTTGATTTTTTTTCTGCATTGCCTATGAAAGCTTTATGAATACAATGTATTTGGTTGCAGTCAAAAGTGAAATGAGGTCATATTTACTTTCCTACATAACTGGTTAAGGGTGTTGCCTATTGTGTGCATGTTGTTTCTTATAACTAATTTATAACTTCTACATTGGTAACTCATAAGTTAAGGGTAACCCAGTAATTTGCTTCCATCCCCTTTAATTACAGACTTGAATCGACTTAATGTGAGTAGCATACGATCTGAGCAGAGTTTTTATTTTGATCTCAGTGTTCAACATTCTCAGTTTCATGCTTCTTTTAAAAAAGAAAACTTGGATTGGTGACATCTAGTTTTTGTTTGCAAATTCTCATAATGTTTTAGTTTGAAATGAGGGTATTAGAAAATGTGAGTTATTAATATATGAGAATTTTGATGTCAAAGAAGTGATACATTAATTTTACTTACATGGAGTAAATACATAGAAATAAAGTAAAGCATGTATTACCTGATCTTGGCCAAATATAATGAATTTGACATCAAAAGGCAAACAATTCCTTTCGTAAAAATACATGTATTGTAACTCTTCTGTGTGCAGTGAAAGATTGAGTTTTCTCCAGCAGTTAACTGGTGTATCATTCCGCAAATGAATCATTATTTCTTACAACATATAAGTCCAAGTAAAGCAGCTTTTACGTTCGTACATTTCCGTACTGTATATATTTATCATTATTAATTTGTTTGACTTAAGGAAGCCCCCGGGTTCTGGAAATAAGCATTTATAAAATGGAAAATGCTTACAATTATCAAATTAAAGTGAATATACCCGTGTTATTTCTTCAAAGTTCATCATTACAGTTATCATATTATATAAAGGGAAAATTAATTTTCAAAATAATGTATTTCAGGGAAACGTGAATTAATAGTAGGCACAGTAATTAAGTTTTTTTTTCCAATTCAAACACGATCATAAAAATATTTAAAAAAAAAAACAAAATAAAAAACAGAGGTATCAACCATCAAGACATGTGTAAAAATTTGAATCTTTTTTTTAACACTTATTCAGTATTTCAGATCTTATAACCTTAGTTGTTAAAAAAAACATTGCAAGACATCACAGATTACTTCCAATTTCATTTCATGATTTTAAAAAAAATTTACCAAGAAAAGATTAAAGGAAATTCGATTTCCATAAAAATTTTAATTTCTTTACTTTTATAGAAGGTGTAAATGATCTACCTCGTTACAACAAACCGTTTCTAAGACTTCAAAGAACCTTGAATCATATTAAGATGCGTGAAATAAAAATTGTTGCAAGAAAAAAATTGAACTTCAAATTTAATTTTGAAACTAATTAATTAAGCTAAATAATATTATTAAGAGTTATTGTTCCTTGTTAAGTATTGGATAATACTAGTATATTTATCCGAGAACTTTTCTTTATTCCTCATAATGCCCCTCAAAGTCAGAAAATTGTTAAAACATCCTTCAATTCCACAGAAATATCAATGACAATCATTTTATTTTTCAAATTTATTTGTTAATGATTAATTTAACAAGGTTATTGATAATTTAACACAGTGATTTACACAAAATGACTGAACAAACTCAACAATATAATAATATTATGCACATCTTTCAGAGAACTAGTCTTGTACAGCACATCCCCACACAGTGTCTTTGATAACATTAAACAATTTCTATGAAAACTGCATCAAAGTTTGATGATGCATGGAATTTAGCTGAGTACCAAATGAGTTCATTGACATATGCTCACTAGTTTGCAGTCCATTATTCTGGCAGACGATCCACTCGTTGAGGTTCGTTGGCTGTGATGTTGGCAGAGCTGCTGAGGGGTGGATGGGAAGGGTCGGACTAGCGTTTGGTGAATGTTTGTGGACAAGATTAGGCTCACTGTAACAAGAACGAGAATCAGGAATGACTTCTGGTAGTGATGACTGATCGGAGCTGACACTAGGTGGCGTAATTAGATGGCGGGACTTCTCCACGGTCGGGCTCGGGATGCTTTCTGTTCCGATGCTGTGTTCGTCGGATTCGTACTCCTCTGGAAGTGGCGATATGCTGCCATGGGCTTTCATGTGTTTCCTGAGTGAACTGGGATGTGTGTAGCTCTTGTCGCAGCCCCGGAACTTGCAGAGGTATGGTTTGTCACTGGTGTGGACATGGCTGTGCTTTTTACGGTCGGAACTGTTGGCAAATCGGCGGTCACATCCGGGGAATTCACACTGGAATGGTTTCTCTCCTGAAAATAACACAAACAGATGTTATACAAAGTGAAAATATTCTTTATATACATATTTATTTTAAAGAAAAATATGAAAACGTAAACAATTAATTTGATTATTGATTTTAAAATGAATCTTATACCTGTTATTAAAAAAGCTCTGACTCTACATGTACACGAAAATGTTCATTAATAATGCAGGCAAACCCATTCTTTAAATGAAAACCTACGTCGATGATCTGTCTTCTACAATCTAATCACATTTCTTAAAGACCTTTTGTTGTTTATTAAATTTATGGAACTGCTCAGTTTCATTACAGAAATGGGAAAAACCCCTAAAATAGTTTTATCATGAAAAATTTTGTGTATGTCTTTTGTTATAGATATTACACTTTTTACCATTATTTTTTTAAGTATACATGTTCCTTTGACTAGTTTGTACAATAATATATATATATATATGTTATATTCTACATCATGTGTTAGCATTTTAGTTTGGGTGATTAGATTGATATGAAACTGTAACTTCATTTCCTATTTTCCTCTAACTTGATGAAATCTTATGATAATGGTCTAGGAAAACAAATAAATTATTAAAAGGAATTATTAGGTTAAAACATTTTTTTTCCAAGTGTCAATGGTATTATAAAAAGTATTAGTTATAAGCTTTAATTTAACGAATGTAAGAATGTTATTCTGTAGTTTAATAAATCAAATCGTTATGTATCATTATTCACCACTCTATCGATTTATTAGAAAAAAATATTTAAATGTTAGTTTATTGCATGCAAATCAAACAAAATATATTCAATTTGTAACTAAATTCACAATTTTTCTATTTTAAAAATTTGTGATTCTTTGTGTTACAATTTGAACTTTAAAAACATGAATTCATAAAGCAATGCACAAAATTTACATTCCAAAATTTTGTGATTCTTCTTTATGAATTCATATTTAGAATCAGGTTTTGACAATATTAACAAAGAATAAAAAGAGAAGCTTGACATACCTGTATGAGTTCTTTTGTGAATTTTGAGATTTTCGCTTCTTGCGAAGACTTTACCGCAGCCAGGAAAAGGACAAGGGAATGGTTTCTCTCCTGTGTGGACTCGGATGTGATTAACCAACTTATACTTGGCTTTAAAGGGTCGCCCGTTCCGTGAACATTCCTGCCAAAGACAAGTATGGTCTGCCATCTCTGGTCCCCCAACATGGTCAACAGTGATGTGATTGACAATTTCATGCATGGTCGTGAACACTTTGTTGCAAGGTTTTCTGGGTTCATGTTGGTCGTTCTCTATCCACAGACACGTGTGTTCCTGTTTAATAGGATGTCTCATGTATCGGAGGAAGGCTCCGGGTCCATGGGACCCAATATTCATAGAGTTTAGTCCACCAAGGGAGGGCACATTAAACCCCTGGGGTTGATGGTAATGTTCAGATCTTTGAGGTACCATGGGGTTGTACTGTTCCATACGAGTGTAAACATCAGAGGGTAATCCGAGTCTGTTAGTCATGTGGTGTCCGGAGGAAAAAGAAGAGGAGTCCTGAAGTCCGGACAGCAGCATGTGGCTTTCTGAGGGATGAGAGTGGAAGGATCCCGAGGATGTTCCGAACATTCCGGAGTGTCCGTTTCCATTTGAATCATGTCCAGGAATGGTGAGATGATCCGGACGGCGAAGAAACAAGTCCCTGGCTGTGTAGCTGTTGACATGATGAGAATGAGGTATCCCGTATCCACTGGAGGGAACGCTGAATTGATGGGACTGTCCTTGAAGATACCCCACGTCATTCATATGATTTGGAGGGCTCAGTTTCAAGGTCCCGGCACCCAGGTGGGAGCTGGTCTCCAGGAATGAGTTTATCATCCTGTGGAATGATAAACTTCGCAACAATATAGCTTAATAATGTCCAGTCTTTTTTTCAAATGATCCTCTGATGACAAAAAATTCCTGAGGAAAAACAACTGTTTGTTCACTTCAGAGTCTGCTGAGAGGTAGGGTAAGGCGCTGAGTGGGAGAATAAGTTATACAAATTCCCTTCGAATAATCCTGTCAAAACTCACTAGTCGATCGGAGTTTTCAAAACAATTTTTTTTTCAAGGTCTTAGAATGCTATCAGTAGAATGAAGTTCACTGTGGGATATCAAAATATTCAGATTCATTTATATCACAGCAAGATATATTCTTCGGATTTGCATGCGAGGTCCTATGATTAATATACTGATTGGTGGTTGCGGTAGCTAATTGATATTCCGGTTATCTGATTGGTCGATAGATCGCATTAATGGTAAGCTCCCTAAGTAGGCGGGGCTTAGCGTGACACGTCCAGATTATGAATAAACATTTAATCCAAGCCGAGGGAAAAAATCTGTTCATGCTTGATGACACTTCGTTAACTTTTCAATGAAATGAACATTTTTCAATTAGAATTTTAAGTGTCAAATAATGAAAAAATAATGCAAAAGGTCGACTAATGGCATTTCGTTCAAAGTTATGTTTTGATTAGTTTAAAGAATTTTTACATTCAACGTCAATTTGTAAATAAAATTAGATTTTAAGCTTATTATTTGTTGATGAATATATTTTCTATATTTTTCCCTTCTCTCATATCTATAGATGTGTGTGTAAACAAATTAAATGATGTTTTTATTGATATTAAAGATAGCTTAGATTCATTTGCTTTTTTCAGGCTCATTATAGGTAAATTTTTGGGGAACAAAATTATTTCTGAATATTACAGAATATATTCAAATCAAAACTAGGATCGGGAAGCAAAATGTAATTGATTTGAAAATAAATTTATTTTTTGATAATTTCTAATAAATGAAATAAAGGTGTTCCAATTTTCACATGTGTAAAAATAATTTTAAAAAATAATCATAATGTTTAAAGGCGATAAAACAAAGAAACGTTAGTTGCATAATTTTTTTTTTTTGGATGAATTGCTCTATAAATGGGTATATTTATTGCATAAGATTTACTGTTTTAATAATTAGAAATATTGTCTTAGATTTTGATATACACTGTATTTAGTAGAGTCTCTGGGAAAAATGCCCAGTTTCTCCATGTTTACCTCATACACACAAATCAGTTATAAAAATATGTGCTGTTTCTTACTGTAAATTTGAATTGACTTGGCACTATATACTTTATGTATACAATATGGCAATTTGCAAATTTTCAAAATTTACCTTAGTTTATAGAACTTTGTTTTATCTATAAGTCAGGTACGAAAGACTTGCAGAAATAATCGTGTCTCAAAAATGGTGCATCAAAAATGATTTAGGCAATATTTGTCGAATTAACTGGAAAAAAACAAAATAATAAATTTGAGAGAGAGGGAGAGAGAGAGTTGAGGGGAAAATATATTAATGAAGATTTGTTGGTACTGGAAAGAAACAAAAATATTATCATGTGTATAGAGTGATTTCATGTTTTCTTGTTATATTAGTGCACTTATAGTCTGCAGTGTTGTATTTTCATGTTTTAATGATTTTTGTTTTATTTCATCTTAGCTCCTTTTTGTAATATATTATTTCATAGATTCAGTTGTTATGGAATTTAGAATTTCAGTTAGCAATTTTTGACATTGATTTTGAGTGAAACTCGACAAGAACTACATTTTCGCTATAATATAAACATTGATTTGAACAACATGTGTTGTTCGGGGGGAAAACAAATTCGAATTTGACAGTAAGACAGTACGCCTAATAAGTGTCAGCAACAGCGCCACCCAGCGAGTATATACAGCGTTATCCGATATTTCTTATCTTACAATAATATTATTCAACCGTTAATGAGATTCATTTGATAACTAAATCATTGACACTGGTGCAGATACTTTCATAACGCCACATACTTTATTAATTTTCTTCTTTCGGAATGTCAATATTTACGTATTATCAGATTTATACAGCTTTTGTCAATATGTCTATCTTTTCTTAACGGCATTTAAGATTACGCGTTTCTGCCTCTGTCTTTAATCGTCTTACAACTGTACCACTTGTTTAAACGAAAGTGTAAACCGATAGATTAGGCTTGACCTAAGTCTGATCACCCGTCAACTTTTTTGAATGGGTCATCATTTTGACACACGGCAGTTAAAAAAATTAATCACTCCCTGAAAGAGAAAATTTAGCCCATCTTGTGACAATCTGTCAGACGGATTTTATAGAATAAATATCCCTTTGTAATGTCCAGAAATGATCATTTATATTTTCTTACCTCAAAGTAGTTTATCTTAGATTTATTCATTTTCAAAACGTAATTATAATTTTTAAATGAAGAATAAAAACGAAAAGAATTTTTGACTGTGGTTTTGAATGGCACTCGTTTCATTGAGAGGCAAAGGCAAAAAATTGACTCGAACTTAAACTATCATGCATGCAGTTTTCCATAAATATTTAATGATTTCATGGATACTTTTCGGCAATAATTTGAAAAATGATTTATTATACTGTCGCGGGAACCGCGGGAGGTTTTTTGAAAATGAAATTAAATTATTTTCTAAAACACCATTTGGACTCTTCAATATTTTAAAGATTAAACCATTTTATAATCTTATAATTACGCCGTTTATACATTTTTTCATACAAACACTCGTTGATAAAGTCAACACTTAGAATTATTTGAATATCTTTTTTTTCCAAATAAAAATTAGAACAAACAAAAAATTGAATCTTTAAATTTCATTTGGGAATTTAACTTAACAATTTGAAAAAACCTGTACGTAGTCTTGGTTAGTTTTTCTAATTTTCTCCCACAGAAAGTGTTATTGGATTTGTTTGCAAATGAAACAGTTAAAATAATTATTTTTTAAATTCCCCTTCAGGATATCCGATCCTCAGCAAGGAAGGATAACTTCAAAAATTAATATTTAGTTTGAAATGCATTTAAATGAAGCTTGAAAATGAAATTGTTTCATGCAACAATTTTCAATTTATTTATCTTTATAAGATTCTGGGGTTTTGGAAGTGTTAAAAAAGGTCTTATAAAAGTTGACATTTGAACCCTATAAAAGGAAAAAAAATATTAATAAAGTTTTAGAAAAACAAGGTTTTCTTGAATCTTTGCCTTAGATACCAATGCTTATTAGCATGATATAAAATGAGAAGTGATTTGTGGTGTCTTCTTATGATAGCAAAAGCTTTTTACACTATGTATTATAGAATACATGACCGAAACAAAAGACAAAAAAAAATACCAAATAAGTATAAAAATTATGACAATTTCTCTGAATGCGTGGATAACTATCGTTTTTTAACCTAAGATATATTTGTTATGCAATTTGCAATGAAGAAACGCATTGTTGATATTCCAATTCGCTTTTTCTGCAAAAAACATTAACTTTAATCTTCAACTTTAAAGAAATACTGTGAATAAATTTCCATAACTTTGTGGATTCAGAGATACTTTTATGAGTATTTCGATTACTTAACTGCTAATTTTATAAACCTGAGGATCTGACTACATTAAAAGCATTTAAAAATTGCATAAAATATAATTATTATGACCTGTCTTATATAGCTGAAATTATGAGAGATAAAATTTTAGATTCTTATACCTCCATGTGGATTTAATCTAAAGTAATTTCTAAAAAACCAAAATAAATTATTGATGTATCATAGTGTATATAAACAAAATTAATTTGGGTGTAATGTCATCTGTGTGTATATTTATTACATTCCCTTTTACGGTAGGCGATGTTCTACACAGTAGCCAAACTTCCCGCCATAAAAATGTCAACAGCGAGTGACCAGTGAAATATACACCGGAAACACGTGTCCCCGAAATGTATTCCCAACTTCTTACTGTTTAAAAATCGTGAATCAAAGAATTACATTTCATGAACTCGAGCACTATAATATTTTACCTAAAAAAAAAAAGAAATTATAATTTCCAAGTTGGCTAAAAAAAAAGCCAGTGATTTCATTTCAGCGCCTATCCATTCATTATTGATAATCATTGATTAGCGTGGACACTTGGTCATATGTCAATACTGAACAGTAAAGATTTCAGTTTAGTCCCCCAGCTGATTAATTAAATAATAATTACCAATTGTTGCTGTTATGAACTGATAATTAATGGATTGACTGGAAACAGTCCCACTTTGACAGATTTTTTGGAGGGGTGTTACATTTGGATTTTCAATTTCATTTCTTGATTCACTAAATTGTCAGCATATATTAAAACACATTACTCATTTATTATAATTAGTACAATATGCAAGCTATCTAATTTTTTAAGAATTTTTTTTTTCTAAAATGAATACTTAAAAAATTAATGTAAATATATATTTTGTATTTAACATTTCAGATACAAACCCAATAGGTAACAAAAAGAAAACAAGCTTCATACCTTTTTCTTGTTACGAAAATAAAGCAAAGCTTTCTCCAATGAAGAAACTACTACAACTCATTAATTTGAACATTATGAATGTACATTTAGATCTGGGATATCTTCACTGGAGTTCGAAATGTAGAACTTGTCAAGATAATTCAAACTATTCTAATTGAATATAGACAATTTTGAATGAACAGAAAGCTGAATATTTTTTTCACAAGGAAAATTCATATTTTGAATATTATTTATGAAGTTTTTATTTTCAGATACTTTTTTCTTTGGAATTTATGTATTTAGTATACAAAATGTAAAAATGGTATGCATAAAGGGTAGACTATTCAAGTTTCAAAATTACCGGGTATGTCCGATTCATTGGACTTTTTGTCAATGTTTTCAAATTAAGAAATGTATGTTGACAGGGAAACCAATTTAATTCTAATTTCGTGAATAAGTATTTCTTGGAATTAAATATATATCAACTAAAACTAATTTTATTGAATTGCACAAAATGTAATTCAAATTGTACACAATTATAGAATATAATATTATATTTCTATTTAACTGTTCAGAAAGTTTATGTACATTAAAAGAATGGAATGTATGAACTTTATATTTATTGTATAATAATAAACATTGAAAATTGAAAGAGAAGCTAGGTAAAAGAAAAAAACCTAAATAACGTCATTTGCTATCAGTATGGTCACCATCAGTATCAATCTGATTATTTTTCTGATTAACAAATGGTGATTTTTTTTTTCAAATATGCTACAAGATGGATATTAGTAATCAATTGAAATATTATTGAAAATCAAACATTATAATTTTTATGATAATGTACCGTAATGGATGTTTTTTTTTATTTCTTTTTTTTTTTGACTAAGCGGCCCGATACCCTGTTTGTTTATTCCCTATACACAGTAGCCAGTTATGAGTATAGGTAGTCCTGTATATACACGTGTCACCACCCCCTCACCTAATCCCCAACTAACAAACTCAACACACAGGAAGTATGTGTCGCTCAAGGGGGATTCCGAATTTCGTTTTGAATTAATTGGATGACCATAATCAATCGTTACGTATATTTCCTACAAGACCTTTTTTATGAATTGGCACAAATATTGCTGTTCTACAGTGTATATTTGTTTAAATAGAAAATTGTAGGGAAAAATAATTTCGAAAGAAATAAAAGTTTACAAATATATATTGTGCACAAAATTATAATCTTTAAAACTTGTTAGATTTCATTTGTTAACGTCTAACGAATTAATACCCATAAGTAAAATGGAAAAAAAAAATTAAATTAACTACCAAGAAATGAAATATAATACTATTAAAATTCTGTAAATGCAATTTAATAAAGGTAAAAATAACTAAATTTTATCAAAAGCATTCTGTAAAATGGAATGTACAAAGTATTATCAGAGACCTATCCCATAAAGTCAATTTTTGTTTAGGACGAAATGAGGTATTTTTTTTTAATGAGTTTTGACCTTTTTTTTCATTGAACTTAGTACATGTATATTATACAAACAAAGAGAGATACAGCTTATTTTGAGTCCATGGATGTACGACTAGACATTTTATTATCCCAAGTTATATAGCATAATTTTAGAAAGTTCATAAAAAAGATAATTTATCATTAAGTGTCCATAAACAGTTCCCCCAATTTAAAAGACAAATCATGCAACCATTGCCCTGTTTAATTATTATTTCACAAGTTTTCAATCAGCGACAAAAGTATTTCTTTTCACACGGTTCCTGTGTAAGGAGTCACACATTCCTTTCGGATCCCGCTGTGCTAATGAGTGTTTTCTACAGTTGGACTATATTATGCAAGTTACAAACAAAGAGATCGATTTGCATATCTATGATATAAATTGGTGATAATCAAGCGCAGCCTTTTTTATTAACACATCATTCAGTCGGTAAGCGTTTGATCGTTCTAAGCGAGATAACTTCTGAATGTTGTAAATTCATAAATCTTTGATACTCCGATTTACAAAGTACCAATCTTCCTTGCAGAGTCATTCATTCTTTTCCCAGAAAATTAATGAATATTCGAGCCAATGTAAGCGACTTATTCCAGAGTGCAATATTAGCTGATTATGTTTTGTCTCAAAGATGTTAACGTGTATTTGACTTGTAAATGATACATGTATATCCTTAGCAGTATATAAGACTTTTACTCAGAAAGCGGATTGCCATAAAAAAACACAATATTTTATTAATGCTAACAAATATGCAAAATAACCATAATATAAACGAATTTCAAGATTAAGATTTCATACTTTATTTTATGATTTGACAAAAATTTGCAAAAGCAAATTAATCGAGATCTGCGGTAATG
The DNA here is from genome assembly GCA_003671525.1 of Saccostrea glomerata. Classification (NCBI taxonomy): domain Eukaryota; kingdom Metazoa; phylum Mollusca; class Bivalvia; order Ostreida; family Ostreidae; genus Saccostrea; species Saccostrea glomerata. The sequence goes on along the minus strand of PRKT01000091.1, from coordinate 471,684 downwards.
CAGAAAAATACTCTACTACATTTTTTTTTTTGTAAGAGTGTTACCATAAAACTATCATTATAATGGACGCAAGGGACTGACCATTTGTGAAAAAATAGTTAAAATGCATAATAAAAAAAAGCCCTCTCCAATATTTTTTTATCTGATAATTTTCTGGAAAGGCCCTCTCAAAAATTAAAAATGAGAGAGAGATTATTACACCTAAAAAAAAATAATATTCCCCAAAATTTTAAGTAACAATAGTCGAAATTCGGATTAGCCAATATTTATGTCAATAAAGTCCTTTAGTAGTATCTGGAAGATGCCATTTAATGAGATCTATTTTACACAAAAAGAAAAGATTTTGGATCATATAAATGGCACCAGCAGTCAGTAATATTTTATTCTTTTATTGTTAATGTCAGCAAAACGCTAATGACACTAAGCTGACTCCTTCGGCAAAAAAAAAGAAAAGAAACACCCCCCAAAACAAGCCCACTATTTATAGCGTACATGTGTCTCATCAATAAAATATCTCTACTAAAGTAAAGAGATTACAGGCCGCAACAAAAGTGCGTACCCCCCCCCCCCCCCCCCCCCCCCCCCCCCCCCCCCCCCCACATTGTAACACTCATTGCGGCTCCACTAATCTCTCGGGGTTAAAGACTTGAACAATTTAGCATCTCCATTCTACACTACCCCAAGATACTTCCACATAAGTTTCAGCATTTCTGTCCCAGTGGTTCTTGAGGAGAGTTTTTCAAAAAAGGTTTCCCTACATATTTCAATGCAAAAATTATATTGTCTATTGTGGCTCTGCCCTACCCCAGGGATCATGATTTGAAAAAAAAGATTAGATTCTGCACTACCCCAGTATGCTTCCACATATGTTTTAGCTTTTCTGGCCCAGTGGTTCTTGGGAAAAAGATTTCAAAAGATTTTTTCCTATATACATATGTGTTTCAATGTTAAATTTGGATTCCCTATTGTGGCCCCACCCTACACACCGGAGGTGAGGTGGGGTAGGGGGTGGGGGGGGGGTGTATGGGTTTTGATTTGAACAATTAGAAGATGCACTACCCCAGTATGCTTCCACATAAGTGTCACCTTTTCTGGTCCAATTGGTCTTGAGGAGAAGATTTCTAAAGATTTTTCTAGTATATTTCAAAAAGATTTATAGAGATTTTTGATTATATCTTTCAATGTCAAACTTTGTTTCTCTTTTGTGGCCCCGTCTTACCTTAGGGGGTCATATCAAATGAGAAAGTGAACTAATGTGTAACCATAGACATTAATTTGTTACTAAATGTAGCTTCCTCATTTTCAATTGGTGGATTATAATTCAATTAGATTTAGAAGGAAGGATCTTGAACACACCTGTTTTGACATCATTAATCCTGCCCTTGGAATTTGATATATTTTGAAGAACATGGACATTACTTTTAAATTGTCAGTGCTAGCTATAAAGAGTTTTCATATTAATTTCACGTGTATCCCTTGTATTTACAACTTCTCTCTTTGGCAGAAATCTCGTTCTCATGACCTTGGAACTTGAAACTGTCGGAAAACTTTAACCCTTACCATAAGCATACGTGACTATAAGTGTTTCAGCATCACATGAAACATATGGAGATAACGAACAGTATTCAAGATAAAAAGTCGATAAAACAATACAAAATAGGAGCAGAGCAAACATGGACCTCCAAATCATCGAAGGTGGGATCAGGTCCCATGGAGGAGTGAGCATCCCCTGCCGACCGGTCACACCCGCCGTGTGCTCCTTGTCATGATCGGGAAATTTCGTCGTCAATTCAGTGTATAAATAATGGACTAACAAATAGTATGAAAAACCTCAGTCAGCATTTGGCTCAATGATAAATTGTATTTGCTGACAAGGTCATTGTATCAACCATAGAACTTACGAAATGATGACTTTAAACGAGACTGCTGAAAGTTTTGCTTCATCAACTTGTTTGTCAATGATTTACCTCGGTTTAGAAATTGTTCATACGTAGATCATGATCTTGTGTATTGAATCAACTGAGATGTATAAACTTCGTTTTTCAGGTGATGAAGGTACATTGCTGCATAAGTAAGGGAAGTTGACGATAGAAAAGTTAAAGTTATCACGTTTATCATAGAGCTTGGTTGTTAGATTACCATTAACTTCCTTTTCAAGTAAAATATTCAAATAAGAAACAGATGTGTCAGACTCTGTGGTAATCTTTTATCTCAAGTTCACCGGGATAGATCATATCGATATAAGAAAGGAAATTACCTTTTGTTACTTGACAATAGGTGGTCGATATATCTAAATGTCGATTCGAAAGCCACAGCAAGTGTTTTCTTCTTTTCACGCATACGATTTTGCACAAATTCCGCTTCAAATGAATACAGAAATAGGTCTCCTTATAACGGGGCGCAATTGGTACCCATAGGAATTCCAATAGATTCTTGGAAGACCTGGTCTCCAAAAACGACATAGATATTGTCAAACTAGAGCATCTTTTTGATGTCAACTTCAGAGTACTTTTGTGTACAATCAGAATGTTTTTTAACAAAATAATTTTGCAAATGACCAATGACAAGGTACGTAAATTTACGAGTTCCATTTTTATTGAAAAAGCAGCTGTCAATGATATCTTAAAGTCTGGACTTTAATTTATCGTGGGGAATGGTTGTGTGTAAAGTTGAAAAGTCGTAAGTTTTTAACCTGTTGACTTTGGTGAAATATTGTGATTTCAATTTGTCCAAAAGTTCCTTGGATTTTTTAAGTATCCACATCTGATTTATACCATTTCTTGAATATATTGTTGCACAATATACTCTTGAAGTTTCTCCTTCACTACTCTTAATATCTTAGTAAGGAGTAAAGAAAGAGGCTTGGTTGAACATTTGTTGGAACCCGCTATGCATCTTTTTTGTAAGGATTCTTATGAAGTTTCAGAATCCAATATATATAGTAGTTCAGATTTATTTTTGTTCTTTGGGATATTAAAAATTTCAAAACTGACAAATGATTTTGAAGAATTTCTTCGTTTGAAAGGGGACTATGAATATAGGTTGGATTACCACTTGTAGAATTAAATCCAAGTTCTTCTAAAATACAATTTATATAAAGAGCCTTACAATTAAACGAAGACAATATTGTCACACCTTGTTTCGTTTTAAAATATTGTTACAATATGAAAAAAATTCTAAAATAATGAGAGGAAATTTCAGAACTATATATTATGCATCATTTTGCATTTGATGTATTTTTTTTTTCTTTATTGCAGATTAAATGTTGTGACTTTATGTCTATGTAATTCTCATAGACTAAGAAATTTTTTTAGAGTTATCTTTCTTATATCCTTTTCCACTTCGTGAAGAGTTTTTATTAACGCCGAATCAGGATTTTTTCAGCCACAATTCGAAAATTCATTTAATCATCTTTATTTTGTCTCTGAAACATTCTAGAAACAAATTATACATATGTATATAAATTAATAAACATTTTCATACGACAAATATTCAAAATAATATATGCACATTATTAAGTAATTTTTCACAATTCTATCATATCTATCTCATGTAGAAAATAAAACACACTAAATCATGCTATAGAATGAACATACAAGTAGATAAAAAGACCACCGCACAGATACAGAAATCGTACGGACACACGGCTGAATTACATGACGTAAATGTGACTGTAACATGCAACTGTCATTCCCAATTTTCTGGGCTGTCATCTCCTCTCTCTCTCAGTCTATTGCAAAGGGTATATCTTTGACATCGAAGTACATTATACATGTAGGCACAGTATATTTGACTTTGAAACATACACAAATGCTAAGTTGGTAACTTGCACAGGCGCCAACTTAAGTATCGTGAAAGTCCAATTACAGATAAGCACATTTCCGACTTTTTCAGATCGGAATCTGTATGTGGACACGCCATGTAAACAAATCAGTATATAAAGTTTAATGCTCAAAAGCAACATCAAACAATACATGATTAATAATAGATTTTGACAGAACTCGAATAGATCTCAACCGGGCCCCTTTTGAATTCCTGATGACGTCTCTTGAGATCCGTGTTTTTGAACACTGAATGTGACTTTCTTTGCTTTAAACGTCATCATATGGTCGATCCCTCTTGGGTGTGCTGGCACAGCAAGAAAACATGGCGGTCAACAGAGTGAGGGCAGCTCCCGCCGCTGTCAAATAAAACGCCCAATAGAATGTACAGGTACCTACAAAATAAAATCCAAAAAATCAAAATCCTATATATGAATTGCAGTTAAACCTATCATTTGACATTGGGAGATTAATTTTATATCGAAACAGACCGGCTGGTGTCAGACTGCACATCGTGAAAATTCATGGAAAAATGGGAAAGAATTATAATTAACGTCGGAATTCAGAGTGTGACGAATTACAAAGGTGTCGGATTAGACATTTTCACTGTATAATAATAATAATCTTTTTAAAGGGGCTGGGTGGTTGTGGCTATTTTTAGACTATTTTGATCTCCTTTAGAAAAAAAAACTCCATATAAAGATATAACAAAATGATCAAATTTTAAAACTAAAATTTATGAATTTTTTCTTTGCCAAATAATAGTTGACAGCTTAAGATATCATATCCCAAAATTTAAGTTATATCTGGTGGTTAAAAAAATATTTGTTGACCCCCTAGCCTCCTTAAGTACACGTAGAAATGTGAAATAAACATCGAATTTCAAAATGTTACTTTCACAGTGTGAAAATAAAATTAGAAAAAAAAAATAATAGCTAAAACTCGCTATTTTTCTTCCATTCCAGAAAAAAGTAATTGACCTAACTGACCTTGGAGATTTACGTACTTTAACCTCGGCTAAACCTTTGAACGGTAAGGTAAGGGCTTTCATACGTCACATATGTAATCCTTGTGAGAAGACCTTTCATTGGATACCAAGAACTTTGACCCTTTGACCTTGACGTTTGACCCACTTTTTAAAAACAAACCTTGACCATAACTTTGGAAGGGTTAGGGCTAGAACTTTTGTACTTCACATATGGAATCTTATGACAAGACCTTTCATTGGAAACCAACAACTTTGACCTTGACCTTGGAGTTTGACATATTTTTTTCAAAACTTTAACCTTGGCCATAACTTTTTTACGGTCAGGGCAAAGGCTTTCATACTTCACATATGTAATCCTTTGTTACAAGATCTGTCTTTATATCTTCAACCCTTTGACCTTCACTCTAGAGTTTGACATATCTTTTAAAAACTTATCCATGGCCATAACTTTTGAACAGGTGGTGCTAATGCTTTTATATTTCACAATCATTATTGTATTTCTTGTGAGAAGTCCTTAATTTGGGTACCAACATGTTATATTTGCATTTAAGAAAAGTTTAATCTTCGCTATGTTACCATACGGGAGCATCAGTGTTTTACAAACACATATTGTTGGAAGAAAATATTCAAGAATGATTTTAGATAGCGCTTGACAATTCAAATAAAGTTCCTATATGGTAGTAACCATCCCCGGTCTTTCATATTACAATTTTAGCTGTTACATTCGATGAATCTCAGTATATACACCTAAAATAGTGTACAAATTTTCATCAATCATCTACCAAGTACAAACGACAAGCAGCCAAATCAGGTTTCCTGTTGTTACATGGTGTGGGGGCATATGTGACCGCTAAAATTCAGAAAAGAATGATGTCGGAAGCAGTAATTATCTCCGCGTTTCTGGTGTATTTATCGTGATTTCAGTTTATACCTGCAGAGCTTTAAGGCAATTTAACCTATAAGAGAGGATGGCGGTTGCAAAATTACACCAATTTACGTTTATTTTGAGAAACGCCGATTTAACTGGATTTAAGTGTTTGCTGCAGATAAAAATTAATGTTCTGCTTTTATTTCATTTTCTTGTTACAAGGGGGTAAATCGCAGTACATGAACTTCATAAAGATGCCACTATTTTTAAGTCTTATATAAGTAATATATAAAAAGACAAGTTTGATTTTCCGAAAAAAAACCCAGTATTCTTAAGGTTCATTGGCCCTCTACTAAGGAGGACAACTCTCATATTGATACTCATTTTAAGACAACTTTAACTGGGATACATGTCTAATATCCGTTTATAAAATTGTCTAGTTCAAAGGCCATTTCTATCTGACTGTTAAACCGACAGCTATTTTGAAATTGTTTTCATTTTCATAAGAAATTCATATCTTTGGAAAATTAAAAGCGTTAAAGAACAGAGGATGAACGTTATCATCGAATAATGATGAAGTAAGAATGAAACAATATACTGAATTTAGAGACACGATTGACAATACCCCCTCCATCCCCAAGTCTAATTACATGACAATCCTTATCCTATGCAATATGTAACATATATTTTTACTCGATTCAAAGCCTTTGAAAATATTTTCATATTGTAACCATGATACTGTGACCAGTAATCTTTGTCTGTGATGTCACTCACCAAATTTATAAGAACTGGACGTTTGACCACAGGCTTGTTGTATCTCGGCGCTGGTCCAGCCATGAGGGTAAATAGCCAGACCCCCTCCAATCAGTAAACCTAGATAAATACGAAAAAATATAAATACGTAACACTACATTGAAACATGTACTGGAATATGTATTTCGTTTCTAAACGGTGCTTGTTAATGTTTAAGATTCAAAATAATCAAATCTGATTAAAAGCAGGAGGTAGGGAATGAAAGGGGGAGGATGGCATACTGGCGACGACCAAAATAACGTCATAATTGATTGACCGTTTTGATGGTATATCGCTGTCAACTAAACAGCAAATCTCACTGCCCATCAATCAACATAGACCAAATATTTTGAATGTCTTTAGGGAAAATGACCCTTGCGTGGTTATGAACTATGACTCTAGTCCTCATACATGTACTTGTTTTGTTCTATCGCACGCAGCTCCTTGTTGCCAATGTGGGTATACTTTGTTTCATTTTAAAAAGGTATATTTGCAAAATATCAAAAGTTGGACAGAATTATTTGAACATGTGTATCTATACCCTGGTATGTAAAGTAAGGATGATGAGAAAAACACAGTTAAAATGTTGCAAGAAGGGAAATACACGGTACTTTAAGGAAGAAAATCACTTAATATCTACAGTCTCTGAATCTGAGTTTTGAGTTTACATGTTTCCAGAGCAAGAGACATACGGATTAGATCCAGGAATTGAGTCTGCCGGGTCCTCTATATCACTAGTCAGATGCTCAAATAAGATACTAGTATCTCATGTATCCGTTGATCAGACCTGCTTGAACGCCACATTCTTCCCTCCTTAAAGGAAACCAAATCTTGATTCTTTTACACCATGATAGAATGTTCAGTACGAGGTCGTAAAAATGGCATCAAAATAAAATAAAGAGGGAGAGAAGAAATGCGAAGGGCAGATGAGGATTTAATTCTCTTTGGTTTTGCCACCCTACTCCTACCCCTGTGAAATTGCTTCTTACAAAATTGAATAGTGTTCGTGGATTAAGAACTTTGTCCTACAGTACAAGCATAAATACCATATGAAGATACTTATGTAAAACCATGTATATACTAACTACAGTGGACACCAAATAACAGAGGAATCTCATCTAGACTCGGGTTCAGTTTAGTGGGAACATTATGGCATGTTTTCCCGGATCTTTGTTTAATATAGGGGGAAAATGTAAAATTGGCATGCATAACCACTCTTTGCAATGAGAAACCACTGTTCCAAGAAATAAGCAGAAACATACGAAGAAGGCTATAAGTGCCATGTTGCAGCCATTTTAGGAGATAACAAATCTCAATAGGAGATCGATACTAGAAGTGAGGTTCCTCAGCCAATTAATATACCACTGATGATTACGACTCTGACGTGTCTAGGTCACCAATACCACTAGCCAGAGTAGATTTATCGTCTTAGGACATGTAGGAGGGGCACTTGTTTATCATTACTGTTTTATGACCTGGGTTTACCTAAAAATAATATAATAAAACAGGGGCATCAGATGGACAGCCAGTGCTTAATTAATGTTGCACATAGTCATCCACTCCTTTCTTGAGCAGCTGTTCCTAACGTTTTCTGTTCACATTTAATGTTCAATACGCATAGTACCCTCGATTATATATTTAGGTAAGCTTTTTTAAATACTAGATACATTGAATGGAGCATTGTTAAGAAACTATTAGACCGAACTCATCTGTGTCAAAACCCCCTTAAATACAGTACATAACACTGCTTCGGAGGAGGACAGATCCCTATTGTGTTTAACCTGTATAGTATATTCAGCGTTACATAGACACAAGGTATATATCTACATAGGTGACCTCAGGTATATAATCTTTCCACAGAGGTACAACACACACACAGATAGGTGACAGGGGTCCCAGGTGAGGGTGATCTGTTTACACCAACAAACAATCCAGGTCAGTTTTACAGCCCCTCCATTTATCACCACATTACCTAAACCCTGTTTACATGTGCTAATACACTGAAGATAACATGAATGAAATTCCTGACACACTGGTGCCAAAATCTTCTTTGATTTTGATAAATTCATCAGCATGGCGGTACCCCCACCATGAAGCGTAAAGATTACACGTACGGATGTGGTGTTTTTGCAGTTTTAGAGATCTAGATGATGTTTCCATACTCTGACTCAGAATTTTTCACTAATTGTTGGCTGAAAAATCTTCGGAAAAAAATAAATCGATAAAAAGAGTATGAATCAGAAATACATGCATGCTGTTGACAATTGTCTGTATTGTATATGACGGCCTGACATACAAACACCAGCAAGCAGCTGTGGCATCAATTTCTTCTTATTTACTTCAATGATCTAAGCAAAAAACGCCCTTTAATCTAGGCGATTTAGACGATTTCTATTTCTTTTATTTATAAAGGTTCCTTTATATAGCCCATCTCCATTGAAACACAATATTATTTTTTACTGCCAGTCTTTTCTATCTGTTTTGATTGCAGCAATTATTTTAAAGGGGACACTAAGCATAAGTACTTTTTCTTAAATAACCAGTGCAATACATCATTTCTTGTCCTCGTATACCTGCCTGATACGTACCTGAACACATCTGTAAAATTCCTGCAATCTTTGCAATGAAAGGGGATATAATGCCTCTGATACAAATAGCCAGAATGGCAATTAAGGCTATCAGTACCGCCAGTCCACATCCGGTGCCCACGGCTATAGTAGCCACTTGCCACCACAGGCTTGGAATGTCACTGAAACTCGAATATCGTCCACACTGCTCCACCATTTCAAATTCATCATTAACGGTCCTCCGTGGGTAGTTACAGCGCCTGAAAACGCCAAAATACACAGGTACACCATTAAGTTGTCCTTTTAACCAATATGGCATATAAAACCCAAAACTGGCCCCTACAGCAGCCAGGAGGGACAGTAAGGCCCAGAAAACCCCGATTCCCGAGAGTCTGGTCATTGCTGAATGTTGCCTCTGTGAGCGGTGTAATAGCTCAGTGTTCCAGGAACCGCTCTCCCCGCGCGCTAAGGTCCGTATCATCAGTGTTACACTAGAGAAATTGGGAATCCAGCTTCGCGTTCAATTTATGGAAGTTCATTCATGCTAACGCTCCGTTTGCGCTCTGTTTTATTGTTAATATAGATCATTATCCAATTTCTATCAGTATGTATATATATCGGTATGGTAGTCGAGAAAGCACACGGAGTGACAGCAGTCCTAATGTTGATTAACCGCACGATACCAAACGGGGATTTGCAACAAAAGATTTCATGTCAAAGTCTATGGCCCTTGTATGAATGTCAACCTTAACTCCGTCAAATCTCGGTTTTCTTCCGTTTTACCACACGGTTAGCGAAAATGAATTAAATGAGTTGAATACTTTTTTTCATAACAACAAATCGATTGAGGTTTTTAAAAACAGACTGAATAAATAATTATTCTCTCAATCTCTTTTCTCAATCTTGTGAAGAGGTCCGCTCAGGTAGAACGTAAATAATGGCATTATCCGGGCACAAATAGAAATGTTCCGTAACAAATGAGAGATCACTTGAGAAATTTTTACACCGTAAAAAAAGTCCAGTCGGTGGAAAATATTGTGTATTGCCCCGCAATATATCAAAGCATGCCTAAAATTTGTTCCGATTTAAAGACCACATTTGATAACTCTTGACCCGTATTGTACAAGATCTGATATCTCTGTCGATTGTATCTGACATGGAATAAGATTCAACACACCGGCATCCAGAAACAAAGGCGCGTTCTGATCTCCCTGTCACGAATTAAGGCGTCTATCATATCTGTGTTGTATCAATGTCCGTAAACTCTTGAGACTAGAATGCATAAAAAAGTGCAACTAGATACCAATATACACAGCTTTCGGGAAGCAATCTAAAATTTTACTTAAGCTTAGACACTTTCAAAGAAACACGTTCTTGCCATTAAATGCATATTACAGACTTTTGTAAAACTTTGTACGTTCAAACCTGCATGGCTTAAATGTTTCACATCTGAAATTAATATGCATGAAATGAACCCATGAGTCACACACGAAATATCATTTTGAAATCGAAAACAAGAATGGTTTATGAAAACTTTTTTGGAATGAAAAAAAGAAATAAATACCATACCCACAAATTTTTGACGTAAAAGGCGTAATAAACAAATTAAATCAATAATTATAAGATACCAACCCCTGCGCTGGACCTCAGGGAGAATATTTTTATATATACCCATGGACCAAATAATATTTATCACCAGGATGTCACCGGTGCAAAAAAGGATGACTTACTTTAAGGTACCCGACCCCAGTTTCTCTAAAATTATCTATAAATTTTCCATCAAATACTTTGCTATAATTTTAAAGCATTTTATAGTAGAAAAGATTTACCAAGAGAAATTTTCAAACGTTTCACTACCTGGCAAAGCAGTAATTAATCATTGAAGATTGAATTTAAGTCTATGGAAAGAAGTAATTTTTTTTAATATATATATATATTAAAAAAAATTGGAATATCAAGAAATGCTGTGGTCGATACATGTATTTGATCACGAAGAAAGGGGAAATGATTAAAACTATTTTTTCACCAGATACTTGTAGAATTGTTTAGAATTTGGTTTTTTTATAGTAAACTCAAAGGGAGATAGCTCTTCGGGGACATGACAAGGTGATAAATTATAAGTCACGTACCCCTCTTATACACTGATACTAAAACATGAAAAAATATTTCTAAATATACAAGTATTCAGCGTATCATATCTGTTATGCATTCGGTTTCATTGAATCAGAGGCTATTGTGGGTCGGATACCTTAAACCAGTCTTGGTCCTAAACCTTAGAGAACAACGGCACCTCAAGGCGGAACATGACATCTCTATAAATTAAGGCTGTATTCGACATCAGTCACTTCCGTTTTGCAAAGGCTAAACTAATACACATGCATACACAAACGTATACATACAAACACACGCGCTTTATTATATCCCTCCCAACTTTGTTCTTAGGGAATAATGATAAAAGTTTTCATTTCCGACATTTTCAGATAGTACTTCATTAACAGACTCAATGTTTATTCCGCACAGATGTGAAGCAGAAAAATTAAAGTTCTGTGTAGAGCAGTATATATAATGCGTTATCAATCGGAGTAAAAACTCGATTAGTGATAGTTTGGTGCTGTCACTGACATTAAATTTAGTGCACATTAAATGTGGAGAAAAAAGTTTTATGCTGATATTGAACTCTTACCTAGACTTAGTGCTACATGTATGCATATATGTAAAGAATGATTTTTAAAAAATATTTTTTATCAATATTTTGCAATAAATACTTTTAAAATTCCATTTTCACTTACTTGGAAATTTAAATTGCCGCACAGGCGAATACCGGAAATGAAAAAAAAATTATATAGGAAATGAAACCCAAAAATTTCGGAAATGAAATCGAAAAAATGTTGGAAATGCTATGCTTATATCCGGAAATGAAATGCAGCGGCAAGCTAAAGTCAGACAGTTGATATTTGGGACGGATATCGTCATTGGATTTTGTATCTTGCGATGCATTTAATTTCCGGAAATCTGCATAGCACTTCCGACAATTTTTTTATTGCTTTTCCGACATTTTTTTCTTTTCATTTCAGACATTTATTTCTTTTCATTTCCGGAATTTTTGCAAGGCACCTCTCCAAGTACATGTAGGTGGAAAAAGAATTTTAAAAGAATTATATCTAAATCAACATTTTCAAAATATTGATAAAAACTTGTAAAAATTCTGTATACATACATTTGTTTATGTAGCATATCAAGTCTAGTTAAAAGATTAATAAGTATGCAATTTTTTTTTCATCATATTTAATGTTCACTAAATTAAGTGTCAATGACAGCACTGAACTTGAGTTCAAGACATTTGATATACTATACGGTATATAATTCATTCTTTAAAAAATTTCATAAGTGAAATCCTCAATCCTGCTCTCTTAACCAAAAAGTACTACGTGAAAAATGTCGGAAATGAAAATTTAAAAATTTTGGAAATGAAAACTAAAATATGTCAGAAATGAAAAGTTGAAAATTAAAAAAAAATTCCGGATATGAAATGCAGCCATATCGCAATATAATCGTGATATTTTGGGGATTATCGTGATATATTCATTCGTATGTCAGTTTCCATTTGTCCTTTTGTCACAGAAACTTTAACCATTACCTTGCCTTGGTCATAACTTTTGAATGAGAATAATTTAATTCTGGTTGTAACGCTGTATTTGATTGGATAAAAATTTTACTTCATATCGTATAAAATGGGTTGCCTACGTCACAATGACCCACGTCAAAAACGTATCAATCCGCCTGACGTTACATTCAAATTTTGTACAAATTGAAGTCATTTTGTTAGAACAATCATCTTTTTTTCTTACATCAAATGAATGAAAATTAAATTATAAGCAATGAATTTGATAGCTACCCATTTTATACGGTATAAACTGGGTTGGAACAGTTTACGCTTTTTTATAAACCGCTTCGCGGTTTATAAAGCGTAAACTGCCCCAACCCAGTTTATACAGTATAAAATGGGTAGCTATTAAATTCATTCCTTAAAGAGAAAAGGCTTTTATATTTTTAAATGTATTGATACATCAACTTATCAGTCAGTAGCATGCCTCTCTTTAAAAATTGATCGTACTGGGAGAAAGTCCATAAGCTGCATATAAGTTTGGGGAAATAAAAACCGTAAACAGGTATTAGAAGATATAGGCTTGAATTTAATATTAGTTTCGTGAATAACCTATAAGTATTTTTTTTTTTTTGCATTTTGCTGGGTAGAAAAACACCAAATCACATTGATTTGATTCCTGTTTTATTTATTCATTTATCTATTTATTAATATTTATTTATTTATTTATTTATCTATTTATTTATCTATTTATTTTATCATTTATTTATTTATTTATTTATTTATCTATCTATTTATTTATTTATTCATTCATTCATTCATTCATTCATTTAATTTTTATTTTATTTTTTATTTTTCTATATTTCATTACTTGTTCAGTCACTGCGAGATCTCTTTTAACACTAACCATTTTTCTTCAAAGCTTCGTACAGACGTAGATCAATCCATTCGTAACCTCTCAGACATTGTCTAAACAGTAATGAATAAGTTGGCAGGCGCGGGAAAATTAAAACGATAAACAAAACATCGACCATTGCAAGGCAACAAGAAATCGATATAGCAGGTGAGAAATAAATATTTTTCTTTTTAAAAAAAATTCTACGTTCGATTACAATTATAATATTCAGACTTTTGTGTAATGTCATGAAAATGATGGTAATATTGACACATTTGAGTGACAACCAATGACAAATATGGCTTAGTTTTTTTCTAAATTAATTTAAAAATATTTAGGAATTGGTTAAAAAAAATTGATAAAGATACAAACAGAACTCGGAGTTGTAGGCCTCCTAGTTAGCTGCAGGCCTAGCTGGGGGGTCATAAAACTTATAATAGACGAGCTTGAACTTTTGATCTGTCTCACTTTTATCACAGAGGCATCTTATCAACTCCCCTGTGCTTTTACCAAAGGAATATATAGTGGAAAAGATCTGTAGCTCGCTGGTCTAAAAAAAATTGGGATGAGTCTGATAATATATAATTTTTTTGGAGAGCTACAGTTCTGCAGCTAGCCTCCTAGTAAATCAGTATGCCAGGTGTCAAACCAAAATAACAAGAATGTTGAATATATAACCACCACAAAACATATGACAAACCTAAGCTGTTAAATGTGACAGTTTAATTTTGCTTAATGTTTATTCTATTTTTTGAACATTTCATCATTTATATTTATGTTAAATTTATAAGTAATATTTTTTTTCCTTGTAAATGGTTTTAAAACAATTGTATATGTATGGTTTTCATATCCTTGACTTGAGTGAAAATTAAAAATGTGTGATATAAAGATCTTCAGTGGTAACTGAGTTTTTGTGTAAATTGGTACATGTATCTGAATATCTTCATTTATACCTAAGTATTTGTAGCTCGACCAGATATGAAGGACCTGGAGTACAGAGTTCCCTCCCCTCACTATCTCAGATTGACACTAGAAGACAGAGCTTTATGTCTGAACAACTTTGACGACCCTATCCTCACATCCACCAAACTTTGTGTCCAACCAAGCCTCTCTGGTATGTAAACACATGTAATTTTATTTTATCCAGTACATTGTTTATATATACACACATATATGACATTTTATTGAAACCGATACTAGTAATTCTTGAAGTTGTGTTTGTTAAGTTCCAAAAATGGCAATGTAAAAGAACATCTTAAAAGTGGTTCCTTTTTATTTCATAATTTTAGCAAGGGCAAATTTCTTTTGTTCTGTTGCTTGTTTTTTATGTTCCCATTACAGGAGATTTGGGGGCATATACCAGTAGCTTTGGTCCATCCATCTGCCAGTTTGTTTGTCTGCAAAACTTTAACCTAAGCCATAACTATAAATGGCCTGTGTAGTGACTTTCATTACTCACACTTGTAAATATTCCTTGCGAGATTTCTCTTCAAGTCTAATATTTTGGACTTTATGACCTTGACCCTTGAGTTTGACCTAATTTTGAAAATCTTTGACCTTGACTATATTACTTTTGAACATTTGGTGCTGACTGATTGAGCTTTCATATTCTATATTTTTATTCCGAGTTCTTATAAGACATATCTTTGGGGGACAATATTTTTATGTTTTGACCTTGAAGTTTGACCTAATTTTGAAACACTACATTTTCTCCTCTCCCGTTACACTTGCATGGCCATGAGCTCCCATATGATTGCATCATTAACTAACATGTCTTGATTTCTCTTGTGTTTTTCTGAATCTTTTTTAGCCTATCTATTCAGTCAATGATAATTTTACATTTTACCTGTCATTTATAGTTATTTAAATATCCAGTGTATCTGGATATTTATATATATATTTATATATATTTATATATATCCAAAATTTAAATAATGTCTCAGTAATCGGATAACATTTATATTTATATATATTCACACTCGTGAAAATATAAAAAAAAAATCCTGTCCCACTCGTAAAATAAATTCCACCTTCAACTACAAAACATTGAATATCCTCTATATGAATATCCTCTATACATTTCTCTGTGAATAGAATTACTGAAAAATTAAGAATGGAATGATTAAATAATTAGATCAAGGTTATTTAACTCAACTGTTGCCAGAGTCACATCTTTAAAAATATCAAATAATCCACATCAGTTCTTCTTCTTCTGGTAGATGAGTTAATCAAAACTGAACTTCATGAAGCCAAATCTGCAATGGAAAGGCAATCAAATGAAATGCAGCACAGAGGAAATCCTGGCTTCACCATTCTTTCAGTGGAGGAAACCAGCACATCAGAGGAGGAAGTGGAGGAAGAAAAAGAGTTCCACTTATATTACCCTTTAATGGGTGGAGCACATGGACTCGTCATCACCAAATGGTAGGTAATGCAAGGAGCGGTTTAAACATTGAGATTCAGCAGCTTTAGAGTATATCGTATACTACATACATGGATATGTATTTCTTTATTTTCTTGAATTCTTTATGCTTCCAATGCAGTTTATGTGTAAATAGTGGTGGTGGGTTTCAAGTATACTCAGCATACTATTGTGTGACTTATATAAAATTGTTTCAAAAAAATATTTACAGGTTACAGCGCCATTTTTTGATTCAACCAGATAACAACTTGAGTCGAGGTGAGATATATAGGGCTTATATTGAACACTGTCAGAGGAACAATTTAAGTCACTGTAATCCAGCAACATTTGGTAAGGTCCTGCGATCAGTGTTCCCCGACATCAAAACAAGGAGGATAGGGACGAGGGGAAACTCCAGGTATGTATTAAGGATGCACTGGATAGTCAGAGTATAGACTGGTAACTCCTGTAAGTTCTACAGATACACTAGATAGTCAGAGTATAGACTGGTAACTACTGTTAGTCCTACAGATACACTGGATAGTAAGAGTATATATCTAGTAGCAACTACTGTAAGTTCTACAGATACACTGGATAGTCAGAGTATAGACTGGTAACTCCTGTAAGTTCTACACATACAATGGACAGTAAGAGTATATATCTAGCAGTAACCACTGTAAGTTCTACACATACACTGGATAGTCAGAGTATATACTGGTAACTCCTGTAAGTTCTACACATACACTGGATAGTCAGAGTATAGACTGGTAACTCCTGTAAGTTCTACAGATACACTGGATAGTCAGAGTATAGACTGGTAACTCCTGTAAGTTCTACAGATACACTGGATAGTCAGAGTATAGACTGGTAACTCCTGTAAGTTCTACAGATACACTGGATAGTCAGAGTATAGACTGGTAACTCCTGTAAGTTCTACAGATACACTGGATAGTCAGAGTATAGACTGGTAACTCCTGTAAGTTCTACAGATACACTGGATAGTCAGAGTATAGACTGGTAACTCCTGTAAGTTCTACAGATACACTGGATAGTCAGAGTATAGACTGGTAACTCCTGTAAGTTCTACAGATACACTGGATAGTCAGAGTATAGACTGGTAACTCCTGTAAGTTCTACAGATACACTGGATAGTCAGAGTATAGACTGGTAACTCCTGTAAGTTCTACAGATACACTGGATAGTCAGAGTATAGACTGGTAACTCCTGTAAGTTCTACAGATACACTGGATAGTCAGAGTATAGACTGGTAACTCCTGTAAGTTTTACAGATACATTGGATAGTCAGAGTATAGACTGGTAACTCCAGGTATGTTATAAGGATGCACTGGATAGTCAGAGTATAGACTGGTAACTCCTCTGAGTTCTACAGATACATTGGATAGTCAGAGTATAGACTGGTAACTCCTGTTAGTTAAACACATACACTGGAAAGACAGAGTATATATAGACTAGTAACTCTTGTAAGTTCTAAACATACACTGGCTAGTCAGAGTATATATAGACTGGTAACTACTGTTAGTTCTACAGCTACACTGGATAGTCAGAGTATAGACTGGTATCTACTGTAAGTTCTACAGATACATTGGATAGTCAGAGTATAGACTGGTAGCTCCTGTAAGTTCTACAAATACACTGGATAGTCAGAGTATAGACTGGTAACTCCTGTAAGTTCTACACACACACTGGATAGTCAGAGTATATATAGACAAGTAACTCTTGTAAGTTCTAAACATACACTGGATAGTCAGAGTATAGACTGGTATCTACTGTAAGTTCTACAGATACATTGGATAGTCAGAGTATATACTGGTAACTCCTGTAAGTTCTACACATACACTGGATAGTCAGAGTATAGACTGGTAACTCCTGTAAGTTCTACAGATACACTGCATAGTCAGAGTTAGTATAGACTGGTAACTCCTGTAAGTTCTACAGATACAATAGAAAGTCAGAGTATAGACAAGTAATTCTTGTAAGTTCTAAACATACACTGGATAGTCAGAGTATATATAGACTGGTAATTACTGTTAGTTCTAAACATACACTGGATAGTCAGAGTATAGACTGGTATCTACTGTAAGTTCTACAGATACATTGGATAGTCAGAGTATATACTGGTAACTCCTGTAAGTTCTACACATACACTGGATAGTCAGAGTATAGACTGGTAACTCCTGTAAGTTCTACAGATACACTGCATAGTCAGAGTTAGTATAGACTGGTAACTCCTGTAAGTTCTACAGATACAATAGAAAGTCAGAGTATAGACAAGTAATTCTTGTAAGTTCTAAACATACACTGGATAGTCAGAGTATATATAGACTGGTAACTACTGTTAGTTCTACAGATACACTGGATAGTCAGAGTATAGACTGGTATCTACTGTAAGTTCTACAGATACATTGGATAGTCAGAGTATAGACTGGTAGCTCCTGTAAGTTCTACAAATACACTGGATAGTCAGAGTATAGACTGGTAACTCCTGTAAGTTCTACACACACACTGGATAGTCAGAGTATATATAGACAAGTAACTCTTGTAAGTTCTAAACATACACTGGATAGTCAGAGTATAGACTGGTATCTACTGTAAGTTCTACAGATACATTGGATAGTCAGAGTATATACTGGTAACTCCTGTAAGTTCTACACATACACTGGATAGTCAGAGTATAGACTGGTAACTCCTGTAAGTTCTACAGATACACTGCATAGTCAGAGTTAGTATAGACTGGTAACTCCTGTAAGTTCTACAGATACAATAGAAAGTCAGAGTATAGACAAGTAATTCTTGTAAGTTCTAAACATACACTGGATAGTCAGAGTATATATAGACTGGTAATTACTGTTAGTTCTACAGATACACTGGATAGTCAGAGTATAGACTGGTATCTACTGTAAGTTCTACAGATACATTGGATAGTCAGAGTATAGACTGGTAGCTCCTGTAAGTTCTACAGATACACTGGATAGTCAGAGTATAGACTGGTAACTACTGTAAGTTCTACAGATACACTGGATAGTCAGAGTATAGACTGGTATCTACTGTAAGTTCTACAGATACACTGGATAGTCAGAGTATATACTGGTAACTCCTGTAAGTTCTACACATACACTGGATAGTCAGAGTATAGACTGGTAACTCCTGTAAGTTCTACAGATACACTGCATAGTCAGAGTTAGTATAGACTGGTAACTCCTGTAAGTTCTACAGATACAATAGAAAGTCAGAGTATAGACAAGTAATTCTTGTAAGTTCTAAACATACACTGGATAGTCAGAGTATATATAGACTGGTAATTACTGTTAGTTCTACAGATACACTGGATAGTCAGAGTATAGACTGGTATCTACTGTAAGTTCTACAGATACATTGGATAGTCAGAGTATAGACTGGTAGCTCCTGTAAGTTCTACAGATACACTGGATAGTCAGAGTATAGACTGGTAACTTCTGTTAGTTCTACAGATACACTTGATATATGGAGTATAGACTGGTAACTACTGTTAGTTCTACAGATAGACTGGATAGTCAGAGTATAGACTGGTAACTCCTGTAAGTTCTACACATACACTGGATAGTCAGAGTATAGACTGGTAACTACTGTTAGTTCTACAGATAGACTGGATAGTCAGAGTATAGACTGGTAACTGCTGTAAGTTCAACACACACACTAGATAGTCAGAGTATAGACTGGTATCTACTGTAAGTTCTACAGATACACTGGATAGTCAGAGTATAGACTGGTAACTTCTGTTAGTTCTACAGATACACTTGATATATGGAGTATAGACTGGTAACTACTGTTAGTTCTACAGATACTCTGGATAATCAGAGTAGATATAGACTGGTAACTCCTGTAAGTTCTACACATACACTGGATAGTCAGAGTATAGACTGGTAACTACTGTTAGTTCTACAGATAGACTGGATAGTCAGAGTATAGACTGGTAACTGCAAGTTTTTTTTATTTAATTCAGTGGATTAAGAGATTCAGATATTGATTAAATTAATTTATAAATGAAAATAAATTCCACATGTTGGAAACAGTGATAAAAACTCGGATGCGTCAAACGTCAAAACACGTGGTTAAAAAAAAATCTGCGTCGAAGTTCACCGTCATTCTGCAACGTCACATCTTTATGACGTTATTTCTCTGTTTTAGCAAAAATGCCATAAGGACCCTTTTGTCATGGGCGCAATCATATAGACTAGTAACTCCTGTAAGTTCTACAGATACTCTGGATAGTCAGAGTAACTATAGACTGGTCACTCCTATAAAGTCTACAGATACTCTGGATAATCAGAGTAGATATAGACTGGTAACTCCTGTAAGTTCTACAGATGCACTGGATAGTCAGAGTTAGTATAGGATGGTAACTCCTGTAAGTTCTACAGATACACTGGATAGTCAGAGTATAGACTGGTAACTCTTGTAAGTTCTACAGATACACTGGATAGTCAGAGTATAGACTGGTAACTACTGTAAGTTCTACAGATACACTGGATAGTCAGAGTACAGACTGGTTAATCCTATAAGATCTGCAGATACACTGGGTAGTCAAAGTAGTAACTTCAGATATTAAAATGTTAAGTTTTACAGAGTCATT
The DNA here is from genome assembly GCA_003671525.1 of Saccostrea glomerata. Classification (NCBI taxonomy): domain Eukaryota; kingdom Metazoa; phylum Mollusca; class Bivalvia; order Ostreida; family Ostreidae; genus Saccostrea; species Saccostrea glomerata. Next base: position 451,118 of record PRKT01000091.1, on the reverse strand, counting down.
GAATAGTCAGAGTAAGTATTGTAACGTGCAACGCGGCCGAGCTTGGTGTTTGGTGATACGTCTTGTATCACCGAGGCGTTACACTCAGGTTCGTTAACCTGTTAACTCAGGTTTTTGTTGACCAAATAAAATGTTATCAAATATATATACAAATGCAATACGATAATACAATGGATCTCTTCTTGATTGGACAACCACTAACTGTGGTCAACGGGTGTCTCCCGTATACAAATTTCTTCTTGTCCTGCCACTCCACAAGCACTGTATCCTGGCACTTCCCCCACCTTTATTTGTGGTATGCCACCTCTCTAAATAACCAAGTGACTGCGTTATTCAGGTCTTATGCCTTATGGTTAACACTAAACTCTTCACTGTATATTTCCCGCAACTATCTGCCTTGTTCAGGTCTTACAATAGTATGTTAGGAAATTAACGAGCAAAGGTTTGTCTATTCCGTCACCTGAGAGGTCTCAAACGCACTCTAATACTGTGTGTATTATTCCAGTGCAGTCCCCGTCAATTGGCAATTTCATACTACTTGTATGATCGTAAAATTAATATTTTTTAGTGTTTAAGACTTTGAAAGATAACGTAGGTCTAACGTTAATATGAAACTAAACAACACCCATTTCCGTTTCAGTATAGACAGGTAACTCAATCATGTTAGTTCAACAGTCAACTGAATAGTCAGAGAAAAAATAGATTGGCTCCTGGTAAGTTCAGATTAAGTGTAGACCCTTAATTTATGGTGAATTCTAAAGATACATTGGATGTTTATAGCATATATAGACTGATTACACCATGTCCATTTTAAGGATACTTTAAATAAAGACACAAGTTTGTGTTTTGCCGTTGGTCCAAGATCATGGTAACATTCAGAAAAGTGTAAAAGTGTAAAATTCCTATTCTCAATTTTTATTGAGTGATTCAATACATGTAATGATGTAAATAATTTTCATATATTTTTCAGATATCATTATTGTGGCATAGGCATTAAATCTAAGACAATGCGGTAAGATTACTGATTCTAAGAACCAGGTAGAAGGATTATGTGTGACTTTTTTCATAAGTGAAAACTTCTTAATAAGTGAAAATGAATTAAAACAAATTCATTTTCACTTAAATATTCATTTATACCTCTGCCAGCAAATTTGGAAATGATTTATACTACATTTAATTTTCTCTTTGTCTAAAGGCTGTTAAGTTAATAGCTACAATAATTAATAAATCATTTACAGGGACAATGAAATTGATGAAGAAATTGCTTCAGTAAGTTTTCAATTAATTTTGATATTTAAAAAAGAATGACATTTTTTTGTTGTCTATCTTTTGTTTTTAATTCTTTTGATCTATTACTTGAAGAAAAATGAAACACCCAACATTGTGGTGGAACATTCACAAGAGTTGCTGCCCTTGCTACACAGTTTCCCTACCTGTAAAGACCTTGGACTGCCAGAGAAAGAGAATCAAGTGGCAAGTAGCACATGTCTACATCAATACATCTCATCTAGATGTATATTTTCATATTACCGAAGTGTCCCCAAATTGCTACAAAAAAGATAGTCCATTTTATAATTCAGTTGTTTGTAGAATATCAGCTGTTTTATTTAACAGGTGGAGGAGTTTCTGAATTTGACATACAGATGGCACGCAGTGAGAATTCTTGACTGTATCCTTAGGGCTGAATTTTATGAGGTAAAACTGGAAAAAAATGATTTGTATATTGTTTAAATTTGTACAATATTGTACATTGTAAAAATCTGTACAGTATTGTGCATATTGATAAAAATATGCATTGTCTACCATTGATCATGAACTGTTTCAAATCTTAAAGAAAATATAAATATGTGTTTTGCAAATAATCAAGTTTTGTAGCAGAAAGGTTACAAAATTATACAAATTTCTTATTATGAATTAATGTGATATAAAAAATAGTTTGAAAGACAGCTGCAATAATGTAATGTGTTCTTCAATTTTCTCAAAATAAAATGGTTGTTTTCAGGTCTTTACAATGCATAAAATTTTCTCAAGTTTTAAAAGTAAAGCTGTGTTTTATAGATCAAGGATATAATAGGTGATTTCTGGAGGTCAGTGCCTCCCTCCACACTGAGTGCTTTGGTGGTGCCGCTGGTGGTGGCAGCGATAGAGAGATGTGATCAAATCCTCTACAGAACCATCAACGGCATTCTCTTACCCCAGATCTTAATTCTGCTTCCAACAGGGTAGGTTAAAATGAACAATTCTCAGAGTTTCACTGGATGAGGTTTTTGTTGAAAAATTTGATGTGGAGGTGTCAGTTGCATTTCAAGAAAAAGATAGGTATCTCGGAACAAGAAACTTGGACAACAAGAATATTCCTTGAAGAATATTTTTTTGTGTCCATTTCTTTTTTAAATCATATTCTGAAAACTTGATAAAATTAATGTTCCTTTGTTGAAAGAGACTGTTGAAGATGTGTTGAGAGGTTGTAAGCAGACAACTTTACCTCACAAATTTTTATTTTTATTCTCAATTGTCTTTGCAGACTTATGCTGACACTGAAGAACTTTGTAAAGAATCTCCTGTACTGGCATCAAGACGGGTTATACAGCATCCCACCTGTCATAAAATCTGCCAAAGTCAAAGGTGAAGATTCAAGTCTGATGAAAGATGAAACATGCGTAGGCAAATGCCATTATTTTTCCTTTCTTCTCAAAGCACCTAATGCATAAATGTGACATAAAACTTATCTTTTTTTTTTAGCTTGTCATCAGTTCAAGACCAGTTTTATGAGACAGATTCAGATAAACCACATGAGCATCACTGCTAATGTAGTGGTGACCAGTCCTAACATAGCAAGGACAGTCCAGTGGGGCTGGCGGCTCTTACAACAGTCCATTAAGAACAACCCCTTACTCTGCTCCCTAGATCCCGCAGGCCAAAAATTACTCACTCAGTGTCAGTATCTAAGGGGAAAATGTTTTATTTGGAAATGTTTGGAAAATTTTGCATAATTTTCACTTTCAAAACTGTTTTTAAAAAATTAAGATTTACAAAGTTTTAGAAAAGGAACCATTTTTCTATTTTTAAAAATGCATACAATTTGATACTATGGAAATTATTATATGTTTGGACAAAATACTGTAAACGTATTACATTTGGCTGTGTATTCTTTTGGCGGAAAATGATCTCCTCTAATTCAAGTACAATGCTAAATGCCTCGCACATATACCTATAAAAAAGAAAATCAAGATATGCGCTAAATCAAATCCACGCTAACTAGTTCAAAATCCAATTTCTGCCAAATATTGTACACGCATACATTTACAATAAGTAGTGTAAAATTATAATAAGTAGATATATTTGTTAGTCTTACAGGAATACAGCAGTCTCTGGGACAGTTCTTGCTCACTCTCTCAGCATTTAAATTGGGTGGAGAGTGTTGTCTTGAAGAGCATGGAAAAGGTACTGAAGATTTTATTGCTGTTCTCTGAACTGTAAGAGAGTTTAAAGTCTGTAGAAATCCATCTTTATTTATGATCTAATATTTTGGTTTCGAGGTTGCAAATGCAGCAGGATTCCTTGTACATTTGCAAGAAAACATTCAGAGAATCAATTTCCTGAACAAAATGATTTGCAGAAAATCATGCAAAAAGTTAAGCTTGATAAAAAGGCAATTTTTCATCATCTAGTATATTATCACCATTGATAATGCAAAGATACAGTATTTCATGTATTTTGAAACAGAAACAATCTACATGTTGATTTTCATGTGAAACTGAAGATTATACATGTAAAAATATATTAGTTTTTCATGAATGAATTATAAGATGTAATTTATAACCTCTTATCTATTCAGATAACCCGCCTCTCTCAGAACAAGTCCAGACTGAGGGGAGAACTGGTCCGTCAGTTAGTGCTGGAATGGACGTTCATCTGCACCCAGATCCTCAAAATACTCACATTTATCTGTCCCCCCTCTCTAGGTAATTGAAGAACAGTCTGAATATTTCAAATCTTTCAATATATATCAAATCTTTAGAGAATTTTCGTACTCTCTTTAAATCAAACATGTTGAACTTTTCTTGTAGGGCCACTACAGTTGCTAGACATGTTATATCGAGACTATATGCTTTTTCTGCTTGAGAGATGGGATGTCCATTTGTTGAAATGAGCAGACTAAATGTTATAAGAGGACCTAATTCTACTGTTTTAATATAAAAGAAAAATATATCCATGTTTGCATGGAAAGAACTTGTTGTAGTCCATATGTATCCACAAGATCCTCTGTTCAATTATTATTTTTAAATGAATAAATATACATGTACATATATACAGTTACTGTTTTTGTACTAGAAATGTATTAGATATAAGTATGTTAAACCAAGAAGGATCTTGTCTGTAAAATGTGAGCTGTAGGAGTGCTATACTCCCTTGGACTATAGTAATCTATTTTTGGATCAATGATACACCTTCCAATCAAGATGCAATTACATTTGCAACAAATGATTATAGGTATCGTAATCTGCAAGTTAGGATATGAATGACGAGAAATATTGCAGTCATAAATCCCGAAAAATGGGGTCATAGTACCATAGCAACCTTCTTTTGATTTGTGATACAGCTTTTCCTCAAAATGCATGAAAAACATTAGCCCTGCTGTTCTTCAGGTTTTAAAAAAAGGTCTTGTTTACTGTAAAATTGCCCATTTGTGGGGGGATGTGGGGTGGAGTTTAATTTAGAGGGTAAATGTAAAATTTCATATGTATCACTGCTCAACACTTCCCAATTCAAAAATTAAATCCCCCTACCTATAATTATCTTATTTCATCAAAACTTAAAAAAAAAAATTCAAAAATATGACCTCACATTATTCCAGAAAAAAATTTTAATTCCATATGATAGCCCAACTCTAACTCGGATGCTATATAATTATTCCACAGCCATATTCATGATGGTCATAAAAGAAAGCAGACAACCATCCCTTGTTTTCCCATTTAATTTTCATTCATACCATTTTTTGCATTTTACACAGTAAACAACACAATGAAATAGACTAGGATATTGCTTCATTGTACATAGAGATAAATATGGGTAAACATACATGTATTAAATTCTTACTTCTTCACTGGAATCCTTTAACATCAAGCAAAAAGCAACAATTCTAACATTTTGAACATCAATGACATGTTTTATGAATTATTAAACTAACTCAAACTTTTATGTAGTTTGCTTTTAAAATACTAGTAGGGTACCTATCATTTTCCTAGTTAAATATTTTCAGACAAAAATATTAGAAAACAAATATTACTGCTGCTTACATGTAGTTATATTGGGAAAAATTTATGCAAATAATGTATTCAATTCTTTATTTGATCTAATCATATATATTAAGAATAATCTATTTCTAATTTGTCAACTGTAGATCTTATATAAAAGGGGAGATCATTCTAACTGCATTAAAGCTGACAGAATTGGACTTTGTTTATAGCATGCATTGTTTACAGCTTTCCTAAAACACAATTTTAAATGGTCAGCCTTTGTAGCCCAAAATGGAACTTCTGTAGTTTAACACAATTTCAGATAAGGAATAACATATATATCAATTTAATTATTGTAACTAGCATTTCCCAAATTCCTTGCTTTTCAATAGTTCAAATAAACTTTCCAGTTTCTTGCATAATATGCAATAAATGGCATCACTACATGTACATTCAACAAAATCAAAGTTCAACAAACTAAGACAACAAAGCTAAAACATAGGTACAAGTCATTCTACACAAGTTTTGTTCATAATACATACATAAACCCATAAGCCATTAGAACTTTATGCCATCTTCTGACAAACTATAAATTCGTTTAATATTCATCTTTTTGAGGGTTGTACATCTTGATTACAACATCAGCTAATAAATTGACCTTTCAAATTATATTTCAAATATTTTGACAATGAAATGAAAATAAAAAGATTCATAGCACTATTCTAAAATTCATGAACAAAGATTCTTACAGGAAAGTACATGTATTGCCTGAGTATTTATATGACGTAGAAAGATATAGAATCTATCAGTAATAGAAAAAAAAAATACAGGTGTATTTTTCAAAACTATATTCCTTATTTCCTTTCATGAATATTACATGGTTTTCTTATTGAAGAATGTTCAAAATCATAACCACGAACCGGTAATCATATTGCACTTTTCCATTTTTTTCTTTTTGATTTGAATTACCCTCTATGCACATAAAATATTCTACAAATTTCAACTTAATGTTTTATAAATCCCTATTAAAAAACACTGATTAAAAAAAGTAGAAAATAATCTTTCACTTGCAAAGGAATGCAATTCACTACAATGCACTACCTTGTAATAAAAAAATGCAATACATTTCAAATACATGTACACAGAACTTTACTAAAAATTTCTACACTATTTCAAATCAAATGATTTGTATGAGTTATCTTTCTTTTCCTGAATTTCTCAAATCAAAATTGCTATAAAATTTAATTTAAAAAGCATTTTATACTGGCATTTTCTGCATTTCCAATTACTGACACACATCCAAAGATCATTCACATTAATAATTAAGTCATGATTAATTACATATAAAATGACAGACAGATCTTGTCCTTATTATGTTACCACTACACCGAAGTTCACAGAAGCTTTGCTTACACATAAACTCATAGCTTCTAATGTCCAGGAATGTTACACACAGTTCATAATGAACTTAATATTATAAGCTGTAAAATGCCCATTGTTTTGCCTCTGTCTACATATTTACTAATTACTGAAATCCGTAGACCTCCACCACTTTACAGGTGAAATCCTCGTGAGAACACAGAGGGGGATTATCAAACGTATCACAGCGTTCTGTCCGGCAGTGAAGGAGATTCTCATCTAATTGAATAGCTTCACCATTTCTAAAAATAAAAATCAAAGTTTATAAAAAAAATTAAATGTCTAATTAAGCAACACTGTTCATCTAAATCAACAACTGAGATCTTTCACATATCCTTTTTTTATGATTCAGAATTTCTACCATTTCAAGGAAGTACTTCCATTACCCTCATTTAGAATCGAGTCGAGAACTTACCCTCCCCCCACAGTGAGGATTTTGCTGTCTCCCGCAAGAAACATGTTTGCAGTGCTGGGGATATTTTCCTCCCGAAGCCCCACCCACTCGTACTTCTTTTTCTCTGGGTACAGCGTGAACACAAAGGTCTCTCCTGTACCAAAGTAGTACACATTCTTATTGCTCTTCTTTCTCTCTCTCCAGTACATTGAACAAAATGCTCCAAACACCTGAAAATATTCCAAAGATAAATTAGATCTTTAAATATTTTTAAAAGCATTTTTCAATTAGCTTACTGTAGATCACAAAATTTTCACAACACCTTTTCTTCGTGAGATTGGTTTTTATGAGCTGGAATTTTTTTTCATGAATTATGTTTGTCATTCTTGATAATTTATATAAATAAAAAATACAAGTATTTGGAAAATATTATGGAAGAATGAAATTTGGGGTGCACACTGTCTTGTGTAATCATGCAAAATAAAATTCTTGCAAAAAATTCATTTCTTACAAGATTTTACCTATGTGGTTTTCTATATGCTATAAGCCCAATGATAAGTTAAAGAATTAACACATACATGACTATTTTTGTTTATGTACGTACCTCGTCAGTAGTGGTCTTTATGAGGATCAGTGTGGGCTGGTGATTCTCGATTCGTGTGTACAGGGTTCTCAGACTTGTCCCATGTTCCTCAGAAGTGTATAACAGTTCAGGCTGACACACTGCACACCTAGCCGGCAGCCACGACCATATGGTGTACAACTTAAAAAAACATCAGAGTTTACAGTACATTAAGGCAGCCAGTCCATATTGTATACAGCTAGAAAAAATCAGAGTTTACAGTGTATGAAGTATGTGCTGAAGAGGCATATTTTTTTTAATATTCTCTGCAAGTAGCACTACATGTAACAGTATGTATTAATTCATAGAAAGTTTTTTTGTGAAGTATTTCAATACAATGTAATTTTTACTGCAGATTCAAACTAAAGCAATAAAAAAATAAACAACAAGAAGTGTTTGTGAAAACTATGCACCCGGCGGCAACAAAGTTCGAAAAGCTATTTTTAGCATATAGGTCAAGGTCACAAGGTCATTGACTTTGGTGTCATTTGAAAGAACTTTATAAGTGGAAAATGCATACCAAATATAAAGTCCCTATCTCCAATGGTTCAAAACTTATGGCAAACAGTGGAAAAAACTATTTTAAGCATAATAGTCACAATCAAGGTCACAAGGTCAATGACCTTGATGTCATTTGAAAGTACTTTATTAGTGGAGTATGCATACCAAAAATGAAGTCACTATCTCCTATGGTTCAAAAGTTATGGCAAAAATTAGAAAAAACTATTTTTAGCATATAGGTCAGTCAAGGTCACAAGGTCATCGACCTTGATGTCATTTGAGAGAACTTTATTAGTGCAGTATGCATACCAAATATGAAGTCTCTATCTCTTATGGTTCGTAAGTTATGGTGAAGGTTAAAGCTGACAACAGACAGACAGACAAACAGATAAACAGACAAACAGACTGGACAAAAACAATATACGCCTGGATCTATCGATCCAGGAGCATAATAAAAATAGTTAGCATTTAGGATATTATGGAAGACACAGTCATAACTATGATTTATCAACTTCTATTATATACTTTTAGAAGCTTTATGTATGCTGATGTATATTTTTATTTTTATTATACAAAGGACACTTATTACACCCTTATGTCAGACTAATGTGGAATCTTTTATGTTAGGGGTCAATGTTCATGGGCATGCACAATTTAACTAGTTCATACTCCATAGGGACATATTGTCATATAAAAAAAAAAAGTCAATTTCTTGTCATACAAATAACTCAATTCCACAGAAAATTCAATGAATCAGTATGTAGATAAAATAATCTTTGTGCGGACGTAAACCTGTGAGAAGAGTTACCACAAAATCCACAAACGCTGCCCCCACACTATTGTGGAATTATTGAAGAATAATTTTTTCTGCAGTTTTATTTATTTACACCAATGGAATATTTTCTCCCTTATTTTTTTATGAAAATTACTTCTCTTAATCAAACCAAGACTCTGAACTAGTTAGAATTGTTTTTCAAAGCCATCTTTATGAAAGTTTCTGGGCTCTTCTATCAACGAAACATACCATGATGTACCGGTACAAATCAATTATACAATATTTTATGTACTTTATCTTTCTATCTACTTTATTGTTAATAATGTGGGATAAATGGTTGTTAGAATTGCAGAAAAATGTTCACTTATCAGGTATTCTTTATGCAATGGTTGCAACATAAACAAAGAAAGAAAGCACATGAATTCAGCTTTTTATATATCACAAAAGGCTTATACACATTCTAGGAGCCTATGCTATTAATTTAAATGTACTACATACATTAAATTATTGAAGATTTTCTTTGCTCTGTTTGCTTGTTTATATTTAGTCATTTTGTATGGCTTTAGGGTAGATCGTGTCTGTAATGTTAGTGTTACTGAATATCTAGGCTGATGGGCTTGGTAAGTACATTAAGTTCTAGGAAACTCATAGTCGTTTTTGATATTCTTAAAGATAACCTTGCAATTGATTCATAAATTCAAATGTATATCCTATAATAACATCATCTTTCTTCTTTTTTTTTTCATTTTCCCCCCTTTTTATCAAAAAGCTAACAATTTGAAAATGTTATTTAATCACTGCAATCTTTCAATTGATTAAAAAATCTCTTCTTCTGGATTCTGAGAATCAAGGTGTCTTAATTATTATTGCAAAAAAATAACTGTAACATTTTCCCACCTTTTTGCATGTTAGTTTCCTGCGGACTTTTTCAATTGTTTTATCATCGACAGTGTCCTCCTCATCAACAGATGAGACATTAAACGTCACACAGTGTTTGTGAAACAGCTTCTTAAAAGGCTTTTTAACTATTTTACCAAGCTTTAAGGGCATTTTCACAAAGAACAAACGGCAGATAATGTTATTTTTGGTAACAAAAAGAAGAAAACTTTATACACACTAAGCCCAATGTCAGAGTTATGTCCCTTTACAAAGAATCTATTAGTTTTCTTTGTCTCTTTCTACCAGTGAAGACGTATACCAAACACTTGTCTGTAGATACGCAATCACTCTGTGCAGCTGATGCATGGCTTCAGCATTGTGGTTATACAGAGGGTCCCTTTTCTTCATTAAATCACACTTCCTTAAAATAGTAACTGAGACTCCCCGAAATATAAGTTTTTTAAATGTTCCAAATAAACTAAAGAAGAGAGAACAAAATATACTACTATAAAATCGAAAACTAACAGTACACACACTTCTCTCTCCAGTGAAATACTACAGTACTGCAGAGTAGAGCTATAGAACAAATACCCAACCAATCATAGAAGCTCTCCCAATCAGGGGCCTTACTTGGGGGTATCAATTTCCTGCTTCTGAATACAATCATCTTCCTCATAGTCCACAAAGGGAATTTCAAGATAGAAAATTTCTGTAAAATTTGGTGTGTTTTAGCAAATAAAAAATTCTCAGAATTTTAAGTCTACATTTACAACATTCCTTTATGGGCCCCTTTTTGATGATCTGCGTCTGATCTACATATGTTCTAAGTATATATTACAACACTTGCTCCAAATTCTACCCAGGACCAAGACCTGTCAAGGGCTGATCAGTCATTTAGCACATAACATTACAAGTCTCTGAACAACCCAATATCAGTAGTCATATTCCAAATAACAAACACGGACAATGTTATGTCTGTATTTGCCCTCAACCTGTCCATATAGGAATGTACAGTCTAGCTATACATATCCCAGTTTCAGGCGTCTTCTTACTTTAAAAACAAGACTGTTTTTTTTCCCATTTTTGCATCATTTCTTGGGATAAAAGAAATGAAATACTTTAACCAATTTGAGAAATAAGATCATTAACAGAAGGCCTAATTTTCCTTTTTCTTTCATAGAGAAAAACAAATGTTATTTTAATAATATAATTTACAACAATGAACAATACAGTAACACAATGATATTTGTCTCAAAGAAAATTTTTGAAATAAGCTTGAATTATATGTTGTATATAAATTTGTAGCATATGGATCAAATAAATAGAGTTTTAAACATCTCCAAACTTAATGTTTAAACACTGGACTACACCAAGGGTATTAAAGTCATTGCTTGAATTGCCTTAACCCCCCTCCCCCTTTCCCACTCCAAACCAATATAAAAGAAATGTCAAAAAACTAACAATGAAGGCAGAGAACACAGGATTCAAAATCTAAATGAAAACAACATTAATTCATGTATCTGCAACAGAAATCCACCCCAATCAAAGCTAAACAGGAATTTAACAAAAGTTCTTGGATGCATAGCAGCTGGAAACAATATACTGTAACACAAACAAGCAATGAGGAAAAAGAATTTTCTCCCTAAAGCTGATGTGTTGGGCTGACAATTTTTTTTTCATGCTCACTTACATCCTCCAATAGAAAAACCAGGCTTTCCACAGTGGGGAAAGTGAGCAAGCCCAGAGACCTACTGCGAGTCTTCCAAGAAAAAAAAGCAAAGATTGATCAACAAACAGAGCTCTCCATAATAAATTCATGGGACAGAGGTTGCAAACTTTTTTTAATTTCAATTTTTGGTAAAAAGCTTAAATGTTTTCTTCGAGCTTCGTCATTTTTTAATAACTATATATAGACTGTTTTAGAAATCTATTAGTACAATTCTCTGTTATCCTTGACCTTTCAGTAAGACATGGCATTCTCAACGTTACATAATTAGCATCTGAAATTTACACAGCCTTTTATTCACTATTGAAATATATATGGAATAGAAATTTGGGCAAATGTCAACGAGTGTAACAAGGATCCATATAGCTCATATGGCAAAGAGGTGGGGCTTAAAGTCATCTCATTGTTGTCAAGAACAATTTGAATTTGCTGATGTTTTTAATTTCTTAACCAGTTAGGATATGAGAAACGCTAATTATGTAGCTTTGAGAATATCATGCCTCACTGCAAGTCCAAGGATGACAGATTATTGTACTAATGGTGTGTATTGCTCAAAAAATGAATAAAAATTCCTAGAAAATAAATATTGGACTTGCTTTGAATCTTACCATCTCATTATTAGTGATAATGCTGGACTGAGCTTGATCAAATACGATGCGACCACTGAAGGAATGTGAATGGGGGACTCCATTAAAGGAATGTGTTGAGGCTGACTTCTGTATTTCTTTTTGGATATGGTGCTGGCTGCTAACCGTCATCTCATGACGAAGCTGTAACTTCTTAATTTCCTTCTTCTTCAAGCCTCTGATCCTGAAGCCCCTCTGATAATAAAACAGATAAATGTCAGACAAAGATAGACCATACCTATCTGAAAACTGTCTGATGTCTTATAATTGTTTCAGTCTCATTTTCCCTTGAGAAGCAAATTTTCTTTATATATGTTTACAGACAAAGGACAGCGAAAGTTTACCTTTGTGTGAAGTAATCATACATGAAATAAATCATTATCAACATATAAGCAAAAGTTGGAAAATGTGAAGAGTTCTGTCAAATAAGAGGTCAAGGTCAGAAAATATGACATTGACAATCACCAAATTCATACATGTAACTTGTACCTAGGTATAACTTTATTTAATTACTTGAATTGGTTTTATTATTTTCTTAAAGTCGCACTTTCTTTCACGGTGTACCAAAAATAGCACTTTGATACAGTGATAATTTTCAACTTTTAACTGATCTGAATACACTTCATGAAATTCTTAAAGTTTCTGGGCTATGAACAACAAGTTATTTGAGATTAAACAATTACTTCTTGAATGAACTAACAAAGAGGACCAGCAATTATACTTATCCATGCCCCATTGCACACAAGGTGGTGTACAGTTACTTAAACAAGAGGCCCAAGGGCCTTGAATCGCTCTTCTGATAAATTATACAATCTATCCTAAGACCCAAGATGCATCAACTGACAAAGTTTGATGATTCTTAGCCAGTTAGGGCTGAAGATATTTAAATGTAACTATAAAATACTATAAGTAGGTCATGGTGACCTACTTTTTGATTGAAATTTTCTGAGAGTTATGGCCAATATTCTAAAAAATTAACGGACACCGCACGACACACACCGCACAAATGGCCATAGCATTAGCTCTTTGAGCCTTTGGCTCAGAAGAGCTAACAATGGAAATACATCTTTTCCTTAAAAGCATTCAAATGCATCAATGCTTAGTCCATCAATGCTCTACATTGCTATTTGAAAACTCCCTAGTATAAATACTAGTAGTGACAAACACATTTTTGTCCATTTAAATAAAAGAAAAAATTTGAAAACTTAAATAAATGAATTAGGCTTTCTCAAGAACCAAATAAAACTACAGTAGGTAATTCAAACCACTTAATTAGCTCAATTACTCATTTTTGGACCTAAATGTTGAATCTGAATGAAATTTGATGAATATATATGTAAAATTTTGCTGAAATCATGGCAGAATTCAAAGGGTCAAAGTCACACAGTCAGACCTTCTTATTGGTCAACATTCTTCGAAAACCCAAGGTGCATCAACTGACAAAGTCTGACAATTCTAAGCCAATAAGTACCCTAGGATACTTAAATATAGCCATAAATGTCACAAGTAGGTCACCGTGACCTATTTTTCAATGATTATTCTCCGAAAACCCAAGATGCTTCAAATAACAAAGTTTGATGATTCTAAACCAATAAGTACCCGAGATACCTAAATATAGCCATAAAATGTCAAAAGTAAGTCACCGTGACCTACTTTTTGGTCGACATTCTCAGAAAACCCAAGATGCATCTACTGACAAAGTTTGATGATTCTAAGCCAATCAGTACCTGAGATATTCAAAAGTAGGTCACGTGACCTACTTTTTGGTCGACATGCTCCGAAAACCTAAGATGCATCAACTGACAAAGTTTGATGATTCTAAGCCAATAAGTACCCGAGATACTTAAATCTAGCCATAAAATGTCAAAAGTAGGTCACAGTGACTTACTTTTTGGTCGACATTTTCTGAAGACCAAAGATGCATCAACTGACAAAATTTGATGATCATAGGTCT